>KZ308404.1:269524-347696 GCA_000376725.2 Ladona fulva | reverse complement strand
AATTATATTATGTCTGTAATAACTGAACGCAAAACTTATTCTTAAAGTAATTTTTTATAAATTCTAATTAGGATAGAATTTCAAGGTAAGAATTTAAGCGGAATTTCGAAAGATTACACTCTCAAATAATTGAACAATACGCAGTTCATGTAAATTAAATAATTAATTGATTAATTATTAATTAATCAATTTAAATCTCTGCTTTAAAACCTCGTTTGCGATGATAATCCGTCTCCCAAAACTCGAGGAACATGGTTTTCGGTGGCCCATTAACTCGGTGGTGGCGGTTAACTTACGCATTTTCTACATCCCGTTCGTTAAAATTAACTCAAATAAATTCAAAATAAATAACTGAAGTATTAATTAAACTGCGCTACTGATTTCATTATTATTTATTATAAAACAATTGGTATGCCTAAGTGAAGTACTAATTATACATATTTTATGTGAAAATAAAATTTTTTGTGAACTTCAAACCCGCGTTCTACCTTCTGAATAAATGCTGCTTCATGCAGGTGGAAGTTCCTCTGAGTTTACTAATAATGAAGTTGCTTCTGACCAAAGATTGTGGGCTGAGATGAATGGCAGAGAACATTGTGAATTAGTCAACCGTTCAAAGTTCGCGTATCCTACGCAGAGCGCTGCTTCTTTTACAAAGCGATTGCGTTGATCAAATACCTCGGTAATTACAAACTACGGGAGAAGAAAATGCGTTCGAAGAAACCGAAGGCAGTTCATACTCTTTTGATAATAGAAGCGTCTTCAGGCTGAAAATGCCATCCCCAACTTTCTTGGAAAGGTCAACGTAAAGATTTTGTATACTGCAAGCAAATATTTGTGGATTTTTCCTTGTAAGTAGTCTCTTGTGTAATTAGTAAAGCCGAAGCTCTCATGTCGATGATAATGTTCGAGATGAACGCGCAGAATTACTCTTGATCTACTTGACCTCAAGCTTTTCCCTGTTCTGAAGTGACCGATTAAAGTAAATGAGAGGCCTCGGTCGATATTGATTTTTTTAATGCATCGCATTCCCAGCGGAAATAAACAGAAAAAAATTATTTTTATCTTTGGACACCTCCGTTCATTTGAGGAAAAGGGTAGAGGTGATTTGTAGTGCATCAAACACTTTAATAGCCAGTCGTGGATGATGCCTCACAGTCGGACGAAGCCACTTTCCCCTGACTTACAAAATCTCCCTGAACGACTTGATAATATGTTCTGGCTTGATAGCTTAACTGGTTAAAGCATCCACCCGGAAAGCGGAAGATTCTAGATTTTCTGGTACTATCAAACTTATTTCATGTCCGTTTCTCCTTGGGATCCGTTCATTTAATTTAAACCTAAGGACTCGTTTGATGGCCTCGGCGGTTAAGGCTCTCGCCTGCTACGCAGAAGACTGGGGTTCAATCTCCAGCTACTTAAATGTATCTGCCTGCATTTTTGGGGAGGTCACTGGCCTAAGGAAATGAGTACCTAAGGTAAAACTTTGGGTAATGATAGGCCGCGGAAGCGTATNAGTAAATGAGAGGCCTCGGTCGATATTGATTTTTTTAATGCATCGCATTCCCAGCGGAAATAAACAGAAAAAAATTATTTTTATCTTTGGACACCTCCGTTCATTTGAGGAAAAGGGTAGAGGTGATTTGTAGTGCATCAAACACTTTAATAGCCAGTCGTGGATGATGCCTCACAGTCGGACGAAGCCACTTTCCCCTGACTTACAAAATCTCCCTGAACGACTTGATAATATGTTCTGGCTTGATAGCTTAACTGGTTAAAGCATCCACCCGGAAAGCGGAAGATTCTAGATTTTCTGGTACTATCAAACTTATTTCATGTCCGTTTCTCCTTGGGATCCGTTCATTTAATTATTTATCTATGTGGATTATTTATATAAGTTTTCAGTAAGGCAAATAGAGCGGTCTAAAGGTATTTTATTGGCATGTATTATTATCATCGAGAACAAAGTTATAGCAAGATCAAGTAACTGGACACAGTCATTCTGATCATAATCCATGATTAAATTAATGGATAAATTGGTGTACTCAAAAACTAATAAGTATGCTTAGTATCTTATGCTGTACCTATACTCAAGTAATTTTTATCCATCCGCAGTGGCGAAGTGGTTATCATGCTCAAAATGGCGAAGTGGTTAACATGCTCAAAATGGCGAAGTGGTTAACATGATCAAAATGGCGAAGTGGTTAACATGCTCAACATGACGAAGTTGTTAGCTCAGTGTCCCGGGTTCGAGTCCCAGGTAGTTCAGTTTTTTTATATAGGATGGTTGTGTGTGTTTTTCAACGATAATAATAATTCAGTGGATGTAAATTGGATCATCTCTTTCTTTCTATTAAAGGAGTTGTTATTGTTAAAAATATTATTATTATTAGAGCACAAATAATAGCGAAATAACAGTGGAAGTTGAAAACTAAGGGCACTAGTGCCAGTCATGTCTGAATTCTTACTTCTTTTTATGCTCGAGGTTTAATGTGCATTTTATACACTCACGTACACGCAAAGTTACTTTTCCCTAATCCCAGTAAAATAATAACAGTGTTATGAATGAAATGGTATAATGAAGTATGGCGAATGCAAATTATGATTAAGTTTTAACTCACATGTCAGAACGTGTGATAATGGATGTGAAAATTTCCAAATTTTCGCTCTATTTCATCTCTAAAAACGGAAATTATTGAGATTATTATATCTGACCTTGGTACCTGTGAGCCTCTTCTATTTTCCGAGAACGTCATGAGTTTATCCTACCCTTTTATGTTCCTTTTTTTCAAAAATCTGCTGTCCGACCAGGAGAGCGTCTCTGCTTTGTTTTCCATTACAGTGTCGAAAATAACGCGCCGGCCCACGCAGTTCCTTTTCCATTTGCCGAGTGCTGCTGTTAGCCGATGGGTCCTAAATACTAGATGAGTACACCGGATGTGGTTTAATGCGGACTAGAATCGCCTCCCGACTTTCTCAACAGAGTGCGTTGAATCTAGGAGCTTCGATGAGTGCACTTACCTCCCTCAGAATGGAACTGCATGCTTAGAGGGGATGGCAAGGAGGGATCGATTGTCGATAGATTGCTCTCTGCGAGTTGGGCCAAGTAATGGCTTTGAAAGATGTACGTTACCGCAAAATCTAGCGCCTTTTGATTTTGCGAATCTAATTCCGCCTTGTGTTCTTTCCTTCCATATTTCATATCTCCTGGAAAAATTATAGATATCTCTTTAAAACTATTGAAATTTTACTTTAAGTACGACCTACCGCAAACTCATTAACTGTATTCGGTTAGATGATTTTTCAAGACGGCTTTTTTCTGCATTCCCTTCTTTTTACGCCTCAATCCAGTCTTGATTGTCCCGAAATAATTATTTTGCGAGTATGCGAAGGTTTACACATGATTATCGGCATATTCTGTAACTGTGTCGTTTTTCTCTACGTAGATAGAAGAGATATTTTTGAGATGTCGCGGGTTTTAAATGATAGTAATCTTTGGAGCCTTTACATTTAAGAGAACATTGCTGCAGCAACGTCATAGTCACCGGTTTGGATTATATTTCTTATCGACTATGGTAAGAAAATAAAAATATGTTATCAAGGAAGTATAACGTGTACGCATACGGAGTGGAGGGTAAGGAAATCAGAGTAGGCGAACGTCATACCTCAACTAGTAAACTCTAATCTGTGAGAAAAGGATTACTCTTCATTATGTTCAAGGAGGTTGATTGTTCAAAATACAACTAGCATACTGTACAATCGAGTTTTTCATCCAGAATTTTTGCTTAGTTGGATGGAACTTGTATAATAATGGTGCTAATTTCTTTAATGGAAACGGAGATAATCCCTATTAAGTACATTTTAATAATTAATATTGACAAGCACAATCATTCCTTAAGGGAATTGGATATCGTTTCAACTACCCGTTTCAGAACCTCAGAAAAGATCCTTTCTTCTTAATCCCTTTCTTCCGTTATGATGGCCGTGTGTAAAGAGAGGAAGAAGGGAAGTGGTGGCTTCGAACCTAGGCCGAAGCTCTTTCGATCTATTTGCTGCGCAATGCGCTGGACATGTTGCTCAAGTTACACGATTACGGAAATTGTGTGAATCTTACGTACTTGGAAAGTACCTGGATTCGAAGATAAAGGATTAAGCTAAAATTATGTCCCAGAAGATTTTTGTATTACTCCTTATTGCCGAGTACCATTACAACGAAAGGGATAGATTTTTTTGTATGTTCTCTAATTTATTTCTCGATTATGGTTTTGATGAACCTAACAAGGAATGTATGCAAGTGTAGCAACATCTTTTAATCATCGAATGGCGAAAACAGAAATATTTTATCTATATGCATGCAACCATGGCGATGTTATTTCCAACAGCCTGCAAACGGATATTCAGACCTTGTATCCNTATAAATGCGTTAATGGAAATAGCAAGAGATGATGGAAATAGCAGATTATAAACAGTGTAAAAGCACCTCCGTTAATGGCCAAGTATTACATGAAAACGACTTTTCAAGAACTAGAAATTACAATTGGATGTAATCAAAACTTTTTGATTCCTTAGCCTCTTTTTGAGCTCCATGCTATGTCACTCACCGCTGTCACTTTTCAGCCAAACACTTCATCGACATAGCTGACAAAAGAAAAGGTGGTCAGGAGGTGACCTGGTGATTGGCCTAACTGGAGAATTTTGCATTTGGACTCGAATCCGGGACCTTGGGGTTTGAACGCTAACCACTTTCCCATCGAGGCCAGTAACTGGTATCCAATAATCTCTTGAAGGAGTTCCAATCTACGTTGTAATGCGAACTATTTGATTCTCATCTTAAGAAAGTATTGCCTGTAAATAAATATTTTAGCGTCCAAATATTTATTGATGAGAACCTTGACAATTCGGTTCTGAATAAATATCGTATATGTAGAAACATTAGGGCTGGCCAAAGCCGGTCGGTCACCCCATGGGTACGCGACTGACAGATATGTGAATTTATATAAATCTACATTGTAATTAAAGAAGGAACTAGATTTAGTTGTTATTTATCGTTCTCCTTTAACATATAAAAAATGCATGTTAAATACAAGGATATCAGGGTAAAATAATTTAAGTTATCTTGCTATCGAAATCAGTTTCAGGCACGGAATTCGAATTCTGATGATTCTGTACACGCTCGTTATCAGTTGATTGTTTTCATCTGCGAATAGAGTCGAATTCCACATTTTAAGTGACGAACAGTATAAGAAAATAAGTAAATCGCCATGTCAACTTAAAGTAAAAGAACGCGTGGTCTTTCATTACTCGTGGGAACGGGAAACATTAACAGAGGTGTGTTTCAGATTAAAGTGGTGAGCGTCAAAACGGGGAATTTGGAAAGGTCCGCCGCTAATATTCAACGAAAATATTTTTCGGGCCTTCATTCATTCCCAGGAGTGTGAATGAACGCATGACAGCAATATGGCGATGATTTAAAAGCATGTAGGGGCGAGGGGGCAGAAAAGGTCGAAATGAAAAACGCTCCAAATGATCCTCCCCTCGTGTATCTTATCATCGTTCCAAAAACGTTATCCCCTCCACTTTGCATTCCATCTCAGCCGGCCGCCATCAAAATCCGGTTTATTCAAATGAGAAAAGAACAGAGGGACGATTCCTCGATATAATTCCCTCCCTTGCACCGTTTTCGCCTCGCAAACAGTTGATGAAAAAAATTCCGGCGATCGCGCTCTTCCTTTATGTTTTCGATTAGAAAAAAGGTAAGTGGGTGGGTGGAATTCCGCCGCGGGATTGCGGGAAAAGGGAGAGGCAAAAGAAGATGGTGCGGTGCGGATTACAGTGGATTACCGCCGATAAGGGATTTGCATTTTTCGGGCACGACCGCCATGGACTAGCGGTTTTATGTCGCAGGAAGGAAATGGAATGGGGGAGTAAATGCTAACTCGTCCTCTTGGAGGAGTCACCCAACAAAGAGAAAAGAGGGAAAAAAGATTCGATAGCACTGTCACTTTCTGCAGTTTTTTTTGGAGTAAGCTTTCCCTCCTCTCTACACAGTGGATAATCAAGGGAGAAAGGTTCTCGAGACCGCTAAAGGGTATATTTCGAACCTCAACGTTTTCACCATTAACTACCAAGAGACATGGAGAGAAAATGAGGCTTGCGAGACAAGATGAGGAATGAGGTTTTTCTTTTCTAACCAAGCCAGATTGCTGTATATGAATGGGAAATGTCAACGTAATTTCGGCAGAATTGCTCTATGATTTGGTAGCAGAAATTCATATTTATACCAGAGGTCCACAAAGTGGTCGAATAGGTAAGACATTGTTAAATGTCTATTACTGCTCGGCAAGCGACAAAGGATCAGCTAGAAAAATTACCGAAATTAGTGATAAAATTAGCATTATATTGCTCTATGATTAGTACTTCTTATTTAGTGTTCTTTACTACTTTTGTTCTTAAACTACTACTAATACTAAGGGTTAGATTTAAGAAGAGACTTGTTAGTCTCAGTCTCGCCCTGAATAAAGTCGTTTATTATTATTATTACTTTTTGTTTATAAAGAAACTAGAGCTGTTAAAACATTAGCTTAATTGTATGAACAAATGAGATTTCTGTCCACAAAATNAATATTGACAGATTGAAATAATTACATGTCAATAGTTACATTTTTATGTGGAGTATATGACCCACGCGCCAAGATTCGGATACATTTCCGTTCATTTAATTTAAACCTAAGGACTCGTTTGATGGCCTCGGCGGTTAAGGCTCTCGCCTGCTACGCAGAAGACTGGGGTTCAATCTCCAGCTACTTAAATGTATCTGCCTGCATTTTTGGGGAGGTCACTGGCCTAAGGAAATGAGTACCTAAGGTAAAACTTTGGGTAATGATAGGCCGCGGAAGCGTATTGACGGCCTCATTACCTTCATTTCACATCGTTAAGCTCGAGCATTAACAGCTTCAACCTACTTTATCCCGATGGCATTGCTGCGCTATTAAAAGGGAGACTTATTATATTAATTATTAAGGACTTATTTAAATCGATTCGATTTCAGCGCCCTTTCTTCTTCATTTCGTCGGTAGCTTTGTTTCCGCAAACACGAAAAGGAAAGCTTTCTTTTTATATACTTCCTTCTTGCTCGGGGCAGTTTACATCGGAAGTTCAATTCATTCTCTTGACATATCCGGTGAAATTTATGCGTTCCCTTCATTGATCTGTTGCACGCACAGTTTTTATGGAATAAAGGAATATGAAAAAAGTCTAAATATCTTATCGTGTTTGTTTATACGTGTAAAGAAGATTTATTGTAAAGTCTATAACCATAACAGGACACGTGTCTACTCATGTATCATTGTTACACTTATAAATGCGTTAATGGAAATAGCAAGAGATGATGGAAATAGCAGATTATAAACAGTGTAAAAGCACCTCCGTTAATGGCCAAGTATTACATGAAAACGACTTTTCAAGAACTAGAAATTACAATTGGATGTAATCAAAACTTTTTGATTCCTTAGACTCTTTTTGAGCTCCATGTTATGTCACTCACCGCTGTCGCGTTTCAGCCAAAAACTTCATCGACATAGCTGACAAAAGAAAGACTTTGTTGATTTCCCGCAGTATATTTTCAACACGACCGGTTTCGCTACCGGAGTAGCATCATCAGGAGGTGACCTGGTGATGCTACTCCGGTAGCAAAACCGGTCCTGTTAAAAATATACTGTGGAAAATCAACGAAGTCTTTCTCTTCTTTTGTCAACTACCATGGCTTTCCACAAAGTTACACCTGACCATTTAGACTTCATCAACATGTTCAAAATCCTGGTTTAAATATCTCTATTTTTGTCTCTTTACCCTAGTATGCTGGGCCGTGGCCGTACGAAGTTTCTATAACTACCCCTCGAATATTTGGGCCAGTACAATTTATTTACTTTTTCCGCTGTTAAAATCATATTGGAACGAAAATATAATTTCACGATGAAGAAATATGCTTACGGCACCCTTAAAAATCATAAAAAGCAGTACGAGACACATTTAAAATATATTCTTGACCGATTAAAAACCAAAAACTTATCAGCTTTTTGTATTAACTTCAATAGCCAATCTACTGTGATTGAGTAGACGTAAACAGAGAGATTATAGGCTCTCGAAGAAAAATTTAAGCTGAAAAATATTACTTATTCTAGAATAACAAAAAAAGTTTTCGTAAAATACAATTTGCTTTCTTTACACAATTTCCTTGTATTTGTTCTAGAAAGACTTTTATGTAAAAAAATGTTTTCAATGATAGCTAGAATAACTTGTGACTTGAACTGGTTTTAAATTCTTATCGACTAGTGAATCCCGTAAATAATAGTTCATCCCCTTGGGAACTAATTTTTACTACAGATATTTTCCCCTTGCCGTGAGCCATACATCAAGCTAGTTCATAATAACCACACCGAAGGAAATTAATAATTTATCAAGTGCAAATACCCTTGACATGCCAGGTGGAGGGACTCAATTTTCCCATCGCAATACTACTTGTGTTAGTTCGGAGATACCGTTGATTCGGCCGTTTGGTCGCGAAAATACCGTTGGACAGCGCCCTTGCTTCGCCGTCGTACATGAACCTCCATTCTGACTGTGACATCTTCAGGGGAACGAACATGTGGTAATCACAGGCAGTGATGTCGGGACTTTACGCTGCACGGTCCGGTATCTCCCTACCGAGGCATTCCGATGGTCTCCTTTGCCTCACGTGGCCTCGTATTATCGTGCAGGGTAACCACAATGTCCACCTCGAGAATCCCTCGACGCTTTTCTCGTCCTCTTAGACGTGCCAGTGCGGCACAAAAGCTGTCAGCGTTGATGGCGTCGTCTCTTAGCATGAAATCCAGAAGGAGTGGTCTTCGGCGATCCCAGAAGACCGTGAACAACCCCCTCTCCCCCACTATTGGCGTTCCGAGGAACTTCCCCGTGATAAAATCAACTCGATCGGCTCTCACTTGGCGGAACCGGTTAAGCACCATATTTAATAAAATATATGTACAGGTTTTCACGAAATATATTAATAATATTTTGTGAAATCCTGTACATGTATTTTATTAAATACGGTGGTTCGGCGGGAGATACTGAGGCACTTCTATTTCTATTCAAGATTTTTCGATGCGCCTTCGCATATAAATTTTTACAATTGGCCTTGAGTTTATTATATTCGAACCCGGTATTGTATTTAAAAGCCGTCGAAGGAGGTGAATGAGGAATAGGATTTTTAGGGTTCATACTTCGGATATTGACCACGGAAGATAAATTGGGCAGAAAATGTTTTATTAATATTTCTGTCAATAAGTTCAGGAAATCGCCTGAAAGAGAATTATGACTTGTAAGTAAGGACAGAACTGAAATAGGTAGCATACCATTGATAGCTTAAAATGAGACGTAAAGTTATATTTTGTTTTTTAAAAGAAGGCTTATGGCCATATGGCTTTCCCCTATATAAGCCATTTTCCGAATCGTTTACTTTAAATTGAAGAGGGATCTTCATCGTCCCTAGGTATTTCTTATTCCGCTGAAATTTCAGATTGTGACATTCATCCGAGGTTTTGTACAAAACAATAACAACTCCTCTTCTTACAACGACGCGCTACTATACTCGAGATCCTTCTTCGTCGATTTGCGATGATTAGAAGGAAGAGAGGCTCTTGGGCCTCCTTCCGACTCAAGGAGAAATCTAATTCAGAATAACATGAGAATGTACATCTACATTAGTACCCTGCAAGCCGCCTTTCGGCGTATGTATTGCCTGGCCGACTCTCTTGATGCCTTGTTTTTCCATATAGCCTCGTGTTTTGGCGATGGTTAAGCGAAAATATCCCATTAAGGAGCGTCCTTGATGCTTCCATACCAGGTTTTCCTCTCCTATGTTTCAGAAAATGCATCGGATAATGGTCTCCTTATGGTAATGCAGTCAATCTCGGAGTTCTACCCATCAAATTTATTATTTATGACCGTTTTTATGAGTGCAAAAATTTCTAGTTTTGGAAGACTATTCCTATTTTCGTAATTTAGAGTAATACATTTTACTCGTACATCAACTGATAAAGATACATATGAGAATTTCAAATGAATTTTCTCGCTACGGAATTCCTCTCGCCTAAAATTCCTCTCTAAAAATGAATGCATTTGTTCTGTAACCTTTGTTATTTACGTTGTAATGGCAAATGTAAAAAAGTAAAAAGAATGTTGTTAGATTTACCTCCATATAAATTTGTTTTGATGCTAATTAAATCTGACATTGCATCACTTTGATTCATAAAGAGCTGGTTTTTATTTTATTATAAACAAGCTACTCGCATACTGTCTTGCATTTCCATCGGCTGACTTGATCTGGGCTGGGGAACCTTCTTCATGGTTTCATTCACTCATTCATTTCCAAAGTATTCCATACATGGAAACAGTCAAGCGTAAAAGTGTGTTTAAGAAATCGAATTAAATTGCTGGGACTAGTTGAAAATAAAAAGAAGAGAAGTCCACATCTAATATGCTGGCAGGTCAAGGGAGTGGCAGATTCCACTCCCTTGACATTGATAATATGTCGTATGGAGCCTTAGAAGCACCAATTTCTTTTCTGTAATTCAAATGACCAGGAAGACCATCTATTTATCACTTCAAATAGATCCCTAATCTCGATGAGAATATATCCTTGACAGAAATTTCATTCGTAACAAATTTAGGGCGTATTTTTTTACAACCTCGTTTCTGAGACCATCAACGCTCGGCGCCGTCTTTAGACGGGAAGAGAAGAAAGGTTATTTCCGTTACGGCTGAGCGTCTAACAAAATATCTCTTTACAGTTGGACGAAGGAATCGCTGGAGATGTAAAAACCCATTACTTCGGCTAGAATTCACAAATCCATCACATGGGAACTCAGTCCCTTGCGACAGCGATCTGCAGAGAAAGAAAAGAGTCGCGGAGATTAATTGAACGTCGGAATACATCCATCATCCGTAAACATGGCCTCCCTCACTCCTCTTCGCCATGAATGGATGCAGAACGCCACAACAGGAGCTTAAAGCGAAGGGAAGAGCTAGGAGGGAGAGGAAAGATTGAGGGCTGAAGGAGAGTCATAATAAAGAAGCTGAAATCCTCTAGGTTCTCCAATCGGGAAAAGAAAACCGGTGCCAAAAAAACTGACTACAATCGAAGTGAATGAGCCCCTTAGAGACCGCCATTTCCTCCAGACCTCGTAGAAACAAAATGGCCGCCGGGGGAAAAGGAAAAACAACTCTCCACAAAGGAGATTTCAAGACTGCTCTTTTTACTGTGGCTTTTTAAAACTACCCACGCGATGGAGCGAACCGAAACCGTAAGGTTCGCAACAAAAGCTCTCGGAGATTGTGAGGGGAAAGACAAAGGAAGGTGGTGAGAGAAAGTGGGGAAGAAATATGAGCCGAGGGCATCTACGGGGAAAGAAGGGAGAATATTAGGAAGAAAATGATAAATAAAAAGGGGTTATTCGAGAAAAAGGAAGGCTGAATGGAAAGAGAGTGAGAGGTGCGTGGAACGGATACGGAGTAAATTGGATTTCGTGGGAGAAGGAGACCGAGGATGGTTATCGTCTTATTCAAAAGGTGTGAAAGTCGGCTTTCTTCAGCTACAAGACGAATGGACGACGATGAAGTAAGATGCTAGTCCGGGAAGGAGAAAAAGAGAGATAGGGGAAATGTTACGAGACTTGCCCAACGCTTGCGTAATATCCGAGGTCCTAACACCGACCCCTGCGGGACTCCTGCAGTGAGCGGCTACTAATTTTGGGAATCTTCATCTCATGAATGGAGAAGAGGATCGTAAGACTTAACAAGACACTGAAAACTTAACCGGCTTTCTGGAAGTACTGCTTCCGCGAAGAAGGTTCCGGAAGAAGGAAGATGAGAGTAAAAGAGACGTCCGGGGCAAAAAGGGTTGTCTCCGAGTTAAGATATGGGTGAACTGAAGGTCGAGAGTCCAAAAGAATGGTTCGGAGAAAGGGTTTTAAGAGGAGAATTTCATTGGGAGACACAGGGAAGGTCTTTTTCGGATGCTATGAAGAAACTTTTCAGTTCCCGTGAATATCTGTAAACTGTGAGAGTGGGATAGTAATGGAAAATGCAGAGCGATGGTCTCAAACAAAAGAATGGCTGTTCTCTTTCATTATCCCTTTAAAAGGTTGTAAGAAAAGGGAGATACTGTCACCTTATTTTATTCTGTGAAAATCAAATAAATCAGACTGGGGAAAGAGAATCTTTTATTATTACGTTCTTACTCTTCCTCCTTTTGATATAGTGGACCTAAAATGTTGAACTCATTCTGTAGATTTTGTAAATTAAGGTAAATGGATGCTACAGCGCGAATAGTTTTCGTTTTGGTTCCTTTCTTTTGACTTGTGATTTTGTGTTATTAAATGCCTTAAATTATTTTCATATGCGTATTTCACTTTTATCAACTTTACCAATTTGCTTTCCTTATCCCATCCTGGAAATAGTCAAACAATGAACTTTTCAAAAAATTCAACCTCTTCTGGAAGTACCTATCTTACCCAATCTTTTTATGCCATCAAATTTTAGTACCTACATATAATCTAACTTTCGTTCGTAATGGCGTTTGCAATAGAAAGGAATTATAAAATTAAAATTAACTCCCCATAGTTTGAATTGCTACTGAACAAAACTTTGATATTACTACTCAGGAGAAGATAGGCTCTCCGTAAGTTCTTCGCTTTGAAGACATTGACGGCTATAGATCGCAAGCTAAAACGGCTATAGATCACAGCTACAAACTCAACCATAAAATTGTGTGAAAATAGAGTCATGGTTATTTTAGTATGCCATGTACCACAAAACATATATTTTGCGCATTTGCTCATGCAAAATCGTCAGATATTTCCGCGCCTCATCTTCCTTAGGCACTGCCCCGATCCTAAAGGTTCGTATGTATCTGCCTTTTGCATTACTTGCGTTGTTATATAATTCCTGTTGCATCAATTTTAAACCGAGGTAACTAATATCTGAAATTTTTATTAATTATTTTGCTTCGTATTCGATTGATAATGGTGTCATTGTACTACAGAAAGAGTGACTTTGAAATCGATTCGAACCTCAGTGTAATCAATCAAAGATACTCTGCCAGAGTAATGTCAATAAAGTAAGATAGAATGAATCTGTTCTCACAATGAAACGCTAGTCTTTGAGTTGAAAGACGTCATATTGAACTAGGACTATTCCAATAGGGGAAGTAAATTGGAAAGAGAAGAGTAAGAAAGGGGAAATGGTGACCTGCTGTTCTGGGTCCGGACGTAAAACGAGGCAATTTATGCGCCCGTAAATGAGTTGACCAAAAATAACCGTTAAGAAGAGAATCGTAAAGAAATCCGACCTTGAATCGAATGGAAATAATGGGTACTTAATCGATAATGGGATTTCAGCTTCCAAGATGTGCGCCCGTATATTTTATCTCTCGTCGATCATGATGAGGATTCCAGCAAATTACAAATAAAGAGATTTCCGAATATTTATTATTGTGGAGGAAGGATGAGCGTACGTTACCGTAGAGTAAGTAATTTACCAAGTACCGTAACGTTCACGATAGGGTTACCTAGTGTGAGTAGAATGTATGTATGTATGAATGTAGTATGAATACAATGATGGATGTGAATCATTTAGAATTTCTTTTGTATGATTGCGATTCTCGAAGGCTCTGAAAAGGAGATGAATAAGATGCTTAATATACTGTCCAAAGCTTTAGAAGAGCTTAAGTTGCAAATCAACTAGAGGAAGACAAAGACAATGGTATTAGGAAAGAGAAAGGGAGTGCCAAAATTACCATTAAAATAGACAACACCTCCTTGTATCAAGTTGAAAATTTTTACTACCTAGAGAGTATTAATAACTTCGAAAATTGATGTGATACTGAGTTCAAGAGAATAATAACTTTGGCTAAACAAGCATTTTGAAACGAAAAGGCTATTAGTTAATAACTATATACGCATAGAGATCAGGAAAAAGTTCATCAAAAGGTTTATTTGGAGTGTGTTACTGTACGGGTGTGAGACGTCGACAATCAGGAAGGCGGAAAGAAAGAAGCTTGATGCGATGGAAATATGGATTTGAAGGAAATTGACGAAAGCAAGCTGGGTGAAAGGAAAAGTAATGAAGAGGTATCACAGGAAGTGAAAGAAAAAAGAGCGATTTAAGACAATTAGGGCAAGGACGAGCTAATGATTAATGACGAATAATGATTGGACATGTACATTGGACGTTCCAGAGCTGTTTTCAAGAACATGGAGAATGAGACTGACTTGACATCATATGCTTGCCTGAAGGAAGCAGCAACGGAGAGAGAGACGTGGCTACTGCGAAAAAGCATCGCCTGTAGTATTTGACGATGATGAATTGCGATTCACAGAGTATGGATGTTAATTGAGTTATGAATGTCTTATAATTTCAAGGAAAATAAAATGTTCCGCAAAGGTTTTTGTATTTTTCCAATAACCATAAATCTATGCTTGCGAATCCTATAATTACAGCGTAAGTCCAACTTATTTGATTGTTGTCCTTAGGATAGAAAGATGGGATAGTACTCGGATTTATCGAAGTGTTTCGTTCAGGATTTATCGAAACGAAATCCATTAATATCTTACTTTCCTACTCCTTGTTAAGCTTTCTACTACGACAAATTACCTTCTAATGACAAATAATGTAGAAGTAGGTTTATCATGAAAGTGTCTTAGCGCCCAAGACGTTATGGGAAGATGGTTGTTTACAAATTATTTGCATCCAAGTCTCTCAAATATTTCTTCATGTAAAATTTCAAATCTTAAAGCTTGGAGGATTTACGTCCTAAGCGAAACTGCTCTTAAATTTACAATTCTCATCGAGTGTGTAAATATCATTACATTATCATTCATGATTTTCACCTGACCGTTGGAATTACTTACTCCTTGGTGCTTTTCATAACATTCTATCGAAAAAAGGAAGAAAGGTAGTTAACCACGAGCGGAAGTTTAACGAACTGAATAGAATTGCAAATCTATATCAGCATCCTTTCGGTCGACGTGCAACGGGCAAAAGAAAATATACGATACAAGCCTTTCGGTCCATATACATAATGCTTCAGCGGAGAACTCTCTCGATAACGTTCGTTTCCAACCCCAAGCGAACAAAAGCGACGATGTCAGCGTTATTGAATCGAGTTACACCAGTTACATCGTGCGGCGTAAATAACACATTTTGTGGTGCATTCAGCGGGTGGATAAAAGGAGTGTCGATGGAAGAAGCAAGGCGTGGGTGGATATGGGAAAATGGCAATATCAGTCGAGGTCACGCGCCTAGCATTCCTTTCCATTAGACCGTTAGTTATTTTTTCCTTTCTGTTTATTGGGGTGTCCCTCATAAAACTGCTCATGGTCGATTTTTCTCAAATTATAAGACTGGCAATAAACAGAAACCTTTCATTTATTGGGGTCTTGTGGTTATGAAGGTTATAAATTAATGAAAATATGGGGATAATATCTAACGCTCAGCTTCAACGATTAGTGATTTTAGTTCTGCTTACAACGGTGAAAATGAGTCACATACACACTTTGCAAAAACGTAAAACATTTAATTATGTCCCATCTCAGTTCAGAAATTAACTGAGGAATTCGCTCTATTTGTATATGTAAGAAGCGTGCTAAGTTTTCTCCAACCGTAACTATTCGGCAAAGCGCTGAACAAAGTAAGTTCCTCTTCTTTCATGAACGCTGTACGTAAACTTATAGTAGTAGTAGCATTGTTAAAAGTTCTTCGACAGCTTTGGCCATTTCGCACGTGAGACCCCACCGGGAACCGAACCCGGGACCGCTTTCACCAAAGGCGAACGCGTTGCCCACTTGGCTATCTGGGAGCCCTGCGTAAACTTACTCGTACTTTTTGACCGTTTTCGTGTCAGTGCGATTTAAGATTTCCTTTCAGTATATCAGCCGATGCTGTAAAATATAAATCCATTATACTAAACATATTTAAATATATGAAAGGATGGCTGAGCATTTCTAGCGTTAATTTTCATTGTCTCCTTTGCATTCAACGGAAAGGGTTCAGGTGACCCGTGTTCCATTCCCGGTGCCGTCAGACTTTTTTCATTTCCGTTTCTCCCTGTGAATTCTCTTTTGCATTTGCATGATGCAGATGCATTACAGCTGTGTGTAAGTTTCCAGTATTACCAGATATATGAATAATATTTTATTCAAAATTCATAATTTTCATATTTATCTTCAAAGGTACTCATATAGGTTTTTTTTGAAATGAATAAAACCATTACAAAAATATTACGAAAAAATCTGCGGTGGTATATCGCTACAGAAAATTAAGTTTATAATTTAATTTAATTTTTCCGTAATCTATGTAGCAATATTAACCAGGCATTAATACGAGAGGCATTATCAAACAAAAGAAGGTTTGTTTGATGGGAAAGACAAAAAAAATCTCTTGAAAATCGTGATTTGTTACTTTCTTCACTAGGTTTTAGCGTTATTAATTAAGAGACAGTTTAATCTGGGAATTTTATTTCGTTACATTAATCGCCAAAGTATGCTTAATGAAAACTGTCATAACAATACTTCATTGATATTTTAGTGGAACTTATGGTTCAACTACTTTATCGGGTACACTTCTATCTCAATATCATAAAACAAAGGTAATTAAAGTATCATCATCGCAAATCAATTTGCGGTTCCAGAAGGGTGGCGAGGGCTGCTCTTCCTTTGGTGATTTTTGAATTCAAACAATAAGCTCAGGACATGACGAGGGCCTAAAACTTAGCACTGTTAGCGAAGGTTTTCTTCGGTAAATTTACATTTTCACCGTAACATGCCATTATAACGGTCAATTGAAGTAAATTAAGGCTTTAATATTGCTATAATTTCAAGATAGTTATATAAGGTATTACCCTAAGCCACCATATGTATATTTGTCTTTCTCCACGAAACCATTCTGTCTCCTTTATTTAGGTTTATGCCTAGCTTCTTAAAAATGTATATATTGTAGGTTATAATTTAAAAATTTTATATATTCGTGTTTGTTCATTTTTTTGACAAGGGTTTAATAGAAGATGGGACTCTCTAGTCCCAATTTCGCCCAATAAAAAAAGACGTTTGTATTCTATTGTATGTAAGCTATTAATTACCCTAAGCCAGTTTCCTCCTTGGCAAATTTCTAAATCCGGTCCTTCGTAAGCATCCTTCATATTTTCAGAATCGAGAGGAATAAAATTTCCCTCTTTCAAAATTCATTTTGAATCTGAAAAGTTCCCTATTTCCTTGCTTAAATTCACTTAACAGTAAACATTAATTTTGGGGTCGGTATAACACACCGTTGAAGTGATCAAGGGCGGAACGTAAAAGTGTCCAGATTAGCTAATGAACTATATTTCATTCAAAGTTCATATAGCTAGTTTCCGAATATTCCAGCAATTTCTCTCTTCTTGCATAAGATAATGAAGTCACCGCTTAAGAAGGGAAGAGAAAGTAGTTTCGTAATCAAGAGCGTGTCTCAATTCCTCTTATTCCATCCTCCGCCTTTGACTCTAAATAAAGGACGTGGTCGCTAATCCCTCTGCTGAGGCCAACTGAGGCCTGTATAATAAAGAGGAAGCGAGAGCTGGGATAGAGGAAGGAGTTAGGCTGTGTTACGTAAGGAAAGGGAACTTATTAAAGGGGTTCTGGCAGGAGAGGAAAACATAATGAGGTTAAGAGGTGGATAAATAAGACGGGAGGAGATCCATAGCGAGGGTAAAGGGATGGAGGTGAGTAGGATTAGGAAGTAAGATGAGAGGGGGAGGAGATTTCAGGACCGGAAACGAAAAACTCTCGTAAAAGACAAAAGAGAAGTCTTGAGATGGAGAAAAGTATGGAAGAAAATCAGGGTACTGGAGGAAACGGTAGCATGCTCTCTATGTATGGAAATAGAGTGACTTTCGTATTGCATTCCGATGCGAAGGCATCTCTCTTATCCCTGAACATATCCTCCTAGGACCGCAGAATTAGATGGTTAGTGATCCTGCTGTAACTGTAACAGTTATTTTTTTCTTTATTTTTATGTGTTCCGCATCAGTTTAAGGTAAAAAATTATAAATAGTCTTTTATAAAATTCTTTCATAGAAACATAAATAAATCAAAACTCCCTTGTAATCCCGACAGGACTCCGATTAGTATAGTACGTTACTAGTGTTGCTTGCTCTACCCTGTTGTAGCTTTTTCTTAGCTCTAATCGTGCTTGAGGTTTAAAAAAAAGATTAAGCTTCTAGACGAAATCTATAGCAAGATTTTTAATGTTAATCACGTTTGTACGACTTTTTTCAAAGTTGGTAATAGTATATAGGTAGTATTTGGTTTACTTTCGCTACTATTAAAATAAATAAACAGAATATCGTTGAANTAGTAGCAAATTAATTTCCTTCTCGAAAGTAAAACTATTACTTCCATTTATCTGAAATTTAAATATCTTTCAAGTGGAGCTGAAAATTACTTCGCGATGAAATGTGAATAAAATGAAAATTACATGGGTGAACTCCGTACTTATTAAGTCTGTAAGTTGTAATAGTATATAGGTAGTATTTGGTTTACTTTCGCTACTATTAAAATAAATAAACAGAATATCGTTGAACAATATATGCCTAGATCTATAACTTTCAGAAACCCAAAAAACCTATTTTAAGTAATCTACAGCAACAAACAATTAAGAAATACGTAAAAGAAAAACTATGGGGTCCTCCAAAGACCCCAGCTTGGTAAACAACGTTGAAAAACTAGGCTTGGTATGGTAAGGGTTATATATATATGCTTCTCTGGAACTGATTATGCTGTTTTATTTCTGCTGGGCTCGTATAATTTTTCATGCAATCCATTAATGAAATCTTTTTATGTTTAAAGTGGAAGAAATAATTTAATTTCCAAGATATGGCTGAAGATACAATGGGGTAGCTGTAAAGGCCAATTTTAAGGAGTTAATTACAAATAAATCTTGAAATAGAAGTTTTAATCCGATTACGTACGATGACGACGAATAAAATTCACTTCTTATTGGAAAACTTTTGTTCATGGCTCCTGACTCGGCGTCTTATCCACGGTTTTTTGTTAAGCACTTTTTAACCTCACCCTTTTTTTAAACTCACCTTACTGAAGATTGCGGGTTAAGGGTAGAATTAGCTGTAGTAGAATTAGTTTTAATAGTGCATCTACAGCTAAGGTCATTTGCACCAGTTATTGATTCCAAATTTTTATATTCGTATATTATATATTTTGTGCCTTTCCGATATTTACATACTCACTTTTACTCTGAGACGTCAGAAAAGATGTGATTAAAACCTCTGGTGTAATATTTCCTACAGTATACTCCATCTTTACTACAATGCTTTGTTGGTTAGCCAGATTACGTCTTTATTTTTAAGGTGGAAAAATGAAATGACGCGTGGTTAGGTTTTATTCTACTCTACGAAAGCCTATTACGATGAAAAATTTTTTTACGCTGCTGAAACTTGTTTATGTACTATTTATATTGTGACAAATCTAATACATTTGTTGATTTCTGGGCTTTAAGTTAACGTTCAAAGGATCTCTTCATGTATTAATTCTTGTAATTTAAAAACCATTGAATTCAATTTGTGACTACTCTACAGTAACTGAAACGTATTAAAATGGAGAGAGGATAGGACGTGTTTCCTGATGGCATCATGCTTGAATTTGGGATTCATCCCTTTCACTTTTGTCCGTCTAGATTTTCTCTACGTGCCCAGAATTGGGAAGAAAAACCCGATGCCGTAAAGCATTGGTCCGCAGAGCAGAGTTGATTGAATGCGAATATTTTTACGTAATATATTTGCTGTACGCACGAATCATTTAGCGGCAATATATTATTCTCGCAGTTAGCTCAGTATAACAGGGACGTACTTCACAAAGTCAAGCAAACTTCGGCACTCATCCCCGAGTATTCCCTACTGGCCGTTTTAAAACTTCAATGTTTCTGAATAGACAACTCACTGGTCATCAGGAGTTTCGTCACTAAAATAATGACATCTAAAGGGAGTTAAATTTTGATTGAATAAATTGAGTGATTTATTGCATTTGAAATTGTAGAAAAATACACCAAATTTTCAAGAAATCTGATCAGCCTCAAATTCTCAAGAAACCTGATAGCTTAGTAGTTGAACATCAGTAAATCTTTGTGTACTGTTATTTTCGTACAGACCTTGATTAATTGGCTGATCATTATATTGCTGTTTCTATGGCGGTATATTTCATCTTTGTTTCCATAGAAAACTAAATAAAATATCTTCCCTGCTATAATATGACATTCGGTAGTATTTATAATTCAGAAGCTCTCCAAATTCATTTCATAAAATGAATGACATTTTTGTGTAGCGGAAATAGGAAACTGAATCATTAAATACAACATTGACACGGTATGCCATCGTAAATTACGTCTTGCGTACGTTTTCCACCTAAAATAGAGGTAATTCATCATTTATTAAATCACTTTTCTGTTCCATTATTAATCGATGGCATTGTATGTCGTGGAAACACGTACAAAGAGGTCTCATTTTTGCTATTTATAAAATATTTGACCGTTGAAATCCAATAATTAGCCTCAAATAATCGACTTGTCTCTCTTCCAACATCCATTCATTCATCGCGACAAGATCATAAAAGCACTACATTCTTACCCTCGTAAACGCCTTCCGTGATTCACTTATCGGTAAGTCGATTTCTTCTTCCGAAGGACAATGAACGCTATATTTCTGTCAGAGTTCTCACGTTTATCCTCGTATGATCTAACGGAAGCCTCGGCTACTCGCGTCCACTTGGAAAGTAAACGAAGGATGCCCACATTTATTAAATTTCGACCGAACTCATCCTCTGCAAGGCTATCCTGCGTCCAACGTTTCGCAGAGAATCTTCTGGCCGTGGAGGAAGAGAACTTCCTCACTAATCACTTTCGGGAAAGTCTTTTTTCATTTGTCGGAAGCGGTCACGCGAGAGAGAGGGAAAAGAAGCGGAAATCTCCGAAAGGGGAAAAAACAAGAAAGGAGCGATATCCTATCCACGCGCTGGAAGGAAAAAATCAAACGGGAAACGAGGGGCGATGGAGGAAGTATCCACAAGGAAGAGGAAAAGGGATAGGGACATCGAGTTTGAAAGATTGGGCCGGCTACAGACTTTCATCCTGAGGTAAAAGGTTTCACACTTACTTTCCGCAGTGGTCAGTGGTCTCCACTTTTCGGCGCAATTACCATTTAAAACTGTAATCTGATACTTAACCATACTTCTCAACTCAAATTGATGCGTATGGAATACCGCTAGGGAATAAATTAATCAATTTCGAGAAAAGGGGAGAAGAGATAGTAGCAAATTAATTTCCTTCTCGAAAGTAAGACTATTTATCTGAAATTCAAATATCTTTCAAGTGGAGCTGAAAATTACTTCGCGATGAAATGTGAATAAAATGAAAATTACATGGGTGAACTCCGTACTTATTAAGTCTGTAAGCTAACCATTCTGGACAAAATATTTATTTTACTCGCCCATTCTTAATTATAACTTGTTTAGAGATCAATTTCTTCTCCTTTAGACAATAGTTTTAACTCATACGTAAAAAATAGCACCTACAAAATATTAATATTTGACGGATGAAGTCAATGAGAAAAAAAGAAAGTCTAAATGCCTTGGAAACATCCTTTTTCTTTCCCTCGGAGGACATAAAGTCGGGAAAAGATTAACTTCTAATTAGACTATAACTTCGTAGATATAAGACAAGACTTCGCTTACACCCGCATCTACATAAATTCACTGCAAGCCACCTATCGCCATGTGGCAGGGGGTGTAAACACCAAGCATTCGAGTTACCTCTTTAGCTTATCGCTGGCGCGTATCTTCGTGGAAAGAATGACCCCCTAAAACGACTTGTTCTCGCATCTATTTCTCTTATTTTACGCTCATTGTCAAATCGGACGAGGTAGCAGGGAGATAGCATAATACAGATTACGTCTTCCGCAAATGTACTTTCTCTAAATTAATATTATTCTAACACTTATCCCTTAATTATTGAACCATTCTTGAATTACATAAAGTTCCTAATTTTTTCGAAAAGGTATCCATTGGTGGGTTTTTTACTGTGAATTTTAAATTGTTGAGAAAGAGAAGAGCCATTCTTGGTTCAGAGTTACGCACCTGAAGCTGGCGAATTACAACTTCGATGTCACGCTAGAATCAATCGGAAATCAGTTAAAATGATCGATTACTGTTGGTAAAATTTCGAATAAGAAATAAAGCAAAAATATGTAACATTGACACTACAATGAGTCATTGAGTTCTTTTTAATATACAAATTTGGTAGGTTCACATAGCCAGGCATCTATGGTACGAAACCTTTCTAAGGTAGAAAGGTATTTCGAAAGAAACTGAGAGAAGGATTTACAAAAATGGTGTACGTATCAGCCTATCCAACGTTTTATCATCTCCTTAATTGGAGTATACGTTTTCTTTTTATTTGTCAATTTTAAATCTAAATATTTCCAATACACCCACAAATATCCATCTACTGGACAATTACTATGGTGGGCGTAAACAGTAACAACGGACTAACACAACCATTGCGTAACCGGAAAAATCCGACTAGCCGTGACTCGAACCGGGATTTGGGGTTAAAGCTAAGCACTCCGCCAGCGCGGTCGCTAAATCGGTACTAGCGTAGTAATGACGATGTTCTGAGAATCTTGAAGAATTGTTAATTGTGTACTTCTTCGTGAGTTTCACCCGAACATTTCCGCAATCCGCCGAATTCAAAGTTTAATTGACAGCAAATTCCGCTAAATCTAGCGAAGAAAACAGAAAAACGGCAGCACTGCCGAGCACTTACCGCCCTATTGACGGACAACCCGCGCAAGAAAGAAGAGGAAGCAGTCCAGGATGTGAAGAACACACAAGGCGACAAGGACGGAGGAAGCGGAGAAGGAAAGGGAAAAAAGACATAAATGGATAAAATTTACGATCGAGAGTCTCGCTAGGACGGCAGAGGGGAAAATAAAGCGGAGGGAATCACCTAAGGGATGGGAAGAAGAAGGAATGATGGATGTGGAGGAAGAGGGCGGTTGGTGGAGATAGAAGAGCCAAAGGAGGGGAAGGGTTTGCGGAGATGCGGAGGATACCCAAGGGATGGGATAATGCTCCCGAGGAAAGACAAAGCAGCGCCGGGAGTGAACGGGAGTAGTTGTAAGGGAGGGGTGAGGGTATTGGCGAAGGAGGTTGGGGTAGGGAGGGAAAACAAGGACCCACTTAGGATTTCTTCTTCTCCAGGAATTTCAGGATTCTTCCGTAACTGTGGAGTGTAGCGTACGTGTCTCCCAGGGCGATGTCGAGTCTTCCCGGAATTTTTGAGCCCTCTGATCTTTGGATGTTTTCACCTCGTTGATATTTCTGAGCTTTCGTCTTTCATTGATACACACATGCATGACAGTCACGCATATCTTCAAGGTAGGAGGCACTGCAGCGTCCTCCTCTGTTTCATGCTGTGTCCCATCTTTTTCTGACCCTGCTTCCTAAAAATACACCCTTTCCATATCTTTATTCCTCTCATTTTAACCATCTCTTCTATTCAGGAATTCATCCAGCATATTCCGCCGCATGCTACTCCCTTTCAAGCTATATTTGCCGAGAGCATTCTCAGAAATACGATTCAGTACGACTTCAATAAAAATGGGAATAATTTTACGAGGTTTTTAATTCTTACCGGTGCTAGGGAAAGTTCTATTATCTTAGAACTTCTTGGAACGACATTATAAGGGAATGTACTTGTGGTGTATACCTTTAACATTTGTGCTCATGCAATGCCTCCTTTTACTTTAATTATTAGCGATGATCTTTTCTGTAGTTCTCTTTTTTTAATTATTTTTTATCTCGTTATTTGTAAAATCTATGTGAGCAATCTTAAAAGTATACATTTACGATACGTAGTTCATGCAATTTTCCTTTTCTACTATAATTATTAATAATATTTTTAAATGATTTTTTCTCTTCTTTTTAATCTGATTATTTGTGAACCTATTAGAGAATTTTAAAAAGTTATACCTCTGTGATATGTAGCTGATGTAATGTTTCCTATTTTCTTCGTGTTTTAATATTATTGCAATTCTCTTTGAGCTATCATGGAAATTTTACCTCTTTTATTATGTATAAATTTATACTTCATTTTGAATGGCACTCATGTATATGACATTACTTAAATAAAATAATAAAAAAAGAACTTTGCAATTTCCGCTTTTTAAATGTATATTTGACGACCGGTTTCGGCTACATCGCTATCATCAGCTCAAATATACATTTAAAGTATGGAAATTACAAATTTCTTTTTTATTTCCTCATATACGATATCTACAGAAATTTAACTGTTTAGCAGAGTAAATTTAACCTTGGTTTTCACGATTGCGATCCGAAAATATTACGGTATCCCCAAAAAAATTCCTATTCATAAACCAGAAAGTTCTGTAAATATGTCTCTTTCTGCTTGAATACGCCAGCAAAACGTAAAATTGGAATTCGAAGGGGGCGTTGAGAATACTGATGGATGAGTGGCGTTCAGCCATGAAAAGAAAGAAAAATACTAGACACAAGTGAAAAGTTTGACAGAGAAGGAAAATAAGGGAATGTATATGAGGGAGAGGAAAATGGGAAAATAGGATTAAGGAGAACCATGAAGGAAATTTAGGGAAAAGAGCAAGATAAATAAGAAGGGCTGGAATGTTATTTTGCAACAGAAGAAGGTGGATACTTTTGATTCTCATTATTAAGGGCGAGGAAAATCCGGAAAGGTATTAGAGAAGACTGGAATTCATGCATAGGGAATGAGGGAGACTGACATCCTGATAGACTAGTTTCTCAAATTGATGCGTATGGGATACCGCTAGGGAATAAATTAATAAATTTCGAGAAAAGGGGAGAAGGGATAGTAGCAAATTAATTTCCCTCTCGAAAGTAAGACTATTACTTCCATTTATCTGAAATTTAAATATCTTTAAAGAGGTGCTGAAAAATACTTCGCGATGAAATGTGGATAAAATGGAAAATGCCTACGTGAAATCCGTACTTATTGAGTCTGTGAGCTGTCCATTCTGGTCATACTGTTTATTTTAACTTAATGCGTAGATATTTTAGATGTACATTGGTTAGAGACTAAAAATCATTCCTATCCTCTCTCAAATTACCTTCATGTTCACTGAAGAGATATATGAAGATTTATGTAATTTAAGCTACATAAACGCAAGTTCATTTACGAATGAAATTTTGTAGTGAAAGTAAGGAAAGTGACAGAAAAGAAAGAAAGAAACAGGTCTCCGATAAGACAAGTGTAAATAATAACTGCATGCTAATGAAACAGATATTTAGAGGCAGGAACTAATAAAATATAATAAATCCTTTGAATAAATGAAAGTGCTCAATTTAATAAGTGTTCGTTAACTTTTCAAGCTGATAATGGGAGCATTTCATGAATTAATATCAATAAAATTCAGGAAAAATAGTAAATAATGATAAATCTATCAGGTACTCCATAGATGTGAAAAATTCTGCGAAATTCACTTGAAAAGATATTTATTTATTTCATTCAATACGGGCAAAGCCCAGTTACAAGAAATATTAGTACGTAATAAAATACAAAAAAAACATAGAACCATTAGTCGTTTACAATAATATGACGAAAGAATGTGGCCAGATCTATTTTCTGAATTAAATTTTATTCCTTTGAAGGAATAGCAAGTGTGAAATAAAGAAATATAAAAATCTGATACGAATTCGGCATATTTCTCCTATAATTCGTGATTTGTTATACAACCAACAAAAGTTCTCTCGTGACAAGGTATATTGATGAAAATCTATTGGTTTACGTAGTCAAAGAAGTTCAAGAAGTCGGTGAGATAAAGACTAATGGTTCGAATTGTTGATGTAATACCCTTATAGATCCCTTATTAACGAATACTGGAAAGAATGTTTAAGGATTCCATTAATTCAGAGCAATAGAGCAATTTAAATTCATAATAAAATTTTAATGCATTGGTTTGTAAAAAACACAAATACAAATATTGTCTGAATTAAAATAATGCATACTTCTAAATGGATTTCCTCAGAAAAAGGCTTGCCTAAAAAAAATCCTCTTGAAACTGCTGCAGACGGCGTAGTGAAATAATAATTATACATATATACATTCCTTTACCTAATTCTAAACCAAAGAAGGGACAAGGCTTAAGACTTAAGATATGGTACTACCTAAGATAATTTCACATACACGCATATGCGTATGTGTTAAAATAAATATAATCAAATATATTTGAGAAAGTGGAAATGATCAGGGCTCCCTGATAGCCAAGTGGGCTACGCGTTCTACTTCTTCGTTGATACTTGCATGGGTCAGAGGCGTATCTAAAAACCTGCCAAGAATGGGCGATTTAAAACAATTTCCCTAATAAACTCATTTCCAATTCACTTTTAAAATGCCCTTCCGATGTTATAAATGCAATTGATGTACAGTTATCTCGTGAAACTTTACGATCTGACTTTAATTCAAGCTTCAAGGCATGCAATTCTTTAATAAAAATAAAACGAAGGCTCCCGGATAGCCAACTGGGCAACGCGTTCGACTTCGGCAAAAACTGTCCTTGGTTCGATTCCCGGTGGGGACCCTTCGTGCGCAATGACCTTAGATATCGAAGCACCTTTAACAATACTACTACTAGGAAATACTAGGAAAGGTGAAATATCAATAAAGAAGTTTGGGTGTGGTTTCTTGCTTTTCGAATGACCTAAAGAACTTTCACGTGCATTTAAGGCAAGCAGAGGATCTCTTAGAAGATGAATGGAGTCTATCGCGGAGAGCACTCCAAAGGATATCAAGAAGACAGCAGTGAAGGCCTTAGTCTGCAGAATTTTCCTACGAGCGCTGAACATGGGCTTCTAAGAAGGAAAAGATCAAAGGAACAGCCATCTTTTGATATGCAAGATTGGAAAAAATACGCCGGGTAAATAGAAAAACAAATGAGGAAGTATTAAATATGCCGAGAAAGAGAAAGGAAAGGTTATCGATCGGAAAATAAAGGGGCGCCGAGCGTAGGTGGACAGATACTAAAAGGAAAAGGATTACCGAAAGGGATAAAGTAATAAGGAAAGGAGAAGGGAAATGGCAAAGAAAACAGATTTAGAATGAAGCTGGAGAGGGCTGTATTCGATGGGATAAAGAACCGGTTCGGACGGCAAATTTTGGAATGGACAAACGTGGACGCTCCGCGAGGAATTCTAATGAAGGGACTACTTTAGAAATAGCATGTTCTCTTGAGAGGCTATTACGTTCTTGACAACGATTCTGCTTCTTTTCTGGGTGAGCATACAAATACCACTCTTCTATTTACAATTCTACACCATACCTTCCCGTCTACCCTCACTTCTTTCTTTTGGAACACATTAATGCATTTATCTTCCCTTTACTCACCGTCTTATTGTTCAGGGTTGAAATGCACTTCGGGATTCGAGGATTGTTCCGGAATATCCTTATATTTGTTACTGAATTAAAATAGTTAATGATCAGTTCGTCTTCTTCATTGAAGAGCATAATCTTGCAAACCCTGAATGAGGAATATTTTGTTGTAGAAATATAAAAATATGTGACATGCGACGGGATTGAAGGACTTCCAGAAGTTGCTTTTGGAATCGGTGATTAATTTGGAGGGCTAGAGTAGTCACAAGCGCTTCAATAAAAGGCCCTTAACCTTTTTTGACCCCGTGGCTCCTTGGCTTTAAGTATCCGTATCCTGTACCCTATTCCGCATAATAAGAAATACTAAGGATTAAGGAAAGGTGTATAACGTAGCACGGAAAATCCGTGCGGCTGAAACCCAAGGAATATCAGGCGAAAAATAGCGATATGACTGGGAATCGAACCCAGGTCTCCCACTTTCCAGGCAGGTATTTTAACCATGACCATAACTGTACGCTTGTACATCTATTGCATTTATCACATCGGAATGGCATTTTAAAAGTGAATTGGAAATGAGTTTATTAAGGAAATTGCTTTAAATCAACCGCCCTTGTCAGGTTCTTAAATCAGCCTCTAACCCATGAAAGTATGAAAGGACGCTAAAAATCAAAGTGGAATACGTCTTGAGATACTATTTTAGCAGAGTGACTAAACTAAACTAAACTTACAGAAATGCAGGACATTCCTTCCGTCTTGAAGTACAGTTCCTTCCATAAAAATCGAACGGCGAAGGGCTTCCGTATAGCCAATTTGGCAACGCGTTCGAATTTGGTGGAAACGGTCCCGGGTTCGATTTCCGGTTGGGGCCTACTTGCGAGATGACATTAGATGTCGAAGGCTTTTTAATAATAATAATAGTACTTCAATGGCGTTTTGCGAGGAGCATAAGATTGAGGGGAGAGGTAGTTCGTGGCTCACCCATACCACTTCTTTGCCCTGTCTATCATTTTTAGGACAACGGAACAGTTCGTAACATATGATAAATACGACAGCCCCGAAAAATACGGGACGTCTAGTAATCTCACTCATAACCCAATCAAAATGACTACCCCACCCGTATTTGACACCCAGGCTCGTCCCCTAATCTACACTAGCTACATACAGGAAAACCATATGCTCTCTGAGAAACGCCGAAGCTTCCCAGCAGTTCATCAAGACACATATAGTCATTTTCGCCACTTCCGATGAGAGACAGAATGTTTGAGGCTCAAATATTTTCCACTGAAATAGAAAGTTAGGTGTGGAGAGAGCAAAGAAGTGAAAGGCTGGAGAATATAAAAACGGTAGGCGAGGGGAAGGTCAGGAGGATAAAAGGCGCATGTTCTTTTCATATCCCTGGATATCCTTAACCCTCTTTCCATCTTCCCAAAACCCGATTTTTCCTCGCCAATCCGTAATCCCCTCTTCTCATTGTTCCCCGCATTCTGCTTTCAACGCCTCCCTTCGTGTCATCGAGAAGGTCCTCTTCGAGTGTCGGGTAAGACGAATGGGAGATAAAGGAAGGAGGGGCGGTCGCATGAATGTTGAGATACCCGTGACGAGGTGCACGGAGAGGAACGTCCTGATTAACCTTACGCTCCTGGAGTTGGAAACTCGACAGAAATGCCCGGATTGACGATCTGCATCTTGATTTTCCTCGTTAGAGTTCCATGACGAGACAATTCATTCCATAGCGATGCTGCAATTTGAAAACATCTATAGCGACACTTAAATTTGATCACTAAAACACAGAAAGATTATTCTCGAGGAAAACAGTATCCCGTTTTACCAGCTTCAGATTTTTAGCCACCCTGAGGGGGGAGGATAGTGAAATACTGTGCTTAGTGCCACTCTTACACTTCTTGATGGTTAGAGGAACACACTTTTCTAGACCATTGGTTTTTAAAACCTACTGTTCCTCAAAAAATGGGCTATTTTATAAACTTTAATTGCCAGTAAAAGGGATTTGCTTTCAAAAGCAATTTCTTTTCTTCTCCGTGGGTGAGGAGATATTGTCATCTATTTAGTTATCTCAGTAAAGGCATTTCAAGGCATCATTTGAGGCTAAAATTTTTAAATACTTTTAAAGTTGAAAAAAACAAGACAATTTTTGTTTACTAGTATGTACTCCCAACTAGCACTGAATCGTCTGCGTATCATATGATGTTAATCTTGTGCTGAAAACTTGAATAAAGACTTATTAAGTTCTTTTCGTGGTTACTGATATATTGACACAAAATTCCTCAGGATGAAGCGAATCCTAGTATTTATTTTGGCATATGGAAGATTAAACGGCATTAAGAAGAACAAAGTAGTCATTTGTATGTTACACATACGTAGTGTGTAACCCCCGCAGTGGAAACACTCAATCAACCTAATTAATGTTTGTTTCCGATAACTTCAGATGTAATCCACACCCACGTTTTAAATTAATGACGAATCCCTTTCACTAGAATCCTGTATTTGACCATATTAACTGCGACTTTTCTACGTCTGCTGTATCTGAGCTGTTTCCGTATTTTCCTAATAATATAAAACGAAACAATTTCCTAGTACATGAATTAATATCATTATCGCATTAGTATGAATTCTGTAAGTTGTTAGAAGGATTTAGGGCGTTGAATTTTCCAAATTTTCGTTAGCACACCGAGGAATTGTTCTGGCGTATTATGGGATCAAAAAGTTGACAACTTCACGTGGAGTGAAGCTATACCTCTCCACATGTAAACTGCTTTTGTATTGAAGTAAGCACAAGGCACTGGGCGGTGTTTATCGCGGTTTTTTACGCTCCCTCCACGTTATCTAACTTTATATTTTTCTCTGTGATCTCCAGTTAATCTCACAGTCTGCTCATTTCGCGTTTCTGAAAGACTGTATCCGAGAGTTCCTGGAAAATATCTACATTTTGAACATTTCCACGCTTAAATAAAATCAAAGAAAGTTAATTAAAAGTCCATGGAATCAGCCGTGTCTTTGTGAAACTCCGTAACATTAATGATTAAAATAAGTCTGCTAAAGCTTCACAAAAGCACTCTGCAAAATTTTAGGATGATTAATTTCTGAGAAACTAAAATTTTGCAGAATAATTCTGTTAAACATTAGTATGGTTATTTCAACCATTAATCAAAGAAAGCTGTCCGAGAAATGTAAAAGAATTTTGATGTTCCAGAACATCTTTTTCCTCTTTCCCAATAGGCATATAGAAAATTATATCTTTACAGGTTCCATAGTGTTGCCTTTTAAGAGGCATACCGCTTGCAGGAGATGATCATGTGCCTTTCCGAAACTTACATTCTCGCTCATACTCTGAGATGTCAAAAAATATAATAAAACGATACACAATCAAGTCTAACTTTAACTGAACCACAACAATAATGCAGCACCCGACCAAGGTTTCGTAGCGACGCTACATCATCAGGTGAAAAGCCGCAAGAAAAAAGCAAAATGTACACAAACAAGAAACCAATGAAACGACAGGAGAAAAACTCAAAATTACATATGAACCAGGGAGTGGGGGAGGAGTTGCAATAGTTAGCTAAAACAGGTATAAGTGAAATTTCAGAGGAGAGGATTCGGGAGCAAAGGGAGGTAAGGAGGGAGTGAGCGGTACCCAATATTAAGGGTTAGAGGTTTGAAATATGGGGTTTGGAAACAAAAATTCGTTAAAAATACTCTAAAAAGAATTTTTCACAATTTTAAATCTTTCTAAAGCGTCTAGTTCACACTTTTATCACAGAAAAGTCACTTAAAAGTTACTTGAGTGTCCATTTTCTAATTAATGTTTGCTAAAACGGGAGGCAGAAGAATATTCTTCAAGAGGGCACGCTTATGTTCCTTTTGACGATCAGCGAAACGTCTACCAGTCTGACCGATGTAGATCTATGTGATGCATTAGTAATTGTTTCTCCCATGGAGTTTTTTTTAAAGAATATGATATACTGAAAGAAGGAATACTTTAGTAGAATGTTAGTGATTTCCAGATTCCTCCATGGGAGACACGTTTACTGAACCACAAGAATAATATAGCACACTACCTGAAGATGTCAACTATTTGACGACACTAGTCGAATAAAAACCTGCTATTAAAATTACTAAGTATTCTTTCTTTCAATATGTGTGTTGAGTTCCATAAAGTCACGCTTGGACGTATTAATTTTAATTTAGAATATGATATTTCATTTGTCTGTAACGTATTCTGCTAGTCTAGTCTGATGTCTGATTTTACGTCTCTTTTTATATATCTTGTTGATTATTTTAGTGGGAAAGTATATAAAAGAAGTACCGTAAACCAAGTAACCCCCCAGGGCTCAAGTAGCCCTTGGGAATTACTTGGTCTTATTATTATTATTATTAGTATTAAGCTGTCTTTTTTCACACTTATTCCTTGGGATTCAGCCGCACGGCTTCACCGTGCAATTTAAATACAGTAAGACCCCGCTTAACGCGGGGATACGTTCCAATAAGTTCGAGCGCTAAACGAAACAGCGTTAAACGAGGTCGTCTTAATACGTAAATAATGGGGATAAGTGAAACAGAATAGAGATTAAGATAATTTATCAGTTTTTTGTTTTATTTGCAGCATATATTGTTCAATAATTCTTTATTACTTTAATTATATACTTATTTATTTCTGATATCGATTTTTGTGAGGAAGGCTCTTCCTCATTTGACCTTTTTAATTTTTTTTAAGTCATCTAAGGTCGTTTGCATTTTCCTGTCTCGTTCGACAGGCAGCTGTTGATAACAAGACATCGCGTCAATTACACTTCGCCTTTGAACTTCTATCAAGATTTAAATCATTTCGTATAAACTGATGCATAATTTCCGTTATAGTGGCTAAACTTTTTTTTTATAAAATCCGTTGAAAGTTTCATCCACATCCTGAGAAATGCTAATTTATTTGGATTAACAAAATCATGCGCAATTTCTGGAAATCCCAATACCGCATTCGATTTCGGGGAATCCCAATAAAACCGCGCAATACTGATACAGCGTTAAGCGGATACTTACTGTACACCTTTCCTCAATCCTCGTGATCCCTCTGAATGTTTGTTCGTGTCACGACCGACATTCTGACATTTGGAAAAGCATGTATATCAGCCGTATTACTACGCAGATATACCAATGCCGGTATCAGAATGAGAATTTCAAAAACATCCTCGTCATGATACTTGGCGCTGTATGAGGGACTCGAGGGTTTGGGGATGCGTCCATGCTGAAGTTTGTTACGCCTCAACCCGTACTTTCGACATTAATAACGAAATTAAAGATGACGGCCAGCGAAGCAAACTCTTCCATCAATTTACAACAGAGCGGACGGCGTAACTTATAGACTCTGTCATTCTTCATTTCGAGACGCTGGTCCAAAGGAATAAAAACTCTCATCGAGACCCTCTAACGCATTCATCCGGAATTCTGCTTCGGCACCCTCGCCCCCGCAAGTGAAAGTGAGGCGCGCAAAACGAGATATCTCGGAAAAATCGGCATCTTTCCCTTCCTACGCTGACGTTTCAACGCCAGGAGTGGGAGGAGGAATTTTCGCCCATATATCTTCTCAGCGGAGGCGAGTTTTCAATTTCGGCCGCGCACTGAGCGTCACATTTCGCACGCACTCCAAATCCGCCACTATTTCCGTGCGGAGATTAATGACCGAAAGGCGGAAAATCGATGCCCCGAGGACTACCTCCCCCTTCACCGGATCCGCATAAATAATTCATGGCGCAATCACGCTTATCGCTTTAATTTTTACTACGACAAAAAAGCGTGCCTTCATTGGTTCCTTGATTCGGGGCTGCGTCCGCACCTGAGCGTTCAATTGGATTTGCATTGGAAAAAGGAACGCGAGCGCGATTCCAACAACGGAGGGATGCGTGATTCGAATGAGTGTTTATTCACGTAGACCGCGAATTTGGGGCCGTTTTTTACGTCGGCTCGCGTGTTTATTAATGCGAGAGTGAATAAAATCCCATTTCAGGGAATAACAGGTGTGAGAAATAGCGACGTGACTGGGACTCGAACCCAGGTCTCCCACTTTTCGGAATTCTGACCACTAAACTACCGTGCCACGCCCTTTCTTTACTGTTCGGGAATGCTTTGGTAAGCAAAGCGAGTAGCCTCCACTTAGTGGCTGAAACTACCGCCGGATGGTTTTCACTGAGAAACACAACTCACAAAAGCTGTCTTCCAAGGTGAAGCTCTTAAAAGGAAATCATGTATTACGAAAGGTAATTTACTAAGTTAATTGACTAAGGTTGTATCCCGAGGAATAACAGGTGTGAAAATTAGCGACATGACTGGGATTTGAACCCTGGGCTCCCACTTTCCGGGCAGGTACTCCAACCACTGAACTACCGTGCCGCGTCTCACAACTAACAAAAGCGGTCCGATTTGTGGCTCAATTTTTGAGCGACTTGAGTGAGTAATTTTATTTGTGACTCATCTTAATGTTAGGAACCATTTAAACGACTTCCAACCTTCTGCATCGGGAGAAGAAAAGTCGCCGCCTCGACGCCCTCAGAATCGCGGAGATTTAGAACAAAAATGAAAAATTCCTAACGAATGAATATCTAATCCCTTCCCTCTCCTTTCCCTACCTGCTACTTTGTTCCTTTTCCCACCCACCTCTGATCTTTCTTAAACATATCCCTCTCCACTAACCCTCCTTCTCATATTTGAGCCCCATATAGACAATCACCTGAAGATGTCATCTCGTTGACGAAACTAGTCGAATAAAAACCTACTGCGGAAATTACTAAGTATTCTTTCTTTCGATATGTGAATTGTCTATGTATGTACCCTGCAAGCCACCTTTCGATGTGTGGTAGGTGCATACAGCATGACTCTACTTCCCTATTCAATTACTTTCGCGTATCGTCCGAGGATAAAATGAGTTCTTGAATCGATTCGTTCTAGCATCTATTTCCTTGATCTTGCAATACCTTGCAATACCAGAACGATCTATGTAATATGGTGAACGTATTATATCGGATACATCATCTCTGAATGTTCTTTCTCTGAAATTACCCAGGAAATCAATCCTTTTTTTAAATCTTTCTACTTCTAATGATTCCCGTCCTTCGTCCTGAAGCATCTGAGTAACGCTCACTGATTTATCATAGCATTCCCAAGGAGAAACGGACGTGAAAAAAGTCTGACGGAACCGGGACTCGAACCCGGGTCTTCTATCTTTTACAGAGACCCTGGTTCGAGTCGCGGTTCCGCCAGACTTTTTTCATGTCCGTTTCTCCTTGGGAATTTTCCTAGGTGCACGCCTTTCCGTGCCAAGTCTCCGAAACCCTTTTCCTTGTGTGTTACCCTAGCACTCTTCACAAAACGTATCGTCTTCCGCTGCACCTTTTCTAATTCCCGAATACAACCCTTATCGGCAGGATCCCATACACTAAACGCATATACAAGATTAGGCCTAAATAACGCGAAATAACTTAGGTTTTTCCTGAAAATGTAACCTGGCATTAAGTAAAACAGCAGAATTAGATCCTATTTGGTCCTCTCCGTGTGTGGGACTCTCTGTTCCATCAACGGACAATGAATTCAAACTCACGCGTATTCTTTTCATGAGGCTGGAAATTGCACTCATTCCATGCGAATAGAAATATTTCATTTCACTCTTATTACGCAGTAATGGAGTCGTATTTCGTCATTTTTGAAGCCATTGTTGGACAGTGCTTTGAAATTCCGCTTTAATTAACGGCCATCCTTTACTCATGGCTCTACAAAACTGGCCACGGGTTTAATTTTGTGCTGTCACGTTGTTAAAAGTGCTCCGAAGATCCAAACATACAGTTTGCTGGGATTATACGACGGATGTGAACTCGTCATGACTGCCAGCTTTCTGCTTCCACATCAAAATCTATTTAAACTCAACTGTTGAACTAGAGACAACTAGAGAAAATGATTTTTTCGTGTAAGAGCAATGTATCTGCCATGGATGCTCTTATTTTTCAATTCGATACAATTGCCGTAATACAATTTTCAGATATTTTTCTAGTACATCATCAACAGGTGTGATTTTCAAAATAAAATCTACATTAATTTGAAACGTACGATTTGTCTCACTTAATCCAACTGATCTCTCTTAAGTCGGATGAATTACTTTTCCCTAATTAATTTATTCTCCGAAAATAAAGTACATCAATTTAATCTTCATTTGCGCGTCGGTATAACTTCCATTATGCTTGGAATCACAAGAAGAGACAGGATTCGCAGTACCTGGGTAGGAAGGTGACAGACATCATTTATAAAATAAGATCCCTGAAATGGATCTGGGCAGCCGCGTGGCAAGAAGAAACGACATTCGATGGACATCAGCAGTTCTTAACTGAACACCAAGAGGCCAAGAAGAAGATCAAAGGACGAATGGAACAGAGACATCATCAAGTACCTACAAGTAGGGGTATTATGGCAACAAGAAGCTCTAGACAGAGAGAATTGGAAAAATACTTGGGAAGGCCTACATCCGACGTCGGATTGGAAATGGCTGATGGTGATGATGATAACTTCCATAGGATTCCACAGGATAAAAATATTGAAAAATGACAATAGTCGGAAGAGTGACCTTTTCTTAATTAGAATTTTTATATGTCCCACATATTTATGGGTACACTTTTAAAATTTGTTATGATAAAGTCAGTTACATTGTCTAATTATGATAGGTTTCTTCTGAAGCTATTTCGAGAATAAAAGATGCTTAACCTCAGCACTTTTCGGCGATCGCCTGAAAACCCAAAGAAAAATATTGACGAGTTTGGGGTTGGGAAATTGCGGCACCTTGAAATTTTCTTTCACAAAATTTCCCTTCCTCCTTAAGTCACGTTGAAATTGTATCTTCGCAAAACCTTGTACTGACATCAATTGAAAATTATTTTCTCTTTATTTCAATCCACGCATAACTTTATATCTTAATTTTTAGGCAAATTAATTTTGATTGCTGTAAATGCGGCTCTTTCTTCCGTTTTTAATGCCTCGATGATTTCTTTATGGGACGTTTTTTTCGTCCACGCCTTCGAATTACACCCGACTGTGTGGTCCGCGGACAGAATTACCTCTTTATTAATCCTGCCCTTTCACCCTTCCCTTGCTCTGCCCTGGGATAAGTCCTCGGCGAATAGCGTCAAACTTAAGCCTGGCGATCCCGCTCTAGGCTTAACTCGGAACAAGAACAAAACATAGCGAAATATGCAAAGTGGCATAAGAAAACTATTATGATGCGCCCTGCTGCAGGACGTTTCACAGCCGCACCATAATAGTAATAGACATAATCAAGTTCCCTCCCTTATCCGAACACTGTCGCCCACAGAAGGCCTTCGAGATTAGAATATTTAGTGAAAGATACTGGCTGCTTTGAACACTTAGCACGGTGTCTGCGATGCGCGGAGGGCAACAAAAAAATTTTACGTTTTATGTTTACGTTCAATTTTCCTTGTTTATCTTCCAATTAAACTCTCCTTGTGAGATCAATTTTAGATTATCTAGTATTTGCTTAATGAATTCACGAGTGAATCACCGCGCTCTTTGTTTAAATACCGCATCATGCTGACATTGATGGAAACATATAATCCCACAGGAAAACGGGTAAGGGTGACTTTGCACAAGATGGTGCGCACCCGGGAAAAATCCCAAGGAAGAATGGACTTGGAAAAAGTCTGACGGGACCGGGAATCAAACCCTGGTCTCCCCGGGTTTGATTCCCGGTCCCGTCTTATACACAATCATGTAATGTTTAATGTTACAATGGTTACGTTTTCATGCAATTTAAAACAAATTCTATTACTATTAAGAATTTAATGAAGGAATTCTTATCATTAATCTCGCATGCCATTTAACTATTTATTCCTGATGATGTAATCCGTTTCTTAAACGAGTAATTGTCTGTAAACCTTAACACGGTTATTATCGTTTTCTGTCAACCTATTTTTGTTCATTTTATCAAAGCTGCCAATCTCTTAAAGTCTGTTTTATGACAATAATCAATATAATTTCAAAATAAACTCTTCCCTTTATTTTTAAATCAAATCTTCTTTGCTAACTCGTATTAGCATGAAATTCACGTATAAAAAATCATATATAAAGAAAGCGAAATTTCTGTCCGTCCCAACCTGTTTCAGAAACGGCTTCATGCAGAGGTGTGAAACAAACTGCATTATGTTTCTGGGAGGTTGAAAGACCCACGAAAACTATTCTTCTCTCTCAGAAGGCTCGGGTTCGAACCCAGGAGCACATAATACGTTTCCATAAGAAATGTACCTAGCCAAACGTAACCTTTTACAAAATTAAATTAGAAATAATGGTCCTCCGAAATCTTTCCGAAAGTTCTTATTTTAATCCTGAAATAGTGTAAGAAATGTTATTGAGAGGAAAGGGGATACGTTTGGGAGACGAACGAAATATCAACGCCGACGAACTTTTAAGCTGTGAATGTCTGTAAATCCCACCAACAGCATAATGTTCATAGAAATCGAGTATTCAATTTTTCGGAATTATGCCACAATTCCTTACAATAATTTAATTACTAGCAAATTTATTCGAAATTTATCCTGGATCAGGTAAACCATTCACCGGTAATATATTGAGTTAGGACTTACAACGGACAGTTTCTGACTTAGGAGTCAGATATATACCATAACCGGTATATGTTAATTTAAATAGAGTTCCGTCATGCTTGACGGGGTCGTTTACTAGTAAATATAATGAAATATTTTCTCAGAGAATGCCAGGAAAGATGATAAGTTGGCTATGATAAAACAGGAAGTAGAAAAAATGTGCATGTATTCTTTAAACGTGATGTTAAACGGTAAATTACAGATAATATGCAAATTTATAAGATAATAAGTGTAATTTGTTATCGAGAAAAGTGCTTCATTCTAACGGACAAGTAAGCGATAGCAAGGTGCTTCCAAAACAACGCGTCCCTCAGTTTTTGTACCCATTGTAATCTCCGAAGCTATCGCCCTTCATGAATGATTTGTCTCACAAAAAAGCGTCCGTTAGAATTATTTCCAGAAACGATATGATTAAAACGGTTATTCCAAGTAACTCGTTTTCCTATGATTCGGCTCTTAATTTCTTACTTAAAGTTTGTTTCCTAACGACTTTATCTTCGGTAGGGACTAATTCCCTTGAGAGATAGGAAGAACGATAATTCGTTTTTGTGAGGATGAAATTTTCCAGCGATCGATTGAAGCACGTTTCTGGATGAATTTTCGTCCAAATTGCTCAATTAATGATAGCTCATTCTATAATTTACAAACAGGCCTGACTTGTTGCCGTCAAATGAAAATTCATCTCGGACGCTTTGCATGATTATGCCGATAAAAAGGAAAGGTTATTAATTTAAGTAAATATATATCTTGATATGCAGGTAAATTACTTATAAAATTGCTTACGCAAATAACTTACGCAAGTTCTGATTGCAGTGACTTGTTTTTATAATATGAGGATATTGATTTTAGAGTTTAGAGCGAAGTACTTTAAGATAGATGTTTAACTAATCCCTTTATATACGATATATATTTATTTACGATTTATATATTTATTTATATTTTTTATTTATTTATTTACATTTACTAATCCATTCATGTTTATACTCGTATTTCCCGCTCGATGTACGAAATGATTTGTTTAATAATATTTATAAAAGTTAAATAAAGTAGATGGCGCGTCATACCTAAGAGACATAGCCTAGGGCAGGGATGGCGAACCTTTTGTGGCAAGAGTGCCACATTTAAAAATACAAAGGACTTGCGTGCCAATATAGTGCTAGAACATAGAGTGAGATACTGATATCATCTGAAATCAGTTCTGATATCATATGGTATTTATTATGTCAGTGATGGAATTAATGTGAAATAATTGACGTTAATAATCGTTAATTATTATAACTAATAGGCAGAATCCACATTTATCCTGGGTCTTAATTTTTTAAGTGAAAAATATCATATATAAGGATATTGTCATAAGTGTTCCGCGTGCCAATGATATTCTCTCTCGTGCGCCTTTGGGAACGCGTGCCGTAGGTTCGCCATACCTGGCCTAGGGCCTAGCCAGGCGGCATTTATAACCGTGATTTCGTGGTGGGACTCCATGCAGGAACAAGGAAAAGTTCAACTTTTATAAACCACAATATTTATTGGAAGACGACCATAGTTTCAATAAATATTGTGGTTTGTGAAGGTTCGACTTTTCCTTGTTCTGAAAGGCTCAGTGCTCAATATTACATATATTACCTTTATCTAGACACTATGGATAGAAGGGAATTTATTAAAATGAGAAGGTATAGCGATGGAAGAGGAAGGACAAATAAAAGTTGATTGCACGTGGTAAATGAGATTCTGAAGGGAATAGAGAAATACTTACAGAAATGGAAGAAATATGTGGAAGTTATTCAGGTAAAACATATTCGGAAAAAGTGACAACCGGAATACGAACCCGGCTAAGTAAGCTATCGATCAAAACATGTTGTTTTGACTTGACAGAATATTTTTGTCTATTATTTTTCTGGAAAATGTTCTCTGGTGCACGCCTTATCGTGTTAAGCCATCTTTCACCATTTCCCAAATACATGTATGAATTGAAGTATATGTTTCGGCAGAGAAATATTTATACAAGGATAAACAATATAGGTGCATATTGGGTGAATGAAAGAAGCGAATAACGTGCTTACCCTGTAAGGGAGAAGTGTGATTCACATGAATGTATACAATCGTGTTAAATATTTTAGAAACAGCCGAAATCAAAAAATAATATACATTTGACATGTATGTATGTAGTACAGTAGGAATTAGTTAATGCAAAAAGAACCAACCTATACATTTTATTGTAACCGAATTTCTTGCTAATGCAATCCGCCGCGATGAGTTCCATTAATAGTATTATTGTTCGTCCCTCATATCGAAAAGCATTTTAAGTTCACATTTATTAAGTGAATAAACTTTTCCAATTAACTTAAAAATAATAAAATAATAATTATATAAACTCAGCTATCTGTACAATAATAGAAAAATTTACTAACAACATTTAAACGATATTTTAAGATACAAATTTATCAATTGCATTAATAGGTTGATTGAAATCCTGCTATAAATGCCGTTTTGTATTATTCGAAGAAATTAATGTGGATAATTTCCATGCGAGCAATAAAAATTTTTCTTATTATCCGCAGTTTTGTTAACCGTTTCGCGTTGAGCGGACTGATATACATTGAAAGTCGTAGGAGACGGAACGGACCGAACTTGGTGTTAACAGATATGTATTATCCGATTTCGTGTTAAATATAGTACTCTATACTTTATCAAATTTAATAGTGAAGTAGTTATCGATGGATATCTGAGCGGCATTTATTGGCGAAAATAAATTAATTAGGTCAGCTGTTAGAATAGACCGACAAACTGACGAAGTAAATTCTGAGAAGTCTTAATTATCCTTCCGTACTGAACTGTAACGGATTGGAATGTGAAGCAAAGACGCTTGTGGAACTTAAACGAATTTCCTTCGACAAAAAACTGAATGGAATCTCCAAGTCTGTCAGAATCGATTCATAAAGCGTGAACTTTTAACCAATGGTTTCTTTCAAGTCCAAATTTTTTTCAAGAGAAAATATCTCATCCATAAAGGTCGTTGGAATTGAAGAAAGAAAAGGTCATCGGGGTTTCTCATTTCGAGGAAGCTCTTCTGAAGTAGATTCCGTATACAGAAATCATTTTCCTACGCAGATCTCCCAATCGTTTGTTACCAATGCCGAATCCGTCCCATTAAAATGTTTGCTTTCCATAAACAGCATCGTATTTGCATTGAAAAATCTCTTTCGGATGTCTTTTTATTTTCCTCCCACCAAGTGTTATCGGCAAACAAATTCTCGGGGCGATAAATTTATGGACAAAGTTTCAGTGCGAATTCTGTCAAAATGGCAAATACTGGGAAAATGTTGCATATTTTTGGAAGTTCTATATTCCAGCCTTCTTATTCCACTTTAGCTTGATGTAGACTTTTCGGAATAACTTGATCAAATCATTCTTTGACAGAAGGTCATTTGGCTCCATTTTGTTCCATGAATAGCCGGGTTTAGATTGACTCTAAACTACTGAAAATCATTTCGTCATTTTTTCCTTTCTATTTCTGAATAATCGGGCATCAGTCTCGTTTGAAATATGTTCTAGCAAACAGAGAATCACGTAAAGCATAATTTATTTTTATGCAGTTACGCATCTCATTCATCACATCATCTTCTATGAAGATTTCGTCGTCATTTTATTTTCTTTAAAGTGCAAAATGAAACAAAAAACTATATAAAACTTTAAACGATGATTTTCACCATCTTACCGGCTAGCTGCTTTTTGCAATATATGAATATAATTTGCGAATTATGTACATCCCAAATCGATTATAAGAATTAATGTTTTGTAGATTTGGTTACAGGATTTAAATAGTGGTGAATGACGAAGTAGAATGTATCGTTGACAAAAACAGGGAAAAGAATGAGCTTTGGGAACAGGTTTAATGTTACAGGTTTAATCTTTCATATGTATTTTTCTATTCATATATGTTAAGACTCCTGTTTAGTCAGAAGCATAGCTAAAGGTGTACCGCTCCCGCTTGTCGCAAAGAAGCTCTAGGTCTACTCTTTCATTTAAAGTTTCATATATTTTTATTTTATTTCAAATTTGCTATTATTTTTACTTTGTATTTTATTTTTCAACTAGTAAACGCCCCCGTCAAGCACGGGGGGCGTTTACTAGTTGAAATATCTAGGGCATTTTATATATGATTAGACTTTGCTAACAAAATGTTACAATTTTCATTCTACTTCTAATGCCGCCCTCTATGCTCATTCTATTCCATAGACAATTTACAGTTTGGTAAAATAAACGAGGTTGTAGACACTTTTTGATAAACTTTGATGGAGTTAAGTTGGAAATACGCTTGTCCAGTATTTTATTCTAAACTGCGAGTCTTATTCAAACTGTCTCAAAATATAGATCGAATGGATCTCGACCAATAGAAAAGCTCACAGAAAACAAGCGAGTCCGACTTTCTCATTTTCAAACTTCCCCATCGTTGTCAAACGTACAGGATGAGTGAAAACGAAAACCAATTTAGGGACAATACAACGGAACCGTCAAAGGAATTTATTATAGAAGTGCGACAGGAGACAAAAACGCTTGAAATTCGCTTCGTAATCCTTTACAAATATGAATACCTCGTGTCAGGATTGAATATGAACTGAGGAAATAAAGGAAACACTTCTTTTCCGTTGTATAAATTTTCATGCAAATATATTCTCAGTTGGACGCTGCATGACATAGAGCTCCTATGGCTGGCCATTGTAATTGAGATAACAGTGACCTAGTCGGTAAGTGGCAATAAAGCTGGGCATCAAACAAAAAATAACAGTTATTTTTGCCGGAGTGATTAGCAAACCCGAATCGAAATCTTAAAATTATTCGACACAAAACGATACCGAGAAAAGTTATTTATTTTGCTCTTATATTCGGTTTCCACAACCAGGAATTTACATTGGTTTAAAGGAGACTAAATATGTGTAACAGTGACTTGTAACTAACGATATTGAGTGCTTGACATTTACATCTATCTGATCTACCACTTGTTTCCTTCACATTGCAAATTTAAATTTAAAATTGAATTTAATCTAAAATAATCGGAAAATTTCACAATAATAACAATTCCGTAATGGAAACCGGGAGATCTTATTTCAATAGCATCCATTTGAATAACTATTACTATTTACAAACACCAGTATTACTCCGGAAAGATCCCATTAGTCAGGACTCGAACCCGGAATAAAAGAAAGTATTTCAGAGAGGTATTTTAACCGGAGAGAAATCGGTTCGAACCGTTTGTGCGATGGGAGACGGAGCAAAACCCGAACTCGACCGATATTTGCTATCTTCTTTGAACCGGAGCTAAAACTGGAGCAAAAAGTATAACGAAAGAAAACCATGGTATTGATAGATTTCTGATTTTATTCCAATACAGGGATACTTCGATTAACTTCCGGAATCACCTACGTTCCCGAAATGCAATCTCTACGAACTGAGTTCCACAAGGGAATATATCCATAAACTTTACCAAAACCTATCAGGCTCTTTTAGTGGCAAGAAATAATGGGTCTTATCCAATATGTTTTGGACAATTTAAATTTTTTTCGTGAGTACATTCGCGTACATATACCAAATTATCCATTACCCAACGAAAAGAGCGAAGAAAACCTTCCTTTGCAAATTTATTTGCAGGATTCATTGTTACTTAGCTAGTTCAGAGAAGGTACATTCTTAGAGATGTAGCCTATGTTGTTACATAGGCCATTCTGATAGTGAAAGAAAAATCAGAGAAACAGACGTCAGAACTAGCCGTTTCAAAAATTCATTTTTTCCGCGAGCGTTACTCGAAAGTAATCTATTAAGAAAGTAGATTCGGGCTCCCGATAGCCAAGTGGGCAACGCGTTCGACTTCAGTGAAAGTGGTCCCGGGTTCGATTCCTAGTGGGGGCCTACGTGCGAAATGACCTAAGCTGTCGAAGCACTTTTAACAGTACTACTACTACTAGGAAGTAGATTCATGGTGTGTGCACTCCCTACCACACCCCGAAAGGCGATTCAGGGTATTTACGTAGATGTAGATGAAAAAATAATGAAACAATCTCAGCCTTCTGTACAAATACATGAAATATTCACGAAGTTCTTTGACCGCAGTGCTCTATATCAGATTCATGTCTCAGAGATTCATTCATCATGATTACGTCGCATCGGCTAGCTCTCAGTCCACGTCATTCCTACGTTATGATTTGATGAATGAACGCTTCCCCTGATCTAAAACCTCAAGGGAAACATGTGGGCAACTAACAGAAGTTCGGAAACACCCATAAGTAAAAATGAGGAAAACTCCCAATCGATAAGCTATTTGCCGTCCAGCGGAATGTAGGTGAAGAATTTTCCGCGTTCTACCCTCTGTCTATATTAAACGGTTCCGCATAAATCCCCGGTCCACGTACTTGTCCAAGAAAATATATCGCCCCTTACGATCGATTCCATATTCTGACCACCGGAAATTGAGGGCCTGCCCTCCCCCAAATCCCTTACACGTTTCCCTACCCCCTGCATTTCCAACTCTATCCCTTCATTTGGCCCTCCATTTTTCTCTTCCTGACCATCCATTTTTATGGAGACCATCTATTTCTTTCCTCCAATCTAATCCCCTCTCATTTCCCAAACCACGTCTTTTAGCCGATTCCTCTTCGGGAGAATCGTAAAACGTCCCCAATGGTGCGCGTGCATTTGTTTAGCGCGTGGGCCCGTGTTTATCTACTAGGCTAATTGTCCCTCGTGTTGACTTTTAAGCCGCGGGGTGATTCTCGACCGAACTGGCGCCTGTTTGACGGGCACAGATTATTTCCTCCTCCCACTCACTGCTTTATCTCCTCCCTTTTTTGTGCGGGCGAAACAGGTAGCGGAAGATTTGATAATCCGAATCGCAAAGGATCAAAGCAGGTCGGATGTTTTTCTTTATTAATAATCTTAATAACTTCAATGGAAACGAAGATATTATCCCAAGTACATCCATGTTAATATTTATTCTTATGGACGGACAGACAACGACTCTCTCACCAGAAATTCCTGTTATTTATCTATATCTCAATGACCTTACAAAAACCATTTATTGAACATTTACAGTAGTGGGCTTCAAACAAAAACAAAGGACAATCACACTAGACCATTCCCTGACCGGAAGAATCCGACTAGTCGGGATTCAAACCCGGGACCTTGGGGCTGGAGCGCTAGTGTGCTAGCACGCTAATCACTCTTCCAATTCCGCCTCCGCGGCCGGTTAGCCGGGACTCGAACCCGGGATCTTATGATTGGAATGCTTCCACGCTTTTTTATTACTGTACAATTCTGCCGCAGGATGATACTAGGTTACATTATTCACATTCTACAACTAACACTTAAGTTCTACAATCATATATATATGAAGCAAAAGTCTGTCCGTCCCCCTATTTATCTCAGAAACGGCTTGACTTAGAGATCTGAAACAAACTGCATTGTGTTTCTACGGTGCTGAAACCCACAGGAAAACTATTTTCATCTTTGTAAAGGGCCCGGGTTCGAACCCAAGAGCACAAAATACGTTTCCATAAGAGATGTAAGTAAATTACATTTTCATGACTTACATAGGTTTCTTTTACAAAATTAAATTGGAAACAATGGTCCTACGAAATTGAGACAAGTTCCAAAAGAAAGGAAAATGATCATAAAATCTTATTTTAGTCGTGAAATATTGATATAGATCCGAAATTTCGAAGATGTTGATAAAAACACGAAAATGTTGTAAAATATTTGGGAAAGAAACAACTCATCCTTTAGACGACCAAGGCAATTGTTGAATGTTGATTTCGTGAATTATCCTATATAAGTGCACGGGGATAATCAGTTCTTATAATTTTTATAAGCAATTTACGTANCTCATGCTTTTTCCCGTGTAAATGCACGGGGATAATCAGTCAGTATACTTTTTCATAAGAAATATAAGGGAAATAGGTATTCGTTACCTGCAAAGGTTGTTTCTTTTACCAAATTAAATTAGAAACATTCGTCCTACAAAATCAAGAGAAGTGTCATGAGAAAGGAAACTGATCAGAGATTCTTATTTTAGCCATGAAATATTGATAAAGATCCGAAGTTTTGAGGATTTTGATAAACCACGCGGAAAATTCGTAATTAGTTTGGGAAATAAACAACCAATCCCTTTGACGACTAAGGTCATTGTTTAATGTTGATTTCATGAATTATTCCTTATAAGTGCACGGGGATAATCAGTTCTTACAATTTTTGTATGAAATTTACGTAAATTAGGCTATCGTGACTTGAAAACAGTAGAATAAATATCATAAATAACGGTAAGAAATATATTGAGTTATTACGATCTTACGGTAGAATTTTTTTGTGCTTAGGAAGACCAGATATATACGATAATAGATATACTTTTAAACTAAAATAAGTCCCGTTATGCTTGACGGGGGCGTTTACTAGTTTTAAAATATTGGACGATTTATCGTAAGCAGCAATGCAGCGTGCGAATGAACATGGGAGAAACATTGACATACGCATGCAAACATTTTATCCTGTTGTTTGCTTTCCTTTGATTGTTTTCGAAAGGAGCTACAGTAAAATCATGTATCGCTAAATCAATAAACGAAACTATTAGCGTGTTAAGGGAACTGCGTAATGGATTTGTATTCAACACATTCCCGGCTAAAACAAAACAATGTTGGAATAAGATTATGATTTCTTATTTCGGCGTAATGAAAGAAAGAAAAAAACAAAGCTACGCCTGAGACAGTAAAACAAAACTGTTAATAATGTATACATCTCTCTCACTCTAGTTATATACAAATACAAATTTATTTCCGAAAGTCCCTTAAAGCTCTTCGGTTTTTGGTCCTCTTTTACCGATGTAAACTTGTTGATGTTTCACTTGTTTCCTCATGGATTAACTCTTTCTCTTTGCCTTATTTAAATATTAGTATCGTTTCCATTTTCCGTTTTTACTGCGTATTCGTCCATTTACTTTTGCTCTGCTGATCCCTTAGGGTTTTCATAAATTATCTTCATATTAGCCTGCAGACAACCACGCAATTCTAAATTTACGTAGAAACGCCTACTATCTTCATCAGGTGAAAAACAGGTATTCTAGTATGCAATCAAATTAAGTTAAATCAAGTTTGCAACTTTTTGAGCATGTCTCCAAACGTTGTGCAAGCTACGAACTGTAGATTGGCATTATTATTGCCCTCCACAGTCCATGTTACCATATACTTCTTCCAACCGTATAGGATTCCTACATCTCTATCTGAACCACAGCAGCTCTCGCACTTCCCCCAAATTCACGTACTCGTCCCAGTTCTCGTGTGCGTTACACTCCGTTTGTAATTCATTTTATCTCACTCTCATACTCTCCTTATTCTTTCCTTCCTTTCTACTTCTTGCTAAAATCTTTATTCCCGCATTCACATCTAAATCTACAAACATACCGTACCATCCTCTGATTGGCGTTAAGCAGTGGTGAATGTATCCTTAAACTAAGAATAAGAAAAAGGCCTTAAAATATCCTAGTCTACTAATATTACGTATCATCAAGGAAGAATAAACTTGTTCCCGCCATCTATTCACCTAGTTTTCTTCGTGGTAACTGATCTTCCAACATAAAAAGGGAGAACGTATAATGCCTACTACGTCAATGACGACCAACCTTTACTGCCTTGCTTCCCGTATGCAACCTCTTCAGGATGGGCTGTCTCAACCAAGAAAGTAGGAGAAAGCCGTTGTTTTTTTTATCTGAAGATCGCGTCGATGGCTTTATTCCGGTGTTCGTTTACCGATGGCTTTATTCCGGTACCGTTTACAAAGTTGAAACGGCTTGTAACAACCTCAAAATGAGTGCCTGGAGTTCGGATAAAATGGAACTTGGTAAATAGGAACTCGGACAATGGAGAAACAACTGCTACGCTAACCAACCTTACTGTGCCTTCGAGCTACTTTTTGCCAGAGCTATCCAGCAATCTACCCAAGTAAGGTGAAAACACGAGGATCTTATTTCAACATTTACAAATAAATTTGAAACGCATCAACTAGCCAAACTAACGGTTCAAATTAAAAACTCCCAAAATTTTAATAGAGCTCTAAGTTAGAAACATTTATATAAGAACAAACTAAATATTTTTCTTGCAGACTGAGCAACTACAATATATATAATTTGTCTTCTTAATCTTTATACAGCACTCATGTCAGTTTTCCATTTTCCAGAAATAGAATCGACTTCATTAATGACTGTAATTTTTTAAGATATTCTCGTATTAAGAAAGTGTAAATACATCAACGAGGGAAATACAAGTATTGTAATTAAAAACTCGCAAATATTTGACGTTTAAAAGCAAAAATAAGGACTAGGAACATTCATTTAATGAAAACATGAAGAAATTAAACATTTTCTTGTGTACTGAGTGAATACGACAAGAAAAAGAAATTAAACTCACAGAAATTGGCGATTTTTTGTGGAAATATTCCATGTTTGAAGGAAAAGAGACTTTGTACTTTTCCACAGGATTTATTGTAGACACGACCAGGTTCCAGCGAATGATCGCCATCATCAGGTAACATAACATCAACCGAAAGCGTATTTAAACCAAGGGAAGACTGACGGAAAGATTTGCAGTTAGGGAAAGGACGTGGGGGTGGAAGATGGGCAGAGGAGAGATGTATTTCGAGATGAGACCCACGAATTGTATTTCCACAAAACATCGCCAATGCCTGTAAATTTTATTCGGAATTCAAGTACGGCAATGCAGGCGAAGCTATATCGCAAGCTTTTCATTATGGAACGAGTGGCAAGCCCGAACATCTACTCCAACAGCCAGTTGGGAAAAAAGTACAGTCTCTTTTCCTTCAAACAAGACAAAGAAAACTGCGGTTGGCCCTTCTTACCAAAAATCTTTTAATAAACACAATATGCGAAGGCATTACTCCGTGGAAGGCCATAGTAATGGAAAAGATATCTCTAGTAAAAAATATTTACCTTTTCAGAAGTACCAGTGGCATATGTAACATTTTATGTATTCTTCAGTTATTATTTATTTATAACATTTTGTTCAACTTCAACTTTTGCTAATTATTCTCTTTGCTAATGCTATATTTTATGTACCTCCTCATTTTCTATTATTTGTAACATTCTGTATGTAAATCTTATTATTATATAACAGTGATATTTTATACCTTAACTTTAATAATTTGTGATAGATTATAGGTACTTTCTAAATTTCAATGTTTGTGATATTTTATACTACTGAAATCCTATTGTTTATTGTATTTTATCCTTTTTAAATTCTGTTACTGTGATTTTTGATGTGATTTGGTGCTGTGACATTTTTGGTTTGTAATAAAATGGGTATATCCCGTTGAATTAATAACTAAATAAATTTTGGATTTCCGCAACACCTCTCCTGATACTATGAATTTTAATTGCGATGCGTTTATTTACAGATATGTTTTATGATTAACACTCTAATAAGATAAATTTTCACTCTGACAAGCCAGAATCAGCTGATATGACTCTAAGCGCGCTTGATGGAGATAAAAAGAAACCTACAAAATACACCTTGCAATCAACCGGTAGATCGCGATTGGCTGGTCGGGCACAGCACACAGCTGGGCCCTCTCCGCAGCGTTACGGAATTAAAGTTTCACAACCCTTTCCGTGCGGGGACCGGCACAACCGAATCCCCGATCGGTCAATAAACGGAGAAGGTGTTTTACTCCGGAGAAGAGAGAGAGCGAAGTGAGGAATGAGGGGAAAAAGGCCAATGGTGGTGTGTGAATGCGAGCGGTCGGCGACTCGGCCTTGTTCGACAACTTTAGAGGAGAGGAGGGTTCCTAGGGCGAGTCCATCGACCGCCGATGGCCAATCAGGGCCGACGTCCAATATCCGCGCACCTTTCCACCTAATCGAGCCCCACTCTGTGGGTCTCGGAGTCCAAGAGTCAATTTGAGACCTTAATTGAATGGATGGAAACGAGGACATTTTTCTTCGTTCCCTATCCGTTCGTCGCACACCCTTCGTCGCCTGCGGAGCCGAGAAAAGAGCAATAATCTCCTAGGCGAGAGACTAATGAGTTTCCAAACAGCTTTATGTTTTAGAGAACTCCCTTTCCTTCTTCGGCGTTGATGGTGATTAGGGGATGGAGGCAAACAAAGAGAGACTGCCTCCGCTTACTTCTACCCCTTCGGAATTTTATCATTCAATGGCTTCCTAACGATGGGATAAGGTTGGGTTACATGTAGTCTGGTCCTGTCGCCATATCTTGATGAATGAAATATTTATCATTTGTCTTTTGGTACGGGATGGAGAAAAATGTATCTTCTACGTGGTGTGATAAAAAAGGGGATTTTTTAAATTTCCCGGGTGTATAATTCCAATTGTCAATTTTTTTTCTGTTCATTGGTACACGTCCCTAACGTACATTGTTAAGGGCAGCAATTTCGAAAGCTTAGTCTATTGTTGGGAGTCAAAAAGATTACACGGTTTAGCTCCTTCAGCGATTATGTCTTGATCCCCTCAATGTTGCCAAAACGTCGTCCTTTTAAGGTTTTTTTCAGTTTTGGGAATAGGAAGAAATCACAGGAGGCTATTTCCGGTGAACACGGTGGTTATGGCATCATAATGTTGTTGATTTTTGCCAAAAATTTACGAACAAGTAGTGAGGTGTGAGCTGGTGTGTTATCGTGGTGCAATTGCCACGAATTGTTTCGCCACACGTCCGATCGTTTCCTTCGGATTGCTTCACGCAAACGGCGTAGAATTTCCAGGTAGTATTCCTTATTGACCGTATGACCTGGTGGCAAGAACCCATGATGCACTGCGCCATTGAAATCGAAGAAAACCGTGAGCAGAACCTTCACATTCGATCGAACTTGACGGGCTTTTTTCGGATGAATACTTTACAGACTGACCTATAGTATCGCTTGTTTTAGAATGATAAATGAGTTGCAGATTGCACGTGGGGAAAAAATGAGAAAATTTAGAAAACATACAAATAGTCTCGTAACTACGATTAGAAAGTATCCAGGAAATAGAAAGAAAAAATGCGAGTATAAACTACATATGATAATAATAATGCGTCTTTATCGGGGTGAGATTGAGACCATCAAGTCTCTTCTTACACCTTATCCCTTGTCATGTGAAATTTAAAACAGATAGCTTGAAAAGAATCCATAGAAGAAAACTACTTTGTATGTTTAAAAGCCCAAGTTTGCACTTTGACAAAATAACGTACACCACAGCAGGAAAACACCCAGATGAAGGGGGTGTGAAAAATCTGCAATACTTACCGAAAGTTACTAAATTTTACTGAAAAGGCAGGCTAAAACTCATCTGGAAAGCAAACAAAATGGTACAGACTCATTATTCCATATAATGTAACGACTAGAAATAAATTTCCATGAAAAGGTACACAGAAAAAGAACAATATGAAATACAAATTTTACGGTTAGATATTCGAAGAATTCTTTACTTATCACCAGGCTATCAGGATTTATTGAAATAAGTATCAAGATATATCAACTATACTTTAATTTTCATTCACTTCAAATAGTATTATTTAAATTTTATTATTTCCTTCGTTGTATTTCCTCCATCATGCGCGAGTTGCATTTCCATTTTCATGGAAGATAAAAAAATAAAACTGTTTGAGGAATTCTTACTCACGTGGAACTCAATTACGGAGGAAGAGAAAGAAAAAAATTTATGAAAACACTACCGATTTTGTATAGTTCATTCAACTTCTGATATAGAGAGAGGACATTGTAGAGTATGTAGATAAAAGGGGGATTATGGGAGTTAATGGGATAGATGGATTGAAAATTGACTTGACGTTGGCAGCAGGGGGAAAGGGAAAGACTTGGTAACGGTCTGCACGGTTATCATTACTTGCTGCATATTTATGAATTATAACCTCAAGCAGTACTGCGATACTTAATTGAAATAAAATCTACGACTTACGTTTCCTATTCCTGAGAATAGCCAATGGTTTGTCGAAACGTATACTTTTTCGGAAAAAAAACTTTAGTGTAATTGTATAAAGCGTTCTTTTTAGTTCACTAGTTCTTTTATCCGAAAAGTATTCACTTCTGTATATGCCATAGTACTCTTAGCACTTTGGAAAAGGAAAATAACGAATTGAACGTAAAAACTCATTGCGAAAATTTCTTTTAAACATATTTCTTTCGTACGATGTCTTCACAGAAATATGCCGAAAATACTTATGATACAATGTTTTAGTCGCTATAATGGGGGCCGAAGAATAATGGTATTTCTGTAAAACTTTCTCCTTTAAAGAAGAACAACTTAAAGACAATATTTTAAAGTTGGCTAATCAGTACTGTTAAAGTATGTAAATGTATTTAATATAAATTACTACTCGTAGCTTTATCGCAAATAGTTTATCATAACCCAAAATGATTATGTAATTAGGATGTAATTTATGAAATATGCTAAGTAAAAATAAAGTGTGAAGAGCGTAAGATTACAATAACAAGGTGTATATGTATGAGAATTCTTAGAACAGACATTGCGATGATTCCAGTGGTAATGTAATCGGATAATGTCGAACATCGTTATAAGCTTCCTTTCCAACTCCTAAATTCTAGGCTCTATCTAATCAATGGAAATTATCTCAAAATGTTCTTATTACTATTAGTTTCTGTTTATGTTCTTATAATAATTACTTTTACACCAGCTATCATCTATTCCCTTCGTCGTAAGTGAAAATTTTCCAAGAATAAACGCTCTGCAAGAATTCTTTCGTTGAATCTAACTTCGCCAGAATGCGTAATACTCGTAAAGTCCATGACGTAGTGAAACCTCAGTCAACCAGGAAAAGTTACAACGAACAAAATGGCCCCGAACTGAGGGAGGGACGAAAGAAAAAGATGGTTCCTGAACCCAATCCGCGCAAACAAAGCTCTATCAATCTCCAACTCCGGGGTCGCGGAATCGTAAGAAATTCGGAACCGTGGGCGAAAAGAATGAATATTGGAGGGGAGAAAATCAAAAAATCCTCCGAGTCGTAGTCATCCGTCCATCCGCGTTAGCAGAACAAACGGACGAAGTGCGAAAACAAAAAAACGACAAACGCTAAGGGGAAACAGTGGTTTTCATATCTCTACCCTAGCGCCGAGCTGATGAATTTTGACCGTGCAGATAATTCATTCGATGCTTTTCGGCATTCTTCCGTTTTTTACAACGAAAAAGGGCCGGAAAGCGCCCCTGAGGCACTGCATGAATTTCAGTCGACTCCTCCCCCGCGGTCCGGTCGGAAACAAACAACAGAATAATGACTGTAGTCTTCTTTTTTCCCCATCTCGCGGAGTTCCCGAGTTCTCCACTAGAGGCACTTCAATCCCCGCCCTTTCATTTTTCATTCTCCACTTACCATCCACCCGCATTCTTTACTCCCCCTCGATGGAGCATCAAATGCTAGTGGCTCCAGAAAAATAAAAAGGATCTCTCGATGAATCCTCTTTATCAGGCATTTTTAGACCGTCAATGCGGAATCTGATTAATCGTGACACTTTTATGTTCTCCGAGAGCTGCCATTTTTCCTAGCGCCCCTAAAGTTGCCGTTATTCATCCTCCTCTCGACTTATATTGTGGTTTCCTTCCGGGGATGTCGTGGATGAAGTCTTTCGCTCAATGCGCCATCTATTCTTTGACAACTATCTCGTGTGTAAAACTTAATGCCCATCGGCGTATATTACCCACTTTAAAGCGAGAATCGCCTTAAAGCTTTTAAGTGCGAAGGACAGGTATAAATACTCAAATTTACGGCGTACTTGATAAGCATACAGAATCCACGAAATCAGGAGCTATCGAACTTTCCAAAGATGCGCACCCTAATTTCTAAAGAAAGGATTCATATCGTCAGTTCGTTTGATGTCTCTCTGCGTCTCAGTCTTTCTAATCATTACATTACCATGTCGTCGACCTACCTTTGCTTTGTCTTCTCGAATTTTCAGTCGGGAAGGTCACTGACCCGTTATTCACACGTAGCTAAATCTTTTCCAGGTACAACCAGTACGCTCACTGCTGAAAAGGAACCACTTCCTTATATAGATCAAAAGTCGTTTTTCATCTTCTGTGATTGAATTCTGTTTCTACGGCGGAAATGAGATAATGTTGCTTTTCTGTTGCATCCACATTCTCGAAGGTATTGGAAACATAACTGCGAAAGAAATACTTTGCTAGTCTTCCTTGGCTCCAAGTTGAAAATGCAATAGACTCATTTATTAAACGCAAAATCTTGTATCCCCATTGAAATACGTTAAACGTCATGAAGAAAAATGAAAAACAGTCTGTGACCTCAGCCACAGGAAATTCCGTACTCAAAACTGTAATGGAAATATATAGAGTTACCAAATTCAAATGCATGCTTAATGAGACTATTTAAATTTCATTATTAAATTTAATAGTTATCTTACTATGCAATTCTGTCAAATTTTGCTCGCGAAAGTTCATGTTTAATGAGTATTTTTGAGCTTACAGTTAACTTAAATAAGTAAAATAAGTAGCATTTTACGTTGCTTTCGAGAATAATAATTTCTGTATTGGAAACTGGAATATAATCCCGATTACATCCATTTTAATAATAATTATTGTTAACGAACTCATACAACCATTCCCTAACCACAATATTCCGATCATTCGGGACTCGAACCTGGGACCTTTGGGTTGGAGTGCTATCACGCAATCACACCGCGGCCCGTAGAAATACTTTTGATACTTTACTTCAGTCCTATTTACCGTTATGTAAGATTTGTTGGTTTATCATGAGTTAATCATTCTGGAATAAGATGACAATACATGTCGTTAAATGAATTAAAACTCTTTCTAAAGGAAAAATATTAGAGTTCGGAACGGATTTTCACGGGTAAAAGAGATCGAAATCGAGTTAAGCAGCTTGGCGTTGTGATTCGATAAATGTAACTATAAGTAAATAAATCACCAAGTTTTACCTTATATATCTATGAACACTTGAGCCACTGAATTACCAAATACTCCGACGAAGCCGAATGTGTGAAATCTCAGCCATCAGTGTTTCAATATTGTTGGGTTGCGATTTAAATCCGATTTCTTAAAATAATACAAGATTTAAATTATGGTAAATAACTCATTGTAAACCACCTTATCGGAATTCTTCTCATCTTTGTCCATATTTGATTCGTTCCTGATCGTTGAAAATAAATTAGTGAAATCGATCGTTTGTGAAAATCCGCGAACCGAAAATACATACTAATTAATCAACGATTATCTACCAAGCTAGCTCTTTTGACGCAAAAATAAAGAATCCTTTTCCTGTTCTCGAACGAGATAAAAAAATGTCCGACAGCAGATTCTACCATAACCGAAACAAAATCTGGCTTTTCCTTCAATAAAAGATAGGAAACGAACGTGGCTCGTAAATTTTGTCGACTTTTCTTTCCTTTTACTGCAAAAAAGAAACACTCGTGAGTCCAAATATTTGCGAATAAACGAAACGTTTTAGCAACGAGCCGAAATAGTTTTGGGCCGGTTCCGCCGCTCGACGTGATTCACTTGTTTCACGGCCACAAATTTCCGTTGGTGAGAAAATGTCATTGCTCTCATAAATCCAGGCGGTCGACGGGAAAACTCTTTCTCCTTTTTTTGCTGCAGCGTTCTCTCCGCTCTCCGATTCATCTCTGCTGCAAAGGACCTCCACGAATCCTTAATTATTCTTCTCCTTAAAAGTTTCTTTGGTTATGCTTTCTGTCCTTCCGTTCTTAAATCCACGGAAACTCCTTTAAGATTATACTTCATTGTCGGCAGAATTCGACCCCCTTCTTTACGTTTGGAACAATTCAGTACCATTTATGGAATACAGTGGTATTGTAGTAGTGTTGTTAAAAGTTCATAGGTCATTTAGCACGTGGGCTCCCATAGGGAATCGAACCCGAGACCGCTTTCACCGAAGTCCAACGCGGTGCCCACTTGACTATCCGGAACCCTACATTGCGTAGTGTCCTTGAGAACATGAGAATAAGGCAACAAACCGGAACAGAAACGAAAAGCCGGTTATTTTTGACGGGGTGAAACCCGAACCCGATCCGAAAATTTAAAATTATTTAACCCGAAATCGGAGACGGTTCCGATTTCCGGATCGATTTTAAATTCCGTGAAACATGTTATATGATCTCGTGTAGCGACGTAGAAATAAAGATTCCTTTAAGAAACTCGATAAGAAACTTTTTATTTTAATACGTATTTGGATAGCCATCTGGGTAATGCTTTCGACTACGGTGAAAGCGGTCCCGGGTTCGATTCCCGGTGGGAGTTCACATGTGCGAAATGACCTCAATTGTCGAAAAGCATTTGAATAATGATACTAGTTCTACTTTTAATATCTCGTTATTTGATTATTTCATCGACGTGTTTTATTTCAGATTTTCGATTAAATATAACGTAATTAAGAAGTTATGCATAATCAACGCTTTTCAAAAGGACTATAATACAGAAGCGAAAATACCGGTTCGACTGTGACTGAAGGAAACAAACCGGAACGAAAATGTGGCGTTTTAATTAAACTAGAGCGAAAACTGAAGCGAAAATTACTGCGGTTCAATGGTCCCTGCATGACTGACGAATGACTTAATATTATGATTGATTGAATGACTTGCTATAATCTCCATAAGCAGTTAGCCGTGAGAAAACGAGTTCTTCTCAATCGTACGATTTTGGTGGGGAAGAAAGAAAGGAAGTGATTGAAAGACCGAAGAGAAAAGATGGCAAAGCGGAGGAGAAAGTGAAGGGCTTTCGTCGATGTTCTGAAAGGATCCCCGACATCGAAGATATATTGCCCTATACGGCTACTTTTCTAGTTTCCAGAGGAGCAGATAGTTATTCCGCCCTTTCTCATCACTTTTTGCGCTCTTCGACTAGTTTTGAGTAGAACTTCTGAAAACTTTAGAGGATACTTATGGATGGGCGATGAAGTTTGTTTTGAGATAATTTTAACTTGTATTAACTTTCTCTTGTGCCTCGTTTACCGTCAGTTAGTAAGGTTACCTTTAATAAATTCCAGTTGAATGCTTTCATTCTTTCATCGGGTATGGAATATTAAATTAAATGTGCTGGATATTAGCCAGCTGTTTTATATATTCTTGCAGTAATGAGTGAAACCCTCATTTCCTATGTAATATATACTTGTATTTTTTTGCGTTAAATTTCATTTATACTTTGTCATTTTGGAGCTTTACCTCAAATTTCATTTGCATAAGTTCAAGTTACTGATACTTTAATATTATTTATGTAAAATGAAAATATAATTTAACAAATAACACCAAAAAGACAGTATATTGAAACATTATATGATATCATTTTATAAATATTACTTATGAAGTCAATATTATATTATTATATATCGTAAATAGTATTATATTTTTAACTGTATTATTATTATATATTGTAAACATTATTGTAGGTAAATATACGGTCTGGTTTTAAACCTATCTCCTGTGTTAAATCTATTGATTATAAAGATAACATTTCTATTATATCCATGAAAATCAGGAGCGTCAATTTAAACATATTCTGCCGCGAAATCAACTTACAAATTATTAGTTCACATCGAAGGAAGTTTAGTTTATCATTTTCATTCATCATGCTTTATTTAATTCTTATCGTTTTCCCCGTAGATGTGAGAATTGGTCTTCAAATCCTGTGAATAGCGCCAGTTTAGATTTTAAGAAATGATTCCACTTATAAAGGATATTTATAGTGTTGATGTAGATGTATATGAAGGGAAAATATAAGAATGGTACTCAAAATGAACAGAAAGTGTTTTTTAAAGACCCCACACTGCCATTTCCGCGATTTAAGTGCGTTTCATTTTCCTCTATGAACTTGCTGTCTTTCTAATTCATCTTTACAACCACGTATCCAGTGCCCAACCTTATGGATGTTTCCATCGTGCTTTTATCTATCCTAAAAGTTTTCCGCAATCGCCAATTATCGCAAATGTAAATATTCATCCGCGAGCTTTTCCGTATATTCAGCTTTCTTTAATAAGGACTTAAAACTTCAAATCAAAAACAAAAACTGCTCAAATAAGAATCATTATGAGCGGGTGTTTGTTTACGAAAACAAAAAGGCTCTAAATGGAAATTCTTCGCGATAATACTCCCCGAAATGAATATATGATATTCCTTAAAAGTTTCGGCCGCATTTTTCCTTATTTACCTTAGATTTCACTGGGCGGAGTTAGTGCCAGCACGCTTAATTTTTCCTCTGCCCTAATTCATTCCCGTCGCAGAAATTACCAAATTTTATTCGCTTTCCCTTCAAATTAAGCCCCGCCGTTCGAAATTCCGTGAAATAAATCTTTCTTTTTTTGGTCGTTTTCCAAGTTAACTCGTACACGTGGCGCGACTATTTCTAACAAATGCGATGTTTTGTGGAAAATATGGATCATCCATCAACTTTGATTTCAAATCCATTGCTTTACTGAAAGCTAAAGGAGGCGGTATTAGTGCCTGGCTGAAAATCTTTCTCAATATACTGTAAAAGAAGCTATTTTGAGATGTTTATCTCCTTTCAAATATCTACCTCCCATGCTGTAAATAAAATTATTTTCCGTGCCAGGATTTGTCAATGAAATGGGTTTAGAGCCATGGAGTAAATACTTTAATGCTTAAAATCCAGGGACAGGAATACTTCCAAAATTTAATGAAAATATAACTGATTTATTTTATTTAATAAAAATATAACTGATTTACTTTCACATGTATACCTTGCGAGTCTCCAGCGGTTTTGGGATGGCATAATAGGGAGATTATCCTCTTAGATGCATTCGTTAATTATTGACCGTTCTCATGGGGGGGATTGGACCCCCAAAACCACCCCTTTGGCTAAGCCTCTGGTTTCCATATTTTGTTTCAATTAAAAATGTTTGGTCGTTTACCGGAACCAAGGCTTCATTCCTCAGCATAATCTTTTAGGCTTGAAACCGTTTTAGTAACGAGGTAAGAAATAAGAGCTCCTTCGGAATATGCTTCTGTGAGAGAATGCATCCTAACTTCGGTTACTAAAGGTGTTTCACCTCGTCCCTTATTTCTTTCAACAGCTTCCGCTATATACCGTACGATGAACTTTAAGATGGTATCATTATTTCAGAAGTAGAATTTCAAAAGTCGACGCTGAGAATCACAGTTGCCAAATTCATAATGGCCCTCGAGGTTTTCTCGAAATAAGCTCTTTAGATTTTGTGCCTATGGAAGCTGAATGATATACCGTAAAGCGTTCACAATCGCTCCCTCATTATTTAGGAAGCGATACCGCCGCTTTTCAAAACCCTTTTGCCATTCAGAATTATACTTTTATGGGAGCTTTCCTCTATTTATAGCGCTTATATTACACGGACGGTTCGTTTATGAACAAATAATATAAAAATAAATTGAGAATACGAATAAAACATATATCTACTGGGGAATAGGAGAAAACCTACCACCAAGATCATGGCACATAACTTAAGGTGACATATTTACGTTAAGTACACCAGACATAACACCTTCTTTAAAGAACTCATAAATGTATTGCCAAAATTACACCTGAACAAATCAAAAAGCTGTCCTGCGAACAAAGAATTTAAATGTAGGTCGCAACGAGAGTAATTTCAATATTTAATCGCGTAAGGTTCGAGAACTAAGGTCCCGGCTTATAGCCCTGGATAATCGAAATATTCTGGTTAGGAAATGTTTTTATAATAATAATATTTATTATTGTCCTGGGACAGAGAGCCACCTAAGGACGAAATCAAAACATACACGAAAAGTCAAACCTATCCTTACACTTTGTCGCAGTGAAACAAAGAAATAAATAAATTTATGACACAATTTAGAATTGTATAATATGTACACAATGTAACATCATTATATACAATATATACAACTATATTACTATATCCGATTATATTAATAATATAAATCGTAATAATAACTTCTATAATGGATAGAAGAGGCTAATTCCGATTACATCCATTTTATTAATTATTACAAACAACAGCAAATGACGAACACACACGACCATTCCCTAACCGGAAAAATCCGGAATCCGAATCCGGGTTTCATCGCTTGCGTGCTAGCATGCTAACCACTCCGCCGCCGTGGCCGGTAATTTATACCGCCTTAAATTGGTGTAAACTCAGTGCATTTCTTAGACTCATTATTATTAGTCAATACCGCCGCAGTTAGACATTTCGTCCGGTGGCGACGTTTAGTTACCGTGCATTACAGAACTATTACATGCAATATGGCTTAGTTACACATAAACAAATACAGAAAATTGGTATCTATCTACCCGTCAATTAACTACAATTGTTTAAAAACTACTCTAATCACAATTACAACTTCAATTATACTTTTACATCACAACCACTACAAACACTAAGATATATACATTACAATATATACAATACGTATACATTAACTGAAATTTACCCCTAATGGTAGAATTTACTCATGGTCTATTCTGCGTTCGTTAATAATAATTATTATTAAAATGGAAGTAGTTGGAATTATCTTTCAGTTCCAATTAATCAAAGAAGAAAAAAAAAGTACCTTCCGCAACCATACGAAGTCTCCGTTCTTTTAGAAATGCCTTTTAAGAATATCTTAAAACATCTCTTACACCCAATAACTTGGAAGTTGCATCTATCTAATAGCGATGTTTTCTCCTACCTTTCAGGGGCAGAAGGACCAAGATGGGTGCTCTCGAAGGCACTCGTCGAAGGACGAGGGTGAGGGCGCACCGCAAGGTCGTATGGGACTCCTCCATTGGCGAGACATGCCCCCGCACCTTCAGTTCAATCCCTACGTCCTCGGGGGCTATAGGCCATTGCTGTCCTTTTGGGGCAGCCTCGGGAGCCTCTTCTACATTCACAACGAGACCATCAACATCTTAACGCACGGTGAGTGGGGATAGGACTCCCTCAAGAACGTTTGCTGTTCAGCCCAAACCCACCTAGGAGGCTTTTCAAAGCGAAACTAGAACAAGTCTAGCGCAAACACGCGGAAGTTTAGCGCGTTCGAGTCGAACTCGTGGTGTTGAATTTTGTCGCTGAAAATTCGAAACTTTGCGGGAGGAGTTGCTCTTTTGTTTCTGGTGCGTATCCCGGATGATGTGTAACCCTCGCCGCAAAGCGCGCGCCGAACGCTCTTGTGCATTTTTGAGAATCTCTTTAATTCGCGGAGTGAAACTTACTGCAACTTCTTTCGCCCAAGTTCTTAAAACTGGCGGAGAATACGTGAGTGCAGGATGATGGATTAACAGCGAAAGAACAGGAACGTGTTTTGTAAACTTCCAAGACTTCCAAGTGGCTTTAAATTGCCTCGGTATTACTCGCTGAAATCTAAATGGTCTCTAAGAGTGACCTGAATATCTAATCTCTGTGAATTGAGAGGAAAAAGAGTTTGTAAATTCCTCATGAGACGTAATTCAACGACGATTTCGGCTAAAATGCCATCGTCCCATTCCATGCCAATAAATCGCTATATTCTGCGAGGGTTCTCATATTTTTTTAAAGTTTTTTTTCCTTAATTAGGATTGTTAACACCTTACGTATGGCTCAATTTAAATGCATCTCTTCCTGTCGGTTATTTATCTTGAACTTTTCTGCATAAAAGTTTATAATTCTCGGATCATGTAATTTTAATTCAATAATTTTGGACTTTAAACATTCCTTTCGTTTATACTCGAAATTAATTTATTATTGAAACCTGCATATAAGCTCAATAACGCTAATTTAACTGAGCGTGGTATGAGTCGGTACAGGGTACCGTCGCCGGCCGCTCTAAAGAAATGCCTATCTTGGCACAACCTATCGACCCCGTTTTTGAACTGTTAAGCTCGTGAAATCGAAAGGGATGATCGTAATGGAAAATTACAAATTTAAATTCCTATTGGGTAAAACGGACCTGAATAAAGTCTGTCGGGACCGGGTCCCGGGAACCGGGGATCCCTGGTCTCCCAATTTCCTGGTGATAACTCTATCCATTGAGCTCTCCCACCAGAACATTTTATAGGGAATTTTTCTTTGGTGCACGCCTCTACATGCCAAGTCACCTTAAGGCCAATGGATACAAGGCCTGAATATCCGTTTGCAGGCTGTTGGCAAAATCGCCGTGATTGCATGCATATAAATAAAATATTTCTGTTTTCGCCATTCGATGATTAAAAGATGTTGCTACACTTGCATATATTCCTTGTTAGGTTCATGCAAACCATAATGGAGAAATAAATTAGAGAACATACATAAAAATCTATCCCTTTCGTTGTAGTGGTACTCGGCAATAAGAAGTGATACGAAAATCTTCTGGGACATAACTTTAGGTTAATCCTTTATCTTCGAATCCAGGTACTTTCCAAGTACGTAAGTTTCACACAGTTTCCGTAATCGTGTAATTTGAGCAACATGTCCAGCGCATTGCGCAGCAAATAGATCGAAAGAGCTTCGACTTAGGTTCGAGGCCACGTCTTCCCTTCTTCCTTTCCCCACACACGAACATCATAACGGAAGAAAGGGATTAAGAAGAAAGGATCTTTTCTGAGGTTCTGAAACGGCTAGTTGAAACGATATCCAATACCCTTAATCCTTTTCCTTTTGAGAATTCCTATTGGTTTATAATTATTTATAATAATAAATAAGCCAGTCTTTTTATTCTTCGCCGAAGAAAAATGAAAAACAGATTTTACCTTTACCACAGAAAGTTTATTCTACGACCATGCTTTTCACCCCTTAGTGAAATCTTGTTCATCACCAACTTTCTATTGTAGAGGTCTTTATGGTAAAAGTCTATTTTTCATTTTTCTTCGTGAAAACTAGTACATACGAAGTCGAGGACGATTTAGTAGATTTTATTCGTCAAGTTTTTAAATTGGAAATAGGATCACGACAAAAATATTTGTCTTCCCGCAACGGACTTGGCCAAAATATAACCAAAACATAATTTGTATATATTTGTTATATACTTAAGCTTTATCATTAATATCCAAATACGATTATAGTGTAATGACTTAGCAGGCTTGATACGTAAATTATCAAATTAAATACTCCCTGAGTTGCATAACAACACAGAGAGACTGTGAATTTAGTTTGCTGCTGTCGAATACATGGCATTTAATGGAACATTGACGTAATTTATCATCCCTGGTGATCGGAAATGTCCTCTTTAGACGCCTTATTCAGGACTTCCGACTTGGAAACGAGTCTTTGTTCAAATCCGTATATATTCATGGCTTCCATTAAATTTCTCAACTTCCAAAATTCCCGCTCAGAAGATGAAAATCAACATTGATTCAGTGATGGATTCAGTAACTCGACCTCACGAAATTCAAGAGAAAAACCTATGGAAAACGATCACTTATTAAGATCTGCTCCTGGAAACTTCTGCACACTTCAGCCCATGACATTCTTCGCTCTTTATTCCATCGGTTCCAATTGAAAGCGTTATTGAGGACACTTTGAAAATGCATGCGTTCAAGCCTTTCTCATACTCTTTTTACCAACTCGACTTTGGGAACACCGGGGAGTTTTGGGCTCCTCGCGAAAATAAATCTTCCATAGACATCTGGAATGATTTTATCACGAAAACTTGAGCGGAGGGAGATCTGAGTCAATGGGAGAGGCAGGGCAATGCGGCGATGGCATTTCTGAGCAAATAAACACTTTGCTTCGCAGAAATTGATTCCAGAAGTGCGAGCAATAAAACGGAGCGCGTTTTCAGAAATGGAATTGCTCTTAAGAGCTTAAAAGCAACGTACGTGCGAGCCTTTTTATCGAGTAAATTTGCGAGAGAGACCTACGTTCCGATTTCGGCACTTCCGGAAAGAGTAACTCTTTTCGGTATTTCTTTAAATTTTCAGTCTTCTATTTGACTATAGTACATAGTCAGTATATAGTTTTATACATACATCATAGTTATACCCTGCAGATTTGCGCTGTTTATAGGAAACAGCATGCGTAGTGTATTGATGATTCGGTGATTATAGTTACTCTGAAAGATATCCGAAAAAGTCAAATTGACTAAAGTAATTACTAAGTTTATTATTAGTTGAAGTAGTTGAATTTGTTTTATTGGTGGATCGACTGCTAAGGTCATTTATACCAGTTACTGATTCCAGATTTTAATACCAGAGTTTATATCTAGGCCAATATGTGTACCCACCGAAAATTATAAAGGCAACAAAAATAATTTAAAATAAATTTTGAAGTTATAAAATTTATCATATTAATGTTCCATGATATTGGAATTTTTGTCCAACTTAATTATTGGTGGCGATAAAAATGTCTTTGGGTCGATTTATACTATCCACCAATTCACGCTTTATTTCCATCGTGTAATGATTTATTGGTTTTTTAACTAAAGTACTGAAATGCAACCTCGTTGATGCACTTCTCCTTTATGAAAACCTATATTCGCCTTTGAAGATAATGAAGCAGCTATCGCATGCTTTCCTACTCCTACCGAAGGCGGCTAGGTTAATCACTATGTAAGTTAATTATCCTATTCAAGAAAGTAGGCGTTAAAAACAAAGTGTTTCAGTAGAAAAATAATTATTTTGATCACTCCTTTCGGGATTTTTTATTATTTTTCTTTCCTTACTCTTCCATTCTGCGTTATGATATGGGTTTTTTAATGTGGAAAAATGTTCTTATTGTAAAATTCGTTTAGAATGTAATTTATTAAATTTAAAAGGCCCTTACTTCTTTATACAGTTTGAGGACTTGCTGATGAGAGATTAACGAATATTATGAATTTCTTTATTCTCGATCTAAAAGTTACTTACCTCGTATTGAATAAAGAATTATATCAATATTAGTCACGCTGCACTTTATTTTCGAATGACTTTTTAGCATTGATTCCCCTCAATAAATACCTTTATACGTATGTAATTGTGTTTATTCTGGGTACCGGTTTATAGGTGTACCGAGCAAATGATTTATCTCATATTCAATAAAAAATGGCATCCGTATTAGTCACGCTACACTCAATTATTTTCGAATGACTTTTTAGTATTGATTTCCCCCAATAAAGAGCTTTGTATTTAGGTAGGTGTACCTGTGTATATTCTGTAAGTGTACCGAGCGAATGACTAAGCTAGGGTAGGGTGAGACAAAGAGTATATTTATCAATAGCTTTAGATTTAAACCTTTAGATCGGGAAAACCCTGCGATTATTAAATGGTAATGGACTTTGTGGTTAAGAAATCTATGGGAACTTTGTCGAAAACTTTTCATTTCGCCAAAAGAGTAACAAATCATCCTAAAATGCCCGATATTAACCAAGGCACAGTTCTTTTCTTCTTCGATACAAATCGAGCGACTATTAAGCTTAAGAAAAAGGAGAGAAAGCTTCAACGTTCATTTTGAGGCACTCTGATTATTAATTTTTCGCGACACTCATGGCCCCCATTTTGGCCATTCCCAGCTTTTATCTACGAATAAAATGCTCCTTCGAAACTTACCCCTTGTCTTCGATTTTCTCGCCGGTTTTTTATTATCGGATACGTAGGTCGCCTCTCGTATTACCCGAGGTCTCCGCTGTCATAATGCAGCCATCCTTTGCGAGGTCCTCAGAGGAGGGCAAGGAGAAGATTGGAGAAGGGAGGTGAAAGTGACGTAAAGGAGAAGTGTTGGATGGAGGACATGACGGGAAAGGAATCGCGGAGGGCCAGCAGTGTGGGATGAGTGTGGAGATAAGAGTACCTTACGCAAAGGAGAATAATTAATTAAAGAGCAACGAGGGTGGAAGAATTGCTTTAGTAATAAAAATAAATTTAAATATTAAGTCGCAGAACACAACTTTAGCAAAGGTTTAATTAATTACGGATGAATTTACTTGGCACACATCACAGAAATGTATTACTGAACAAAACAATATCGTAAAAAGAAAATAATGAACAATCATAATATATAAATATTAAATAAGGGTTATAAAATAAAAAATATACAAAATTATTATTATTTCGTTGGATTTGCGAAGTAAATAACTATGGAAACTAGTTTTCTTTTGGGAAAGTTGTTTCAGTATTCTATCTTGTTACGAAATTACACAAAGTAACAGCCATTTCAGTTAAGTTTTTAGAAGTTGAACGGATTAAATCCAATCCAAGGAGGTCCAGCTTGCCTTTCACTGTTCTAATGCATATCGAAACGTGTCCCAGTAGCTATTTCTTCCCTAAAAGCTTCGAAAAATTTCCGTTCTAAAATTTAACAGCTAGTAACACTTTTAAAAGTACTTCGACATCCGAGGTCATTTCGTACATTGGCCCCACCGGGAACTGAACCCAGAACCACTTTCACCAAAGTTGAACGCGTTGCCCACTTGGCTATCCGGGAGCCCCAATTTAATATTTGAACTTAATATCTGAAATAGAAAACAGCAGTTTGGTTGGAGTTGACCCTGAAAGGACAAAAGGCATACTCGCATTATAATAAAACATACTAACCATTGAGATGATTGAGAGATATTTTAATTCAACACTGACAGCTAAGTGCATTAATTACTTCATGCCGATGCGTGCCACTAATGATATCAGCCTGACCTTATTAAAGGAATGGAGTGCATATTGCGTAGTAATGAGAATCTCACCATGAAAATACCTGCAAATGATTTGTGGCCTCCCTCCCCATTTTCTAGGAAAGAATGACGGTAGCCACAGGAATAAGCGGGGGAAATGTTCTTTTATTTAAAGACCGCAGTGCATTGCAGTAGATTAACTTAGAATACCTTCATTGCCTTCGCTGAAAACAGACTATTCAAAATAAACATTTCTAAATTACCCATTATTCATCATCAAACAACGCTAAAGTTGTTACGAATGAGTTGACATATAACTTATGGATATTTCTAAGTAGCTATTTCTTCCCTTTAGGGGAAAGTATTTTCGTAAGTAAGTTAAGTATTTTTGCCCCACTTTTATTGGATAAATTCCATTCTAAATATCCCTGAATCCAGACAAAGACAAATGGTCTATGGCTTTTGTATTCGACTTTTTTGATTGGAAGATCACTATATTTTCTTTCAGCCTCACGTATAGCTGGCTGAATTGTGATTTGTAATTTTTGAAGTAACAATGATTTTCAAGATGTAAACGATAAGCTAGAGAATGAAAGAGACATTGAAAAATTCGGTAGATATAATGTATTTCATGAACAAATGCATTGGCACGGATAACTTTGCAAATAATTTACTTCGATTATAGCTAGTTGTTACACCATATTAACAGACAAAACTGCGATGTTGATGGAAGAACATGCAGCAGAAATTGGAATGAATTCTTCAAGGAAAATACACGTTTGAACCACCCAGGTGAAAATTTGTTTATTGATTATTGTAATATAGTAATTAAGAGGTTGAATATACATCGGTAATATAATTGAATTTATTAATACTTACAGAAAAACGACTATTCTAAAGGACAGGAGGAGAAAGGGTTAGAAAAACACTGCGTGAACTATTTTCATTGAAACACATAACTCTAAAAATAAGTCATTTCGTATTCTCTATTCTGGAGGAAGTTTGCAAAATTTTTAAATAAACTGCTATAAAATATATGCCCTAAAAATACAAAACTCGATGAGCAAAAATTGTATAACACAATCGCAGAGGAAAACTTTTAGCGAAATTTTTCCATAGAAAAGTTTTGAAGAAGTGTTCTAAAATAGTACAAAAGAAGTGAAAGTTTGGGAAAAGAAATGGATTTTAGATAAGAGAGAATGGATAAAGAAAGCTTCAGAACGATGAGCCAAAGTGCAATACGGGTGGAATCGATAGAGAGGAGGAAAGGTAAACAGTGAGGCTGAGAAGACAAAGGACTTTATTCTGAATAAAATGGGAACTAAAACAGAATGACCTTTTGTCGAGAAAACTATGAGAAGAAAAAGTAGACGTGAAGGGAGAGACAAATAAGAATGAGGAAAGAAATGATGAGGAACAAGGAAAATTGGCACGAAAGTCGGGGAGCTGTGACGTTTGAGGGGCAAATGCGAATTTTATTATAAGATGAAGATCAAAGGATAAGGGAAAGAGAAGAAGAATTGGCGTACGGAAAAATAATGATGTGAAGGACAATGGGATGGAAAGAGGCAGAAAAGTATTAGTTCCTGATAAGATTATTCCCTTTGACTGATGGGAGCTGAAGTCGCTAAAAACAGACATTCCGCCCAAAATAAAGATTCCGGAGTAGTAATATTCTGGATAAAATTATCTTGGAATTGTTCGATGTCTAAACCAATTTCTAGTGAATAGGTTGCTGTGCATATAAAATTTTCATGGTGGAATGTAATTTATCCAAAAGGAAGATTCGACACAGCTTATATTTTCTGAATTTTTTATTTTATCTCTGTTGGATTAAATAAAAATCTCAAATAAATACAAATGCTGATTACTAGCATGTACTATTATTGAGACATTTCATGAAAGTATCTATTTGAATACATTCGAGTAAAAAGGTTAATGAGTTATTTCGTGTTACGAGGTTTGAAGATATCTGATAGATGGATCATTCTATTTATGAACGCACACTGTAATCTTCACGTCATACCGAAATATTTATTGTTCCGGTTTTCGCTCCGATTAAACGAGTACACAAAATTCCGATTCGGTATCTTTTTCTCTACACCTGCTAACGTAGATCCGGTTAGAACCGTCTTATTGCGTTTCGACCATTGAAATGGTAATTTCATTATGACCGAAAGTAATTTTCTTATGAGTGTCTTCTTTCATTGCGTAAGATAAAATTAAATTTTAAATTAACATTGGAGATGTTAAAAGGAATGATCAAGACTTTAGATGAGATGAATTGAAATGTGAAGTACTTAGTTGTTGGAAGTTGGAAGTCGTTGTATAGGTAGATGATAACGATTCCTCCATTTACGCCCAAGTAAATTAGTATTCCTTAGAACCAAACATCGGAATAAGTAAACAGTTATCGCTGTCGGACTTAAAAACATTAGATTTTCGCTTCGGGTTCGAAGCCCTGCTTCATACAAATATTAAAGATTTAAAATGCTTACACCCTGCCATTAATTTTTCGCCGTAATAATGTGTACTTTACTTTCAGTTTAGTATGTACATTATCTCTGCTTAGCTAGACGGGTATTGCTTAAGCGCAATGAGCGCTAAAGCTAATCTCACAAATAAAGACTTCCAGGGATAGTAAGATCAAGCCAATCCTCTTAATAGTAGCCTACTAAAGTGTGCGGTTCCGCCAGAATCCAATTTATTTATTTATTTGAAGTTTTTTATGCTCTGGGAAGCTCTCATAGATCAACACAAAAAACAAGTAATGTAAAAGTACAAAAAAAATATGGAAATACAAAAAATCTCGACAGAAATACAAAATATACAGAAAATCAAAAGAACGAAAGAATGTGCTGCAAAAATACAGAAAAATGTGGATATATGAAATTAAATGGAATACAAAAATACAAAATACAAAAATTGCTCAGCAACAAAACAAAACAACAACATAAGTAAACAGAGAATTTAGAAACTAAGACATATAACAAGGGAAAAAACGAGATACAACTCGTCTAACACGAAATACTCATTTTGAACATCAGCATCTAAGTGATAGTATCCTTATCCTTAAAGATTCGCACCAAGCTGGAATATTTGATAGAGTCAGTTAAAGAGTTCCAGAACTTAGAGCCTTCTGTCTGGAAGGAATTTAAGAAAATGTTTGATCGAGGGGTAGGATATGATTACAGTCTACTCAGTATGCAATTCGGTGCAATTTTAATTCAGTTGCTATACTTGAATAAAGTCGGGTTATTCCTCGAGTCGCATTGTTCATTAACTGGTGAACGGGTCATAAAATAAGGGACATCTTTGCGGGATAGTGACTTTTCGGGTCGGTTCACATGCTTTACTCAGTGAATTTAGAATCTGATGGAAATAAGATTATCATGCATATATTTAATATCATATGATCACCGTATTATGGGGGCATATTGTCTTAATCTGTAAAAATTGCAGCTACTCTTATCACCAACAACCTTTTTTTTCCTTTAAATGCCACGTAAGTCACAACTTTTTGCGGAAGTGGTTTACTGGACAGTTTTTGAATTCATTACCTAAACTGCCAAATTATTCTCTTAATTGCATCAGTTTGATTTTTTATTCGATTATATTGTTAATTGCTACAGTCCAGATAATTTGAAAAAAGTTGCTGCTAAAATTCGAGAATATGCGGTAATAATTCTATCGTGTGTGTATCACTATTGCTTATTGTAATACTACTATTTTGTATTGGTTCAATGGAAGATGGAATTTTCTAGTCTCAAATTCGCCTAAGTAACGTAAGTCCTTGGTATGTTTATCTATGCCTCTAATGATAATACACCCTTTTGAAACAAAAGCGCTGAATTAAAACTTTCTTCTCTAAGTGCCCCAAAGTGTATACGAGTTTGCTGCTATGAAAATATTTTCTGCTATAAATATAATTACTGTTCCATTCTTTTAGGAAAATTGATCGTTAACCTCCTATTTACGTATTCTCATATTATTCTTGGTTGCGGTCGCAAATAAGTGCTCTTTAACAGTAGATTTTTAGTCTATTTTAATATATAAACTTGGTTTGATCCACCGGAATCTTCCGTGCTTGAATTCCCACTGATTTGGACAACTGCTAGAATACTAACATTAAGATCGAAGGAATTCTATCTACGACATGCCCATAACGTACAAAAATCTCTTGCGGGTTGACTTTGGTGCTTTACGACTTAACTAATCTCATTAAGAAATATTTGAATACCCAAATCATACATTTCTACTCTCAATCTCATGTACATCACGGTGAATAATTCGCTCTGGATTATGGTATCGGACACACAGATATGTCTTAAACTCACTTTCTATATAACGATTTTGAAGTATCGTTATAGAGCTAAAATTGAAAACTGAAAACGAATCATTCCTTTATGGACTTAATCTTCAAAACAGCTGTTGCTCGAAACGAGAGATCGTCCGCCTTAAACACTGTATGATCGTCTTTGGAATTCATCTCTTTTTAAATTTAGGATAGAAACAGCCTCTCAACGAGGTATTAAGAGAAAATATTGAACGAAGTACCTTTTTTATATATCATGGGCTCTTTTCCCGACCAATATTGCTTTAGATTCATTTCCACTTCAGATGCTCATATAACATCACATGATGCTCTTCTTTTATCCTTAATTCTCGGAGCTCGTTTCAAGCTTTAATTTAGAATGTTGAACGGGCTGTGAATGGGAAGCAGAAGAATGGAATTAAAGGAGGAAGCAGTATCATAGCAGAACGCTCATGGAGTTTACATGCGACTTTATGTAGTATTATTGGGAATGAAAATGTTTTTGCGCAATCTCCTTTTGAGAGGAAAATTTTCTTCCTCTTGTAATAATAATTTCCGAGATCACAATAAGTGAAAACTAATAAATAAATCATCCTATGAAATATTGATGGATATATAAAATACCTATCAAAACATTGGTGTAATAGTCAATATTAGTCAAAATCGAAAAGAATATTAGAAAAATAGTCTAAATAGTAGTCAAAATAGTTAAGCCGTGAACTCCGCGGATATTTTATCGGGAATTTAATCTTCAGTTTGCATGTGAAGAAATGATGAAAGAAGAAAACAAACTTTTACCTGTAGCTCTACATAATTTTACTCCTCGACCATGGATTCAACGCTTTACGCCAACAATAGGCCTGATTTAGAAAAGAAAAAGTTTGTTTTATTCTTTCTGCAATAATGGAATCCGACCACAAAGTCGTGCTTGCAGCGATTCAAAGTTTGCATGCGATTACAGTAGGCATTTAAAGGAATGCGTATAGGTAAAATTAACATGGCTTTGATACTACGATAGAGTTCCGAGGAAATCTACAAAATTTTCAAAAGTAATTTAGGAAATTCCAACCATCAGGGGTTAAAGTTCTTCGTGATCGCACTTCGCAAGTCTCAATACGAATGTTGCCATCTTCAAGAGAGAAGATAACAGTAATCTTCTCTCCTGAAGATGGCAATGTAGTTGCCAAAATAGGTATTGAGAAAAATATGTTGCGAAGCGCGGCCATTCTCGTTGGAATTTCCTAACGGTTAGGTTGCTTGCAAAATAGTTTTGTTAAAAGTTGTAGCAAAGTAGTTTTGCTAAAAGATTTGCTCGAATATCTAATGTATTATACAGGAAAGTAGACCGTAATTTTTAAAAAATAATTAAGATAGCAAAACTTAAAAGTACACCTCTCTCGAACATTTCATCCTTAAATTCAGTTGCCCGTTTATATTATTCCAATAATTGTAAAATTCCGTAAGTATTACTTTCATGGGAATTTCGCAATAAATTTTCTCTTTGTCAGAAACCCAAGACCGTTTCAACGTCCACCGATTCTCATTCCCAAATTTATGTTAGTTCCCATGACAGCAACAAAATACTGTCCCGCCAGAGGTTATATAATTAATTTACTTTTTATTTTTTGTATAGTTAAATATATAATTATATTATTTTAGGATTGTATATTTAATTTACGTTGTAAGTTGGTTTTTTGTATTTATGAGATTTATATTAAAAATTCAGAAGTTAGGTGTAAGCTACTAGCCTAACCTCGCCAAAAGGGTTAAATAAATATTGCCTGTACGGCTAATTTGTCTCTGTGTATACCCTGCTAGCCACCTTTCGGCGTGTGGCAGGGGGTGCATGCACCAAGACTCTATTTACCTAGTCGATTACTTTCGCGTATCGTTCGCGGAAAAAACGAATTCTTGAATCGGTTCGTTTTCGCATCTATTTCTCTTATTTTCCTCGCTGTATCGGAGCGGCCTATATAGCAGGGAGGGCGCATTATGTCCGCGACGTCTTCCGAGAACGTGGTTTCTCTGAACTTATTTAATAAATTTATCCTTAGTGTTAATCTTCTTTTTTCTAATGATTCCCATCCCGCGTTCTTGAGCATCTCAGTAACGCTTACTGATTTATCATAGCAATTCTTCACGAAACGTATCGCTTTTCGTTGCACCTTTTCTATTTCTCGAATACAGCACTTGTCGGCTGGGTCCCATATACTACATGCATACTCAAGGTGAGGCCTGACTAACGCGAAGTAACAACGCTCGCGGACTTTTTCTTCGCTTCTTCCGACTATTCTCTTAACAAAACCGAGTTTCTTAAAAGCCTTTCCACATATGTTATGGATGTGGGCACTCCATGATAAGTTATTAGTAAGGGTCACTCCTAGATATTTCACCGATTCTTCCGTTATTAAGTTTTTCCCTTGGAGGCTATACGAGTAATCTTTAGTTATCGATTTTCTTTCAAATAAGTTAATTACTGAACATTTATCTAAATTTAGCTCCAATTGGATAGCTATTGTCTACATAAGGAAAGACCATCCTCAAGATTCAATATATAGGTATTGCAACTTGTTTTGTCTTTGATTTCCACTTATTTTTGTAACTTTTTCGATGGGTTAATAATGAAATTTATCGAATTTGGAATGAAAGTTAAATCTTCATACGCAAAAATGTATAAAATCTGTATTCAAATCATACCATATAAAGATAGTCGTGGAAACTAGATTGTGAAGTTTCCACCCACAGCTTAAATATCTCCTAATAGAAATGTTCTGTACAGCTGTGTACATTGGATTCGAGTAATTCCATTTATATTTAGATGAAATTAAATCGGAATTAATGTCGTTCTAGGGATAGTAATATGAAGACTTTTTTAAGGTCTAAATCGAATTTAATCTATAGCTGATATGTATTTTCAATGAATGTAATGTAATGAATGAATGTAATAAATGTATCTTCAATTAATTTAATTTATAACTAATATGTACTTTATTGAAGCATTACTTACTATTTGTATCAATTTTCATGTACCTATGATTGTCAGATTGTTTGGACGTATTGATTTATTTTTCTAAATTGAACTCAGTTGTTTTTTGTTATTAGTGTAATATTATTATCATGTAATATCTCAAGAGGTTAAGAGGAAGAGAGGCCAATTTGGTCCAACCCGCCGTAAGAATAAATAATATTAATACCATCTCTTTTTCAATATTTTATCATTCTTGCCGCAGAGAAGCGATGAGTTTTGTATTCTATCTACTCATGTACCGAGTAAACATAACAAATTGCACTTTTTTTTACTCTGCCAATTCCTAATTTGGGCCTCAGTCCTATCTTTGCGCTTTGGGCCTCTGATAGCATCCATCCCTGAATCCAACCCTTTTATTGTGCGATCTGAGATTTATATGCACAGCATCAAATTTGGCATCTTGGCCATCTCGGAGAGACCGAAAATCATGACGAAATGTACAGGAAAAGGATGAGATTCGGGGGATTGGCGAAATGGAAAAATAGGAAAAGTGATGGAATGGAACGGTAGAAATTGGCTGAGGTATATGGCGGAAACAATGAATGCAGAACAGAGTATGGGAAACGGAGAAAAGGAATAAAAAGAAGAATCGTGAGGGGAGATGGAAGCGAGGACCTCTCGAGCCGTCCCTCCAGACAAGGGCGTCAAACACCTTTCGAGAAGAAGAAAAGTGTGTGCCATAGACGACTCTGCCGTAGGCTTCCGTGTCTCAATTTCGTGTTCTTCCTTCGAGGAACGCTCCCCGATAGTGTTTTTTCCTTCAATTTCGCCCCTCCTTTCGGAGGAAAAGGGAAGCGAATCGCTTTTCGGTGTCACGAAGACAGATTATTATCCTCGGGAGCGAAAGGCGTTCTTTCTTAAGGTTTTTTCTCCCTCCGTGGATGGAGCTCACTCATGGTTGAGTGCAATTTCGCTCTATAACGTGGAGGTTTCACGCGCGGAAAATAAATTTAATGCTCCGCGCTACTCTTCGCAGGAAAAGCAACTTACTGTGGGAAAAAGAGTTTCGGGAAGAATTATTCGCGTAGAGAACCGCATTACGCCTGAAAGCCGTCGTTCTCAAGCAGTAAGTGCAGTTAGGTGGATTATTTGGCGGAAATAGGTTCCGTTGTGCTTTCGAGAAGTATTATCATTTTCAAACGTCCATTTAACGTGAGGATTCGTTTTTTGAATGGTGATTGGTATAATTTGCACTCCTAAGAAATCATCGATGCCTATTTTCTAAGAAGGGTGAGCGTGAGACAGAGCATTTATTTATATTGAGATCTAGTTGCAATTTTTCGCACCGCCTTTGAATATGAATTAAATCGTTTGATAGGGAAATGCTAACTTCGTCGTTTGATATTACCGATTCATCCGCAAATTCCCCTTGCGTCCCGGACATTTGCTTCTCTGTACATTTGTCGCTGACCTGTTTATTTTATCGAGATAAAGTAAAACTCTCAAAAGAATAACACTAACGTACTACGGTGAATTAGTTTGATTACTAATTGTTAACTAAATATTAATTTTAACAAAATTAGAACAAACATTTATCAACTTTTCTGGAATTTTTTTCGATCTGTTATGTTAAACAATTAACTTTTAAAGCAAAGAATCTTGTAAAGATAGTCATTATTTAATTCATGATCAAATTTTCATGTAATTGGATTTATATCAATTCTCAAACATCAAATACCGTTGAGAAATGGACTGTAAATGTATAAACCTTTGACATTCTCGCCTATTGATATTAATGTTGGAAGGCGCTTGCAATTTGAAAGTACCGAGAAAGATGGCATACACAGGGAAAAGTGCATTCCCCAGCCCCTATATATCTTAGAGTCGTCCTTAATTTAAGAAACAACCCAGCTAGCACAGACCTGCTTGTTGACCCAAACTTTATGTAAGCATTACGTAAAATACAAGGAAACAACTGTTGTTTCCCTGTATTTTACGTAATGCTTACATAAATTTTGGGTCAACAAGCGGTCTGTGCTAGCCGGGAACCATTCTTGCGAGGTTATTTTGTAAGAAAAGCGGGTTGTTGCATTCTTCCTCAGGGCTCCTGCAGAGAGGAAGGTCTAAGGTTCAGGAAAGTGACATTTTAGGGGTGAAATATTTCCAACATGCAGCATGCGAAAGGTTAACTGAAAATACGAACACCTGAGAACTGTTCTCAGGTGTTCGTATAAAGCTTTCGTTATTCGTATTTATTCGTTCCCATAAAGCAAATATCATATAAATAATTTATATATGAAATAGGAGAAATATCCATATCAAGATCGTTGATAAGACGAGGAAATTCAATATCTCTGGTGAAGCATATCTGTTCGAAAGTTTCTCCATGCTAAAAAAAGTCAGCCATTGATTTGTGAAACCTATACATAGTATAAAGACATTTGATGAAGGGGTATTGTAATTTTTAATAATTGTCGTAAACGAATAGTTTAATTTTGAAATGTAAACAATTCATACGTAAGACAAAGAGATAGAATTTACACCATAGGATGATGGATGTTATTTGTTTGATCTTCTTTAAAACGCCGCTAAATATATGCAACTAGATAAGTACAAACATTAAACCCCTCTCGCTCAAAGATAATGTGATAAAAGATCAACAGAAAGTTTCCAAATTACGAGGTACAAGGCACTCAGAAAATACGTGATCGAGTACAAAGGGTGGAAATTTATAGCTTGTATGTAATATCCTTTCTCTAAAACGATTGCAGCGATTTCTCCAAAAACTATTTCATTTATGAATCAAATCTCTTTAAAAATGTATTCCCAGCATTTACCCATGAAAATGTCTTAAATGTCTCGTTACTAACTACAGGAAGGCGTTTAAACTATACTTGGTTTACCCTCATGAAGTGAACTCCGGCAAGCCTTGCTTATGGGAGGATCGCGCTCATTGCTGCAACTCATGGAAAAATGAAAGTTACCAGAACGATTTTGATAAACTTTCATAATAAAGCGGCAGAAATATCCGATAGTACAGTGATATTTAATTTTTGTTACAAGCCATCATAATCTCGGAAATTATGAAAATGGTACATTTTAAAGGAAATTGAGGATTTTCTATGGTTTCCTTTAAACTGATGTTTTAGGTTCTTTAACGTAAGCTACAGGATATTTTTATGACAAAATTTGCTTCGTTTCATATACTTTCCGTAGATGCAATATGAATTGCCACAAGAAATAGTGATACAAATATTTGAGAGATATCGATGGGAATGTCGCCAATTTTTGAGAAAATGCATTGAGAAATGTGGTCGCTTACCAATTTTCGTTCTATTCGCGTAGAGAAAAAATTCAAGCTATAAAGTTTCTAAGAAAATACTAAATTTATTTTCTATGAAAGTTTAAACCTATCTTAGTTATTACCAACTTCAGAAAACGAATATATATTACGGAGTCGGCGCTGATCACCGGGCGCACTGTAGTGATGGGAGTGACCTAAACTCAACAACACCGTCACTCCATCTACGTATTATTCTGATTAACAGATGGACTATATACGAAACTTATGATTAGAAAAAAAATTCTTATCTGAGAGTCCGTTCAATGTTGAAAGTGTATGTACGTTTAATGTTAGATAGAAATAGACCACCGGAGTAAGTATAGTTTAGCGTGCGAGACTTTTTTTATGGAACTACTGCCGTGAAAGTGGTAATGTTCAAACACAAGCGTCTTCATAAATGTATAAGTCATAGCCTAAACTAACGGATAAAAATATATAATCTAACTGAATATATGGAAGCGAGTTAGTGAGTTAACATAGCACGATTGAGTGTGGGATGAAGAATGCACGCTGAACTTACGAATGGTTACAAGAGAAGCAACATAGTTTAAATCTGACAATTAGTTGCTGACTAAAAGTATTTCATCTACAATAGTACAGTATTTACAAACACGACATTAGCGTTTTCAGAACCTAAACGAAAGTCCAAAAAATTACTCTTAGAGAACCTCATAAACCCTTTTGCTGAGACAAATTTTCAGTGTTAGAATTTTCAGAATTTTCCTATATAGATATAATAGAATTTTCAGTCTGATCTTGGAGCTAGAGCGCGTACAACGCAGAGCGGCTGGTTTCGTTGAGGGAGGTTATAGTTTTGATAGAAGCGTATCAGAAATGATCAA
>KZ308404.1:253088-268235 GCA_000376725.2 Ladona fulva | reverse complement strand
TAGGAGAAATATCCATATCAAAATCGTTAATAGGACGGGGAAATTTAATGATTTGATAAAATATATCAGTTCGGATGTTTCCCCATACTAGAAAAATCAGCTATTGATTCATCGTGAAAATGCAAATAATTCATGCGTAAGACGAAGAATTAGAATTCACAGCATAGAATTATGGATGTTATTAGTTCGATTTTCTTCAAATTTCGTTAATTATATTGAACTAGACAAGTACAAACATTAAACCCCTCCCAGTAAAGCATAATGTTATAAAGAAACAACAGAAACTTTCAGATATACAAAGTACCCAGAAAATACTTGATCGCGTACAAAGGATGTAAAGTCATACCTTGTATGTAATCTCCTTTCTCGAAAACAATTGCAGCAAAATATCCGAAGACAGTTACATTTAAAGATTCAAATTTCTTTAAAAATTTATTCGCAGTGTTTGTCCAACAAAAACAGGTTCTAAAATGTTTGCTATGGATTTATTCAAAATAGATTAGGGGTAAAATAGATGGTAAGAATGCTGTTGAAAGTTCCTATCATCGAAATAAATGATAAAAAAAGTGGAGGGAAAAATAAAACTGAAATCTGTACAATAAAAATCGAAATATAATGTGTTAAAACCTTTTCTTAAATGTCTAGTTATTAGCTACAGGAAGGCGTCTAAACAATACTTGGCTCCTACTCATGAAGTGAACTCCATGAAGCCTTGCCTTTGCTATGGAAGGATCGCGCTAGTTGTTGCAACTCATGGAAAAATGAAAGTTGCCAAAACTACTTTGAAAAGCTTTCTTATAAAGCGACAATCATTTCCGATAGTACAGTGAGATTTAATTCCAGTTACTAGCCGTCATAATCTCAGGAGTAATGAAAATGCTACATTTTTACATAAGGAAAATTGGGGTTTCTTTACGGTTTCCTTTAAACCTTTATTTTAGTTCTTTCATATAAGCTACAGGATATTTTTCATGTCAAAATTTGCTTCCTTTCATACACTTTCCGTCGATGCAATATAAATTGCCTAAAATGTATTGGATACAAATATTTGAGCGAAATCGATGTGAATGTCACCAATTTTTGAGAGAATGCATTAAGAAATGTAGTCGCCTACCAGTTTTTGTTCTATTTGCATATAGAAAGAATTCAAGAGAGAAAGTTTCCAAGGAAACACTGAGTGGAGTGGATGGAGTACGTAGCACCTCTTTCATTCTCTCCTGTAGATCTAATCGTTAATTACTGGCTATACTCATCAATTCCATGTGTGCTGTGCTAGTCGTAAATCTCATTAATGTAAATTAATGGAATAAGTTAAATAAATACAAATGTAATTATTTTTCATTATCTAAACGTCAAATTTTACGGCAAGTCGGTTATAAAGCTAACCGTCGTAAGAACTTCGGGCATATACGAGGTTATTTGATTAATTGAAGGACAGAGTAATGCTTTGTGTTTTCGCAAATCTTTCCGAACGACATTTGAAGATTTATTTACTCCGTACGTGTCGTAACGAAATGTCTTTCTTTCCCGATATTCAAGTTTTACATTATTACCCAGATCTGATTTTCAGACCAGCACCATCTTGGTGTGAAATACCCTTCTGACTCTCATCTGCTTCATACTGCCGAATTTGCGTTGTTTTGCTCTTAGGAAGTAGCGTAGGAATCGTGGAACGTTGTTACATCGTATCACGGCTTCCATCGCCCAGAATCGAAAAAAAATTACCTCCTCCTTTTATCATTGGTCTCCACTATGATAACATATAAATAGATCCCTTTGTCTTCTGTTTTTCACTATGTTTTTTCGGTATTAGCACACGACAAAAATTTAGCGGCATCTGACATTAAAACTGTTAACATGCTATCACTTTTTAAATATTACTATTGGGCAAGTACATGTTGCGGACAAAAGTTGATGATGAGTGATAATAAAGTATATTTACTTTATTACATCATAATAATCAATAACTCATCGATATGTTTACTATAAATAATGATATTCTCTTTAAAAAATTCATAAAATCTGCTGATACGACTACGTTGAGTTATTATAATGAATATTTAACTTATTACACCATAATGATGATAACACACCGATAAGTTTACAGTGGATAATAACATTCCCTTCTGCGAGGAGTTGACTTGGATACGAGTTTTTCGACAAGTAGTCTCTTCGGTAAGCTATCTTTCGACTAATTGTCTCAACGGCGAATAGTCCTTCTAGGAGTTATCTCAGCAACGATAGTCTTTCGACCAAGTCTATCACCGACAGGTAGTCCCATCGACCGGCTGTCCTTCGACCAACTGCCACCGAAGCATGAATGTTGATATCCATAGGGTCACGTGGACGTTTTTTACATAATAGTATTCTGGCTCAGCGAGAAAAGCAAAGACAAACTACTTCATAAATCTTATCTAGTAGTATGCCTCATTCCCTCCGCAGAGCTATTGATTGTTAGTGTTTCAGGGTTCGGGTTAAGGGATCTTTAGCACTTCAGGCTCAATGTTTGCCTTTTGTATAGTTCGCGGAAAAAGAAGTTAAGGAGCGATCAATCGTCTCTTCCATTACTTGGTTTTCTTCTCGCGGTATCTTATCAGCATCCATTCTTCCATTACTTGGTTTTCTTCTCGCGGTATCTTATCAGCATCCCACCTGCTATATCCTGAATGTCTATCATCTCCGCTTTTATTGAGAAAAATCGGTTTAAGTTTTAATCCTCTTTATTCTAGCGATTACCTTCCTATGTCAAGAAGTATTAAGGTAACGGTTACAGAGACAACACTGCCCTGAATCTTAAGAATAACGCAAAATATCAATGATCGCAAATCTACTAATTACTCTATCCATTAAGACAATATATACTATAAAGAATTTAATAGGGCAGGAATCTTAAGGGGATGATTTGAAGAAATAAATCCAACTGGGTTGGTGGTTTTCTGAGAAGAGAAAGCATGAGATAAAGGTGAATGTAAGGATGTAAAAAGTATATTAAGGCAGGAAAAGGCCGGAGTGAAGCTTCAGGTAAGATATGAGTCCACGATGAAAAGAGAGAACTATTTATAATTTAGTTAAGGAACAGAAAAAGAGGGAGGAGAGCTTGAAATAAATCCGTTGAAAGAGTGTCAGGGTGATAATGAGAAATCTTGTAAATGGCTTTAAGAGCTATTTTTTGCCAACATTTGTTCATTCTTAGCAAAACCGTGAATTTTTCACCCAAATATGTGGGTTAAGACATTATTCCAAGAGAGATTTTGAGTTAGGATGAAATATCGCTCGCAAAGGCTACTTCGTGAAGTAACTGCAAGATAAAAATTCGTTTGTAAATCTGTTGCTTCGATTTGAGTTCCCTTTGGTGGCGGGTTTCACAGTACTGGAACCCAAAGTCCTTTATATAGTTATGGAAAGCGGAGTGCAATACGCTCCACCGTGGTAACTTCATGGTAAATCATCTTCCAGGCAAGTGGGCAATAATTTCCCCGTATCTGGATTTCCGCTCTCAGGGTATCGAAATGAAAATCGTTCATTACCCCCTCATATTCACCATCACTCGCTTGGATTTATCGAGCTTAAGTCTGCTGAAATTGTTTAACTTCTAGTCTAATTAACCCCTTCTCAATAGGTTACTCTCGACCTGCCTTTATTTTTTGCTATAGCTGTATTTTTGTCGGGATATTTTCTGCGAAATAGATTTCTAAAACTAAATTAAAAAACAGCACCTTTGCAAAAATGAACGTAAAACGAACTTTTAATGTGTTAGAAATTGAATGTTAAAAATCTTGCTTAGGAGCAGACATTCCCAGCATTTACCCACGAATAAGTAATATTTTTAAAAATTATTGAATGTCAAAATTTTCATGTAGATTTTCTAAAATATTTGCTATGGATTTATTCAAAATAGATTAGGGGTAAAATAGATGGTAAGAATGCTGTTGAAAGTTCCTATCATCGAAATAAATGATAAAAAAAGTGGAGGGAAAAATAAAACTGAAATCTGTACAATAAAAATCGAAATATAATGTGTTAAAACCTTTTCTTAAATGTCTAGTTATTAGCTACAGGAAGGCGTCTAAACAATACTTGGCTCCTACTCATGAAGTGAACTCCATGAAGCCTTGCCTTTGCTATGGAAGGATCGCGCTAGTTGTTGCAACTCATGGAAAAATGAAAGTTGCCAAAACTACTTTGAAAAGCTTTCTTATAAAGCGACAATCATTTCCGATAGTACAGTGAGATTTAATTCCAGTTACTAGCCGTCATAATCTCAGGAGTAATGAAAATGCTACATTTTTACATAAGGAAAATTGGGGTTTCTTTACGGTTTCCTTTAAACCTTTATTTTAGTTCTTTCATATAAGCTACAGGATATTTTTCATGTCAAAATTTGCTTCCTTTCATACACTTTCCGTCGATGCAATATAAATTGCCTAAAATGTATTGGATACAAATATTTGAGCGAAATCGATGTGAATGTCACCAATTTTTGAGAGAATGCATTAAGAAATGTAGTCGCCTACCAGTTTTTGTTCTATTTGCATATAGAAAGAATTCAAGAGAGAAAGTTTCCAAGGAAACACTGAGTGGAGTGGATGGAGTACGTAGCACCTCTTTCATTCTCTCCTGTAGATCTAATCGTTAATTACTGGCTATACTCATCAATTCCATGTGTGCTGTGCTAGTCGTAAATCTCATTAATGTAAATTAATGGAATAAGTTAAATAAATACAAATGTAATTATTTTTCATTATCTAAACGTCAAATTTTACGGCAAGTCGGTTATAAAGCTAACCGTCGTAAGAACTTCGGGCATATACGAGGTTATTTGATTAATTGAAGGACAGAGTAATGCTTTGTGTTTTCGCAAATCTTTCCGAACGACATTTGAAGATTTATTTACTCCGTACGTGTCGTAACGAAATGTCTTTCTTTCCCGATATTCAAGTTTTACATTATTACCCAGATCTGATTTTCAGACCAGCACCATCTTGGTGTGAAATACCCTTCTGACTCTCATCTGCTTCATACTGCCGAATTTGCGTTGTTTTGCTCTTAGGAAGTAGCGTAGGAATCGTGGAACGTTGTTACATCGTATCACGGCTTCCATCGCCCAGAATCGAAAAAAAATTACCTCCTCCTTTTATCATTGGTCTCCACTATGATAACATATAAATAGATCCCTTTGTCTTCTGTTTTTCACTATGTTTTTTCGGTATTAGCACACGACAAAAATTTAGCGGCATCTGACATTAAAACTGTTAACATGCTATCACTTTTTAAATATTACTATTGGGCAAGTACATGTTGCGGACAAAAGTTGATGATGAGTGATAATAAAGTATATTTACTTTATTACATCATAATAATCAATAACTCATCGATATGTTTACTATAAATAATGATATTCTCTTTAAAAAATTCATAAAATCTGCTGATACGACTACGTTGAGTTATTATAATGAATATTTAACTTATTACACCATAATGATGATAACACACCGATAAGTTTACAGTGGATAATAACATTCCCTTCTGCGAGGAGTTGACTTGGATACGAGTTTTTCGACAAGTAGTCTCTTCGGTAAGCTATCTTTCGACTAATTGTCTCAACGGCGAATAGTCCTTCTAGGAGTTATCTCAGCAACGATAGTCTTTCGACCAAGTCTATCACCGACAGGTAGTCCCATCGACCGGCTGTCCTTCGACCAACTGCCACCGAAGCATGAATGTTGATATCCATAGGGTCACGTGGACGTTTTTTACATAATAGTATTCTGGCTCAGCGAGAAAAGCAAAGACAAACTACTTCATAAATCTTATCTAGTAGTATGCCTCATTCCCTCCGCAGAGCTATTGATTGTTAGTGTTTCAGGGTTCGGGTTAAGGGATCTTTAGCACTTCAGGCTCAATGTTTGCCTTTTGTATAGTTCGCGGAAAAAGAAGTTAAGGAGCGATCAATCGTCTCTTCCATTACTTGGTTTTCTTCTCGCGGTATCTTATCAGCATCCATTCTTCCATTACTTGGTTTTCTTCTCGCGGTATCTTATCAGCATCCCACCTGCTATATCCTGAATGTCTATCATCTCCGCTTTTATTGAGAAAAATCGGTTTAAGTTTTAATCCTCTTTATTCTAGCGATTACCTTCCTATGTCAAGAAGTATTAAGGTAACGGTTACAGAGACAACACTGCCCTGAATCTTAAGAATAACGCAAAATATCAATGATCGCAAATCTACTAATTACTCTATCCATTAAGACAATATATACTATAAAGAATTTAATAGGGCAGGAATCTTAAGGGGATGATTTGAAGAAATAAATCCAACTGGGTTGGTGGTTTTCTGAGAAGAGAAAGCATGAGATAAAGGTGAATGTAAGGATGTAAAAAGTATATTAAGGCAGGAAAAGGCCGGAGTGAAGCTTCAGGTAAGATATGAGTCCACGATGAAAAGAGAGAACTATTTATAATTTAGTTAAGGAACAGAAAAAGAGGGAGGAGAGCTTGAAATAAATCCGTTGAAAGAGTGTCAGGGTGATAATGAGAAATCTTGTAAATGGCTTTAAGAGCTATTTTTTGCCAACATTTGTTCATTCTTAGCAAAACCGTGAATTTTTCACCCAAATATGTGGGTTAAGACATTATTCCAAGAGAGATTTTGAGTTAGGATGAAATATCGCTCGCAAAGGCTACTTCGTGAAGTAACTGCAAGATAAAAATTCGTTTGTAAATCTGTTGCTTCGATTTGAGTTCCCTTTGGTGGCGGGTTTCACAGTACTGGAACCCAAAGTCCTTTATATAGTTATGGAAAGCGGAGTGCAATACGCTCCACCGTGGTAACTTCATGGTAAATCATCTTCCAGGCAAGTGGGCAATAATTTCCCCGTATCTGGATTTCCGCTCTCAGGGTATCGAAATGAAAATCGTTCATTACCCCCTCATATTCACCATCACTCGCTTGGATTTATCGAGCTTAAGTCTGCTGAAATTGTTTAACTTCTAGTCTAATTAACCCCTTCTCAATAGGTTACTCTCGACCTGCCTTTATTTTTTGCTATAGCTGTATTTTTGTCGGGATATTTTCTGCGAAATAGATTTCTAAAACTAAATTAAAAAACAGCACCTTTGCAAAAATGAACGTAAAACGAACTTTTAATGTGTTAGAAATTGAATGTTAAAAATCTTGCTTAGGAGCAGACATCCGATTATTCCCATATAAATAATTCCGCATATACTTGATTTTTGTCTGTATTACATATACTGAGGGTAAACATTTTCTCATTCATTTCCATGTACGCAGTGTATATCTCTAAGATATTGAAAGTTAGAAAATTTACAAAGTATCTACGCTTTACATGTTTTCCTTTCTCAAGAATATCAGGTAATCCTACTTCAGACAACTCTTTATCCTCTATATTATTCTGTTACATGTTTTCCTTTCTCAAGAATTTCAGGTAATCCTACTTCAGACAACTCTTATCCTCTATATTACTCTGTTACTACGAATGAAAAATGTGACAGGACTTCCTCAATATGATTAGATTATAGCCAGAAAAACTACCGAATAAAAATCGTCGAAATCGATGCAAAATATTTATTTTTACGTTCTTGTCTGCTTTTTTATCTGTCAACACTGTAGCTATATCTAAATAGTCCCAAACACAATCTTTTTAAAGTATATGGAATGAATTGATAATTGATTTTTTTTTTAGTGTAAGCTTAATTTAAATACATCATTTATAAGTGTTCGTCCCTCATTAAATTATCCTTGAATAAACGGTGGATAGGGTACCGTCTTGAATTTAGGTTATTTCTTTCTTTATTACAGCCATTATCTTGACTCACAATTTTCAGCGATTGCCGCAATCCGCTAAATGACATTTTTCCACGAGTTGCTCGTAAATTTCCGCTATACCTAGTGTTAATGGGACAAATCCGCAGCTTTACCTTGCTCTGGAGCTGCCAGTGTGGTGATAGAATTAAAGAGCGACTATGTTTTACTTCAATGGTGAGCTTTATTACAAAAATAGTACGATGTTTCCCTAGGAACTATTTTCACGAGCACATTTTCGGACTTGCAAGTCATTCATCCGGTCGAGCCCCGATCTAGGGGAGGTTAATCGGGAATCTGGTGTATACACTGTCAATCTCCTTTCACTCATGCCGGTAGGATGAACATCGCGATAGGGAGAGCGAAACTTGTGATATAAAGTCTCGTGCGGGTTTATGCCTTCATCACGACCTCGAGAGGGATTTTTCTCAGTCGAAAACTCTACACTTCAACACGAACCTTCTGGAGGAAAAGAATCCCGTTTTCGAAAGGTCAACTCTGCCCTCTTTCGCTTCCCAGAGTAGAGTTTACAGAGTTGTGGAATGCGAGCCCCGAGATATTTCATCCTCCCAAGAAAGGAAAATTTTCGTAAGAATAGGGAAATTTTTTATTAAAAGATAAGGAAATTAAACAAAGGAATAATTTATCCGTTATTGAAAAGGAAGCCCGAAACTGCGTCCTCCGAAACAGAATTTTATTTAACTATATTCTATATTTATGAACATTAATATTATAATTTCTATATTATATTAACAATTACTATACACATCTATTTACGTATTGACAATACTTTCTAAATGTTTTGAGGCTTGTGTTCGTCACACAAATAATTTCTCGGAAATTTTTCGGGAATATATTTTATAAAAAGCAATATTATTCCATTCCTCAATTTCCTAGAGGGTCTTTAGATCTTTAAGTCTTCGATAAAACTTTTCATCACTTCTGTTTAAGTCCTCCTTAATAAACCCCAAGAAATTATTTTTCCTAAGAGCTTTCATTAATAGCTTTCTTCCACTCATTTCCTTTACTTCTTTCCTTTTACGTATTTAACAGTTCGCCCAATAAAGACGTTTTTACTGTATTGTATTGGACTTTATTTAACTAAAGACAATTATTTATCCACATTTTTAATCGAATCTCTAACTTTACTTTTATATAAATTTTATTTGCTTTAAAGGCATGAGGGCGAAAAATAACAAATTCAGTGGTGAAAAAAGGGGTGAACATAAAGGGACAAAGCCAGCTCACTCATAGTGAGTCAAATATCATAAAAGGAAATTGAATTGATAAAATACAATTATAACGCATGTATTTTAGTATATAAAATTTAAAAAATTGTATATATAATGTCTATCATCTCCGCTTTTATTGAGAAAAATCGGTTTAAGTTTTAATCCTCTTTATTCTAGCGATTACCTTCCTATGTCAAGAAGTATTAAGGTAACGGTTACAGAGACAACACTGCCCTGAATCTTAAGAATAACGCAAAATATCAATGATCGCAAATCTACTAATTACTCTATCCATTAAGACAATATATACTATAAAGAATTTAATAGGGCAGGAATCTTAAGGGGATGATTTGAAGAAATAAATCCAACTGGGTTGGTGGTTTTCTGAGAAGAGANCACCAAGTATCGCTTGGTGGAATTTCAATATTCAATTATAACGTCTCTGCGTGTTAATATTCTAAGTGACAATTATGAAATTTTTAAATAAAAACAATGCATTTCCTTGTCATATAGGCTTCAAAGCGAACCATTTTACCATCAGTGCAACCATTTTTCTTTTATATTTTGCCTTTAATTAATTTAATTTACTTCTGGCTACTTCTACTACTACTACTAGTACTTACTTCTACGCTACTACGTAGGCTACTACGCTACTTCTGGCAAGGAGACTATATAACGTCGAAGGCGAACTGGTCGACAGCATCTCAGTAGGTGGATAGATTTAGAGTCAAGAATGCCGAATTACCCCATATTATATGTATACAAATGTATATAATTGAATACAAATGAAAGTTTTTCCGGAAAATTATAATAAAAGTTTAAGCTAATTTACGTCGTCCTTAATGCTGTATGTAACTCAGTCAGGCCCGTAGTTGATGTTGCAGCACGAATTTCGCTGCCGAAGCATTTCGCGTGGGTGTTCGCATTTGCTTTTTGGGGCTCAATCCCGGCAGCGGGATGACATTTTTTTCTATTTTTTCTGCTACAGTTCCGACTAATCTTTATATGCCTCTGTTTCCTCCTTTGTTACCTCGGAACTCCTTTTTCAAAAGATTGGGAATTTTTAATTTATGATAATTTTATCACCTCCGAGGCTCCCGTTTCCCTTTGTAAGACTTGCCGTACCAATAGCAACGCTAATTGGACGTCAATGTCGCCGATGTTTCTTACACAGAAAGAAGAGTACCTAGTTCTAACTAAAAAAAAAACATCCGCCCACTCTGACGCCAACGTGGCAGATTCGCGGTGGCGTACGAGTGATTGTGAACACTCACCATTCTTTCCGCTTGAATAAACAGAATAGGCCGACTCCATATTCTGCGGCAGGAGTAAAAATCACGGAGCAAGCACAAAAGTTACCTCCCACGAGTCCAATTACGCTCTACATCACTTTCGGTGGTTTTTCTGTATAGTCCACAATTACCTATCTCCGTTGAATGATTTCTTCTTGTTCTGCCTCGCAAATGTCACGTGCACGCTCCGCTTCACTCAACGCTTGTTTGTGAAAATTTTCAATTAGCTGAAGACCTGATTGCACCTTTGTATAACAAATTCTTTTCAAAAATAGACAACCGCAATCATTCTTCAAGTTCCATATCTTTTTCGCCACATTTTTAAGATCATTATTGTATCCTCGATTACGGTTTTAGCATCAGTGTGATGTATAAAACTGCTCAAAAATATATTCTCTGATGACCACTCTTGTAGTTGAACTTAACTCCTAAATGAGATGGATATTTATGGTATTAATGAACTCCTTTTCGTTTCCGTTTTCTTTAACTATCTAAAGTATCATTATTAATATTGTATCTAGCATCTCTTTGATCTGTGTTTGAATTTGCGTCATTATGTTATATTTCTACTCTTTTTTTCTCTCAGATGACTAGCAAGGCTTGAGTGATGACTTAATAAGCTGAATTTAGATGGGAAAGACATCTTCATGCAGCTCCCGGGTAGCCAAGTGGGCAACGCGTTTCTCCTTTGGTGATAGCGTTCCCACTAGCAATAGGGTTCGATTCCCGGTAGATCCCACATGTGAAATGACATAAGCTGTCGAAGCACTTTTAACAATAGTAATACTACAACATCTTCATATGCTACCACCATTCTGAAGCTATAATGCGGCGACCATTTTTCCTCGCTAGCTAGAATACTGTTGTTTGAATTTACTGTAATAAAGTAACGTAATTTTTAAAATACTGCCGTAATTTGCATAGAAACCTTTTACCCTTAGAGTAGAATATGGCGTAGGAAGCAACAAATCAGAGGGTAGGAATTTAAGACCAATTAGCTTCACAGTTACTTGTTAGTCCTTAGAGATTATTTCATAGAGAAGTTTATCCCAGATTACTCCGACGGTTCTCCGACGGGAACAATTGGCTTAAGCTGCAGACGTTCGGAGAAGTTACTCAAACGAAACGCGACTGCAGGGACTTGATTGAGATACCATCGTCGCGATAGAGCGTAGATTTAATTTCGATAATATCATAATCGGTTTTCTAAAGCACAGAGCCCGTACCACTCAATTTTCTTCGATACAATTGAAGGGAAATCGTTCATGTAAGTGAGATTGCATGCGAACATTTTTTTCTACATCTATTATTTAACGGAAAAAGAAAAAGGGAATTTAAATTTATAATTTGAAAATCAGAACATTTCCAAACTTTTGGTTTACCGAGAAACAGATGCCATTATGATAAGGTTTCATTTGAGGTGGACAAAAGAGAGGAAGGGAATTGTTTAAATGAAACGGGCGTATAAGGTCGAATTTCCAGTTATGAAAACTTCACTCTTTTGAAGGAGAAGAAAGAATGAAGAAATTAAAGCTTTCTGTTTCTCTACCGAGAGTAGAATAAAAAAAATAGGAATTAAGTTGAATAGAGTAAAATTTAAGGTGACTTTGAATGAAAATAAGGTGAAATAAAAATAACTCATCAGCGAGATAATATTACCCCTCATACAATTTTTTCTATCAAGGAGAATAATTCGTAGCTTTCTTAGAAATAACAATTCAATTGATAGCAGTATTAGTTATCAGCAATAGCACAGCACGCACCCCAACCACAACGGTGTAAAATGTGTACTAATGACACGTTAAAACTCCTAAAAGCCGTAAAAACCAGTGGAGCAAGAACTATCCCAGTGTAAAAACCTAATACGCATTTCGGCAGCTAAGTTGCCATCCTCAGAGGTGAACCAAGAGTTTTCACTCGAGCATTTGTTATGATATGCAAAAAGTTCAGGAGAATGCATTTCGTGGTGTATGAGTAAGTTAAGAAAAGTGTTTCTGGGAAGGTATTGCTATCTATTTCTACCATTTAAANCACTTTTGAAATATATTACTATAAATTACTTTTGGCTAATGCGTTTTTGGTGAACATTAAAATCGTTTTAAACAAGTCATATGGTTTTCGTAATTCTGTAGCTTTCTACGCTGTGAAATAGGACTTCCTTTTTCTATATTTACACGCTCATTGCGGATCACTCCACCGTTGGAGTGATAAATGCATTGGAAATGTAGGTATCCTCAGTGAACGTATTTCAATCACGATGGTAACTTTCGCAGAATAACGAGAAAGTACGTAATGTTTTACGAAAAGAGATTCTTGTTATACCAATGGCATAGCACTCATTCGACACAATGATGAAGTTTTATTGAAAATATCTGTTTAGGCGATAAAAACTGTAAAAGGATAATGTATCCGGAAAATAAATTATTCGTTCGTTTGTACATACCTAGCTGCTTAGTTGCGTGTGTTGAGAAACTGCCAAGATACAACAGCGAGCGCGGAGGAGTAAGTAGAAATGTGGATTTAGATCAAATGGGTGCGCCAATGAAAAGAGATGGAAGCAATTTATCACTCTAAGGTTGTGAATGTTGACTTTCCGACATTTAATTTATTTCAGCTGCACCGTGAATGTTTGCCTTGAAAGAGGAAAGTAAGCATTAAAGTTAATGTTTTTAAAGGACGAAGGAAATTAAAGTTCCGGGAACATCTGTTTCTAGTGGTAATGAGAAAGATCTTATTTTGCTCTTTTCATCGCTTAATTTTTGTTCTTTTACAAGAAATTCCATTCCACGAAATTATTCTGCTTGATCATCGCTATGGCTTTTGTCATATTTATTGATCATTGTGGATTGGGGCACATTGCGTAGATTGGACTTCGTCTTTATCTTCAGCAATCAGTGTCTTTCAAGGTCTCTTTTTCTCTGAAATTTCTGGCGATTTTTTATACAAACAATGAAAGGAAATGGACAATAAAATTCCTAATTTTTGCTGCTTTTCTCTGGAAAACCCGATCTTCATTTTCCACTATTTTTTCGCTCACAGCATAGCTACGGCTCCTAATGGTAGTTTTTATGACCTTTTTTAAGTGTAAGTCCTCCATCATTTTCAGGAATGACCACACTGAATTCCACAATTGAACGCATTTTAATATAATCAATAATAGGATCTTATTGACAAAACATTGTTTTTTTTTTCAAAAATTCCCACTGAAAGTGAACAGATGTCCCGACAGATATAAATATTGTTTCAAAAAATTATGCCTAATTTTCTATGTATCCATATCACATTATTGTGTCATATTATGAATTCCATATTACAAATACATATAAACATGATGTTTCAGTGCGTTTTATGAAATGGGAAATTAAATGTGGAAAATGCTTGGTGTTAAAATCAATCCAATCGATAAAATTTTCCATTAAATCCCTACGGCTTTTAATCACAGCGTAATCTGGCTGTTCGAAATGTATTTGCATAATCCAAATGAAAATATACTAACAGAAGAAATGGCAGGCTCGGTTGCCATTAAATTTATCCCGAGCTAAAATTCATTCAGCCTCATAAATTGCACTCGCAAAAGCGTAATAATTTATCTAGTAACGATTGTCATCAGCAGTTGAGTTAGAGCCAAGCGCGTCGGGGTGTTCTCCGCTGGAAGAGAAATATCGCGTTCCTCATTAAATGGACAGCTTGACCATGAGCGCGGCTGACACTTTGGTAATCCGGGGAGAATAATACTGAGGATAGATGGAGACTCGCTTCCAGTTTGGTTCACTTTTGTTAGCGGTTCTTAACCATGGAAGTAGGCAATCTAGGAGACGTGAGAAGCTTTTCGTTTAGTAGGGTATTTATCATTCAGTACATAGTTGCGGATACCAAACCAAGTTAAGGATGATTTGCCAAAAGAAACAACTTTAATATTTCCACAAAAATGAATATCGACATGATTGGCACTCTCCGGGCAGATGCTCTGTGAATAGATATGGTTGTTTAGTGATTAGAAGACCATCCCAGAAAGTGGGAGACCTGGGTTCGAGTCCATGTCGATGTTTCTACCTCTGCTAACCTTGGGTTTAATCTCCACGGCTATCCGTGCTTATCAGTTGAATAAGCTACATCGTTATCCTTCTAAAACTCTTCTTAATTTCATCAACAAGTAGACTTGTTTTTCTAGTGAAAGTACAGCACTTTCCCACAAAGTTGAGCTTGCTCACTCAAAAATCAAGTATACTGTATATAATATCGCCTATAGAAATTTTTGGAGGTTAAGTGTAAATATTTTCCAGTATAAATTCCAGTGTGTCTTCCCGTTCAAAATAATATCTAAATCAAAGCGCAATTTAACTATAATTAAAATTTTATTATAAGAAAATTCAGGCGCTCGCCGAAGGGAGTGGCTGACGTCTTAAGCACCCCAAAGTTTCTAAAAATATTTCATTTAGAGCCAAATTCTCGTATTAAAAATATTTGTACGCTTATAGGCAATACTTCCTTATGATGAGAATCAAATATTTTACAAGACTTCGTAAATTGGAAGGAGTTCGAGACTAAAGCCGGCGCCACACGATGCGTCCAACGCTGGCCAAAATGTTTGATCCAACGTTTGGGTCAAATGATTCGACAGTTGATGAGGCAAATGTTTCTGCTACACAATGTGACGAATGTTTGATCCAATACGGCTGGTACAAACATTCCAGTGTCGAGGCAAATGGAGGAGGATATATATATATACACATATACAAGGCAGAAATATATATATATTTATATTTCGGTCTTTTATATATATATATATATATATATTC
>KZ308404.1:202190-253041 GCA_000376725.2 Ladona fulva | reverse complement strand
TTAAGGCCGGCTGCCTCTGTGAGTTATATATATATATATATAATTGCCTGTCGCAATAAAAAGGTGACTTCCCACAAAAGATGTCTGCACTCATTCACATGCAGTCATGAACTACCGTGTGGCCGGGTGCCGAACAGCCCAACCGAGTTCCCTCAAATGTTCGAGACCTCCTTTGACTCGGGACAAAAAGACCGACAACGGCCCGAACATCTTCCAACACGAACGTTTGACGCTTGACATTGGAAGCTCGTAGGTTCGAAGATCGGCTACACAGTTCTACGAACTATCAAACGTCCAACGTTGGAAGGTGTTCGTAGCATCGTGTGGCGCCGGCTTAATAGTTACAATCCATAAGTTAAGCCCCGCCAAGCGAAAATTTTGGATGCGCCCCAGAGGAAATGAACTCAATCGAGAGTTTAGAAATCAAAAACCATTGCTTCAAGGGAACTACTAATACTACGATAGGTCATCTGAATACCTTCACTATTAATTGATGGACAGCATTACGAATAATACGGAAAATTCTTTTGGGCGTCTCACGTGGGAAAAATTCCAAAATAATTTGTATAATTTTCCTTCTTACACGACGAATATGCACCCTATTTAGAAGAATAACTGTCCGTTATTCGAAAAATCGCACTGTTTCTTACATCCCAGCTCGGGGAAGTATTTTCTAGATGATCGAAACATACATTCAAGATATCTGCAAGGATGTCACCCCCAATCCCGCTCCCTTTCCCCGAAAAGTGAAAAAAAGGGACACCACGGAGAGATTTACGGAATTTTTCATTTCAAAGAGCCAGGAATCACCGACGCGCGCGGGGTTCATCCATTTTATTATATTCCGGAAAGAGGCGTCACTTATCACCCAAAACTTCATGAGACTTTTTCGCCTCCGATATCGGAAATACATTTCGCAAATTACTCCCGTCCCGAGCCGAGGCATAAACGCGGGGATAACTCGATTCATCCCCCACGGAAAGAGGAATATTTTTTTACTCCACGAGCGCCGTTTCGAGGGTTTTATCATTTTTTATTCGGATTTGGAGGAAACGTTCGAATCGATCCGGGAGTAGCTCTACGAAACCTAGTTCTCCGCCTTCTCATTACACCCCTCATTTGATCTCCATTAATCTCTCATTTCCTTCCCATTAACTACCTCTCCTGCAGGCTTCGGTTTTTCCTCGTTTTATTTTCATGGGTGGGAAAAATAGCGCGGATGTGATGAGAAGTAATGCTTTTACGTCCGCAGCCCCGAAAAACGCATTATTTCAAAACCGCCGCCTCTTCCAAACGGGCATTAGCATGAAAACAACGTATTAGGCACCGTGAAAATAATACAGTGTTCCGCGTAGCTCTCGCCGTGTTTGACGCTTATGAATCTTATCGTAACTTCAAATGGTTAAACTCGTACAAATCAAGCATTTGTAAATGACTTAATACAGGGTGTTTGCTAACCTGGAACCCCTGGAAAACTCAGGGAATTTTATTCTTCTGGAAAAATCAGGGAATTTGGCGGGTAAACAGGAAAAATCTATGTTATACATTCTATACGAACGATCGCTCCATGGCTTTCCTTTTGCGTATTAGTACAGTACAAATTTCTTTAGAAGAAGAAACGTTCAGATGAGATTCAGTGTTGCCGTGACCTATTTAAAGCTTATGAGACGTAGATGTGCACTATAGTTCTAAATATAACGTTTTGGCAACGTTGGATCATACGGAGTCTCTCTTACCTGGAGTGTCTAACTTCTGTTTCATTGTTTAGGGGAGCTATTTTTTTTTCTCTGCCCTCTAATTTCAAGAAATGACTTTCCTATGCTTGTGAGATATTTGAAAGCTTTCTATCGATCCATTAGAATAGTAAGTGTTCATGCAACTGAAATGACGAACGTAATAATGTTAAACCTAGCATTTTTCTATCTCAAACCTAGGGGTCCCAGGCAACTTTCCGGCTTGTCCGTGTCTAGGGTCGGCTCTGATACCTAAACAATATCATAATGAATGTTTGAACTGTTTTTCGCCATTTCTGGTACATTAAGTGACTAATAATCCCCATAGGTCTAATATTTGGACAAAATTGTCCTTATTTGCGGGTGTGGAATACCCTGGGAAACTGAAAATGTTTCCCTAAAACACCTGAGAAATTTTTTAATTGCTGGATAGTGGACACCCTGTTAATAGGATAGGATCCCAAGCAAAATAGGAAATTAATTTTTAAAATTCGTTTTTATTGTGACACGAAATAAGGTATAGGTGCAGCGAAACGTGAAACCGAAAACGCAAACGAAAATGACAATACCAGTTTAGTTTCTATCTACATCTTCTTCTTCATAAAACGTATTCTCTATTTTTTAACTCAATATCGTCATCACTGTCGCTGCTGTTTTCTTCGGCACAAGAAATGTTTTCGTGCACTTCTTTCCGCTGTTGTTACTTCATTATAAAAGGGAAGATCGTTTGATAAAAACACCAATTTATGTATTTTTTATTCTTTATACGTATTTATATGATTGAATTACAAATCCAAGCTTCATAATCGTATAAAACAAACCATTTCTACACTCCAACAGACAGACTAGTATTGCGGAAATTGAGCCTTAGGTGTATTTAGTTTTATCTCACTTCCCAAAAATTTTAAGTGGTTCTGCATACAGGTTAGTGAAAAATTCTTTAATTTTTCTCTTCCACATCTCATCTTCAAGCATCGGTTTCGCTCCTACCGCCAAAAATGGACCGGTTCAAACATGTTGGGTTTGCTCCAACCCTCGTAATTTTGTATCCTCCTGAAAGTTGGTTTTATTAGTTCTCGCTTTATTCATTTATATTACATCATATTTAATTTTACAGTAAAATTTAGTGATAGTTAGTTGCATGTCGTAGCTATGTCGTCGTTAATATCTGTCCTTTATTTAGAAACAAATATTTTAGATTATATTACGTGGAGATGAAATATTGAGTAGCAGTATTGATAAAAGTGCTTCGATAGCTTAGGTCATTTCGCACATAGATGATATATTGAGCTCAAAACTAATCGCCAAGCTACGGTTTGAATAGTAAACATGTGTATACAAATGCAAAAGGAACACGCCACCATTTGACCCATTCCTATTTCTCTTCGGTCATGACAAAGGGATAACGAGTTAGCTTGAAGCAAAAACTAGCTCTTCTGCATTAATAATCAAAGAGCTATCATCCGTCAGTTTATGGCTCTGTAATACATACATAGTATCGGATTATAAAATTCAATTCAGCACATTTCCTAAGTTTAGTTTCCTATCTTATGATTTCGTGTTTCCGCGATCGTGATTTCTTCATTCACCAAATCTAAATAATGTATGATATATTCTTTCCTACTGGGATTTATTAAACACTAAAGATACATCTGATCTTTTTTTACTTTTCATGTAATCTTGGTCGTAAACATCATTAGTTTTAAATCAGAGGATGTATATGTCGCAATCCTATAAAAGTCTTGATACGTAAAAGAAGCACAATTTATGTCGAAAATACCATTTACTTCTCCAGTTTTAGTGCCCTCTTAAATAAAAATTAGAATAATAGGAAATAGTGACAATCGAACGACTCCTCGAGCTTTTTAGATTACATTTCTTTTGTTACTTTCTTTATACCGATGAAAAAAGAAAATGAACATCGCCCCAAGGCTTTAGACATAAAATACTCAATTATCCTCTTGGAAAACTGTGAAACTGTTTCCTATATAAAAAAAACTTGACATTTTCTCGTGAAGAATATTAAAGTACACATCAATTCTCCATTTTTATGAAACAGATTTGCATTTAATTCACAAACATGGTTGTTTTGGGGTCATTCAGTCTAAGGTTGAAATTTACGTCAGTAAACTTATTACGAATCTATCACTATTCCGGTGCGAAATTAAAATTATTCGGCTTCTCTTAGTTCTCTAAATAAAACGCAGTAGACGTCGATTTCTCTGTTGAAAATTTGTGATAAGTATCTCGAATGGAAGCTTTCTTTGATAAATTTAACTTCATTAATTATGAAAGAAAAGGAAGTTGGAACACGGTTGTTAATGAATTAGAGGTTTAAAAGCACTCCGTACGCCGTATTTCGGCGGACGAAACTCACGTTTAGAGACAAACGGAAGCTCCGCATTACTGATTTCTGTACAAATCCCATTGATCCCATCTCAATCCCACAAATGATTCTGTACAAATTTATTTTAATATAATTAATGAACTCGCGTTTAGAGACAAACGGGAAGCTCCGGAGTACCGATTTATGGCAAGTCCGAATGTGCATGTCAGAGACAATGCCTCCATTATCAAGGGCTCCTGGATAGGAGAAGAAATAGAAAAAATAATATTTTTTTCCTATCCAGGAGCCCTTGATAACGGAGGCATTTTCTCTGAAATGCACGTTCGGACTTAACAGAAATCGGTAATCTGGAGCTTCCCGTTTGTCTCTAAACGCGAGTTCATTAACTATATTAAAATAAATATGTACATAGAGCAAGGTCTTTAGAGCAGATTGCAAAAACTACGAAAAAGCGAACGAAATACAAATCTTAATTGCTGCAAAACGCGATGTATCCAATTAGAAAAAAAGGGCGGAATGTTAAGTGGAGCGATGAAAAGGAAAATATACGTCATGTTTAGCTGATCGATCATCGCGGTTATAAATAAAAGAACAAAAGTTCTTTTCGATAAAACCTGACGGTTTCTCCGTCGAGAACGAGAATAGCTCGGCTATTACTTTTTCAGAGCGGGTACAAAGAAGTTCAAGTATTGAAAAGAAGTCATGCTAATGATCTCATTAGACATCCATCCTTTGGGAGGTCGCGCGCGGCAACGGAAATAAATAAAATAGAGGACGGAAAAATCGAGAAAGAGATAAAAAAGGGATAAACGGGTCCCGTAACAATTACCGCCGTCGTCCTTTTTTGTTTCGAATTTTCTCCCCCTTCCGCCGGTAGCTTTCACGGCAGCCTTCGCTAAATTCCCTTAAAGCGAGATTCATTCTGCCATCGCCGCGAGATATCGCAGTTCCTCTGCCCCACGTAACACACTTTGATCCAAACTCGAGCCAGCGGGAATGATTGATGAGAGTGCGCTTAAGGATTCTGAGGGGGACACACCGACCGGCAACTCGGGTTTCATTCAACCCGCCTCTTACTTTCTTCATCCTCCTCCTATCGTCGCCTCTCTCTGTTCTCTCCTTCTTCGCCCACCATCTCCTCTCGCACGACCTTCGCTTACATCAAATGAAGAGATACTCCGTCGCTTAACCAAAATCTCCCTCCGAAATCTAAAAATTCATCTTCCATTAACGGTCGCGTTCCCTTCTTTTCGAGGTCTCTGGTGAAAATTCCATCGAATCGATTTATTTCATACTCACCCTGCACGCCACCAGGGGCGAATTGGCAGGTGAATTAACGCCAACGTCCCTTTCTAAGACTTAAGTCTGTGAGCTTCATAAAAAGCTGAAAAGGTGGTATCTTCGTGGAAGTTAATTCCCAACGAAAAACGATCGTGGAAAAAGTCCGAGACTCGGACTCGGGTCTTTCACTTTCTGAGTTGATGCTCTATCCAATTGAGCTGTCTTTCCAGAACAGTCAATCGTCGTTTTGGGAGATTTTGTTGGCAAGGACACGTTCAAGCATGATTGCTTAACTGGATAGAGCAGCCGCCAGGAAAACGGGAAATCCAGGTTTAAGTTCCGGACCTGTCATAATGCCGGTTACTCTCAGGAAAAACGATATGAATAAAGTCAGACAGGACCGGGACTCGAACCCGGATCTTACATTTACTGGGCGGATGCTCTAACTAATTAAGCTGTCTTGCCAGAACATTCGAACAAGCCGTTTTGGGAGACTTTGTAGGACATGTTCTGAAGTGATAGCCTAGTTGGATAGAGCAGCGTTCGACGTTCAAGAGGGCTCGAGTTTCGGTTGTGACAAACATTTCTCATTTACTTTTTTCCTTGGGAATTATCCTCACATCTTTGCGTACGAAGTTAGCCTTATCACTTGTGAAATTTAACCATCATCAAAGAATATTCTACAAACTCCAGCTTGTGTGGCTTAACCCTGTGGAACACCATCTCAAATAAATCAGAAACTTACTTCGTATTTTACCCAGAATTTTATTAAACACCATGACCATTTTTAGTTTAGACGATGAAAAAAATTCTCAGGTACACTACACACGGAAATGAGACGATTTATACAGGGGTGTGCAGATTTGACGGCAGGGATTAGGTAGGGAATGGGTCATGGTAGGTCAAATCGTGCGTTAAATTAGGCATTAATAAATAAATAAATAAAAACGTCTTTATTGGGCGAAATTGGGACTAAAGAGTCCCATCTTCCATTTAACCCTTGTCATAAAGTAAGAGAAAAGGAACAAAAGAACAGAAAAGAAGGAAAGAAAGAATGCTTTTGTGGAGGAGTAAAAAACTGTGATATTTTATGCACAGAAAAAGTATCTCCACAGCAGGAAAACACCCACGAAGAGAAGGGGGATGTGAAAAACCTGCGGAATATATAGGAAAGAGTGATAAAGAATAGATTGCATCATAAGTGGTAGAAATTGAATAGAAGATTTTAAAGTTTGTAATACATAGCAGAAACATCATTGTCAATAAAAGGTAACATAACAGGTAATATATACAAATTAATTCACTATACGGAATATCAGAAATTGATCTTTGTCATATATATGTGTATATAAAACATATCAGTAATCATATTCATAATCATATCATATAAGTTAGAATGACAAAAAATACAAAAAAAGCGCAATAAGTTACAAAAATTATTAATAATTACAAATTAAAGACATTATAGGCATTAAATCATTAAAGAATTCATAGTTATGAAGGAGAGGAAAGAATAATAAAGCAGGGAACATTTGTAATGAGAAAGAAAGAGAAAGTAACAGGATAGGGAGTGGGAAAAGAAGGGTGACAGAAGAATAAAATGTAAATAAAAAAGAGAACAATAGTGCCTATGCAACTTAGGCCTGCGAGAGATGTTTTATACAAAGTTTTTTGAATGATGATGATGAGGGAGCATTTTGAATTTCAGGCGGGAGTACGTTCCAGAGTCTACAAGCGGTCACATGAAAAGAGGTATTAGGGATGTAATGTTTAATAAACTGTGGAAAATACGAATTACGTCACAGAGTTGTAAAGAAAATCATTGCTACACTCTTACTAATGAATTTGAATTCTTCGTCTTTCCTCTTCACTGTTACTACTCAAGTTCTCGCCCTTTTTTCCACATTCGTTCCTCCTGGTTGTGTTCACTTGAACCCTTCCTAGCCTTTCATGTTATCTATTGGTGCCCTTGCTCTTTCCAACACCTTTCCTCCCTAGTGATTAAAAACTTCCTTATAATGCTTCCTGTATGCATTGTAAATAGTCGTTACAAATTTTGGTGTGGTGTGGATTGTGAATTAGTGAGAAGTTATTATAAGGCAGACTCTAGTTTCCAAGTGAAATTTCCTTTTTCTTCCATCTCTTATCTTCTCTATTTCTCGGCGGAAAAATAACCAGAAGCAGCTATCCGTTCACGCGATTACATCCTTGTTCTACTGTTTCTTCTCGGAGTTCGCGGAAATTGTTTTTACTGGAATAACAATAACATCTACTTCCTCGATGAATTATGTTGCGATTCATTTTTCGAAAAATTTCCGTCTTTATAAAATAGATCCATAGCCCCTCTTCACTTCCATAAAAGTTCTGCTGAGTTATGTAATTTTAAGCTACGTTGATACTTTTACGTATTTTCTTTAGGGTTTAGGAGTTTCCTCGTACGAGGATTTAGAAAGTAATATTTAGTAATAGATGGAGCAGGAGATACTGTATTCTGAGTGGGAAATAACGTGAAAGCAATGGAATAAACGTAAAATGGGTGGAAAATCATAAGAGAGAAAATTTCTATCGAGCAAGTCGTACAACCGATCATGGAGGTGATTTCAAACTAAAACATGAATTCGCCGTCGCGACGGTACGCACTTGATTATCTTTGTCTCTATCAACAAGTTTTTCTTTAATTCAAAATAATATTTGGTATTGACTATACTAAGTTCCGCTTATGTTTATTTGGAATTCAGCTATTAATATTATCTTTACGTACTTGAGGAATTACTCAGCAATTTTCACCGCACAATTTAGCAATCGACCCACGGAGAAATAAAAAGAGTCTTATATAACTGGGAATCGAATCCGGATCTTCCTTATTTCCGGGTGACTGCTCTAGCCAATTGAGCTATCGTACCAGAATTAGAAATGCCGTTCTGGAGACTGTTGACAAGGGCGAGTAGTTCACTCGAGTCGCCCGAACTGGAAGTCTAACTAAATAAGCGATGAAAAACGCATGGTCCACATGCTTGATTGTAAATGAAGAAATGAAAGAGAAAAAGTTTGCGGTAGCCGGGAATCGAACCCGGGTCTCCCCCTTTCCGGGCGGTTGCTCTGATCTCTAAGCTACCACAGAACCTACCTTTTCTTTCGTAGTAGTTTACAGGTCAGAGCAATCGCCCGGATGGGAGACCTGGGTTCGATCCCGGCTACTGCAGACTTTTTCTCTTTCAATAAAACACAAATGGAGAGAATGAATTAATTTATACTGAACCACAAAAAAAATTACAAAACACGATCGGTTTCGATGCATGGCATCATCATCAGGTGGTCGTGTTTTGTAATTCTTTGTGTGGTTCAGTATAAATTAATTCATTCTCTCCATTTGTGTTTTGTTGATTATGGAGTACCACCAGGTTAAGGCCGAAACTATATCCGCTGTTTCTCTTTCATTTCTTCATCTATCATGTCTAAACTTTCACGCTTCTCCCTAGCAATCAACCCTTCAACAAAGTACACATAAACCCACAGCTGCCTCAGATTCTAAATGCAGTCAGATCTTTTTATGTGGCGTGTTTTGTCCTTGCTTACAACTTGGAGGTCTTCTGCCTCTGAAAAACGCTTTCAGAGCGGCAATATATCGAATAAAAATAAAGCATTTCGATCGATATTTCCTCATAACCCTCGAGATTTCCAACTCCTTGCATGTTTATGTTTATTACCGAAGTCCCCAATCTACTGCCAGAGTCGTTTTATTTTCGGAGAAGACAACTTTTCTAAATCTCGGTTTAAAATTGAGAGACAGCGTAATTACTGAAATTCTCCTTCATCTGAGATATCTATATACCTTCATTTAGGAATACTAAAAGTGAATTTAAAGCAAAGTTATCATCGATGTCACCTGCCATGTACGATCGTTCAGATAAGTTTGAAGCCTTGCCAATAGCAGACATCGCCTTGAAAAATGGTTAAAAGATATTTCACCGTCCGAAGGAGATTATTTGTGGAAGGGATTAATGGCAAGCCTTGGGAAGGGATTCGATTTATAAGTGTGTTGAATCAAGAGAAATGGTCAGGAAGAGTGAGCCATTAGCGAACTGTAACAACTCAACGTGAACCGTCCATTATTACACGAGAACTCCAGAAATTGGAAAGAGAAACCGAATGCCTCCAAGCCCACATTGTTCGATGAAACACTTCCCTAACCCTTCATAAGCATAGGCAGCAATTAGCGCATGAATCAAACTGCTGATCGAATTACTTGAGGCTTGAATATCACATTAATAACTGTTTGCCTTGTCTTCGACCGAGAGATTCACAGTAATGCGACACCCTCCTTGAGACAATGACAGAGCAAGTAGCAGATGAAACGGGAGAGTGTATCAAAGGAGAAATGAAGGAAAGCTATGAGAAACTCGTTGGAGAGCTGTTAATGGAAGAATCGAGAGAGATGTCCTCACAATTGTCCTAAGAGGCCAAAGGTGAAATTGAGTCTCCTCTTCCTAAAAGGCGGTTGCGGCACCTTAAAACGGGGCTGTAGTACGGGGCTCGTATTATCTTGGCTGAAGAGGGACACTGAAGACGAATTTTTTGGCTAAGTAAGATTTAATGGACATTTTAAGGATCAGCGAACGAATATCTTGGAGGTTTCGAGCATAAGAATAATCAGAGATAGATATTATTATTATTGTTGTTTTTGTTATTATTATTATTGTTGTTGTTATTTTAGTGTACCCGCTACTGTTTGACTTAGCATCTGGCGGCAGCGTACTGTAATACATATATCATTAGCTACATAATATATTCTTCCAATGATACTACTCTTACCTTTTAATATCCTTCTGCAACATCTCGGCCGTTTCCCTTAAAATAATTTCAGTAGTCCTTCATTGTATTTTAGGATTTGGTAGTGTATGAGAAATTGCATTTCTAAGGTTATGTATGGTTTTTTTCTAACCAATTATCCTCTAACCATGGTATCGCTGCACTTTTATAAGTGAATGTTGATGAATCTCATAGATATCGATAAAAACTAAGAATAAGTTTATCCGTTATACATAATTACTATCCGTTAACACGTTTACTGCGGATCACTCCACCGTTGAAATGATAAATGCATTGGATATGGAGGTATTCGCAGTGAACGTTTTAAAGTAATAAATTTGATGGTAGTTTGTTAGTATGAAAGACTGTAACCTGTCAGATATGTGACATATATGTCTATATCAGAGTCTATTCCTAACCTTTCAATATTTATTGTATTATTGTTGTTATTTAATTTTAGTACCATTTCTTGGGATTCTGTTGATAGATTCGATTGAATAAGTTTGTCTTTGAAGATCTTATAACTGCCTACAATCCATTGAGATATCTCTTGGAAGGTTTTTAATAAATAATAGAAAAATAAATAATATTTAATAGAATATAGGCACTTAGGTGTTCTTGTAGATAATGAAATGGCGTTTTTAAGAATCCTAACTCTCTTGCGTCTGTTGATAATGACAAAAGAAATGTTTTGTGAATCTTTTGAACTTTTTCATGATATATAGTATAAAATTAATTAACTTTAAACTCTCTTGTAAATATTAGGAGACTCTTCGATCAATTTCCAATGTAACCTAAATGGTAACAACAAAGTATAATCTGTGGTGGTTTCCGTTTGTTTTTTTCATTTAAGTGTCCATAGTCACAGCTACCGGATACCACATCAACGTCAATCGGAGCTCAAAATTCCCCTAAGATGTATTTAATTTATCCTACCTTCGTAGCCTTCTGTATATGTTACCCATCAATGAAACGATATCATTAACATTTACGAGGTGAAAAATTCCGGAAATGATTCTTTGGTCTTTGAATAGAAGAGTCTTTGAATGGATACCCCTGAGCGTAATATAAAAAAACACAGCGAATGGCGCAAAGACTCAATAGAGGCCAAGGCCAAAGGAAAGCGGTATTGTGGGTAGCACGTGGTCATCCGATCGACTCCCACGCCGCATTATATTGGCTTTTCTAGACCGAAATGGATCCATTACTCATTAAATCAGGTAACTACCCTTACGTTTCTTCAAGTTACGTCAATATTATGGCCTCCTGGAATCGAAACCGGGATCGCTTTCACCAAAGGCGTACATGCCACCCATTCGGCTAACCTTTGGGCCTTTGAGAGTTATATATGGCGGATAGCTCATATTTTGAGAATCTTTATTGACGTAACCCTCAGTTCCAACTTATTTTTAATTGGCACATATACTCGATCATATTTTACAATCATCGAGTGTAATTTCGCTTACTGCAATACCAATATTTGAGTATAATGTCTTTCATAAAAGCGATTCCGTGCATTTCCAGAGAGTTTGCAATCTTTTATTGGTGTTATTGCATCCCAATGTCGCCAGCATAGCGAAAAATATTTTTCTTCGCTTACCTGGTTCTGACTTAAGCATTTCTCCCGTTCCCTGTCAAGAAAATGAATCTTTACCCTCTAAAATAGGTTATAGCTTTTATTGTGCATGCTTATAAATTCTACTCATGTGTGGTTATTTGAATAGAAAGCTCGATCTTAATTCTCTTTTATATTTCATATTTCGAAAAGAATATGAAAGGCATCAAACTTAATAAGCATGTTCTTCATAATAAAAAAGTTATTGAAATGTTACTAACAAAGAGTCAAATGATATTTTATGTGCGAAGAATGGTACCAGAAAAGATGGATGACGAGATCTTAAGCATCCCGATGAAAAGAGAAAAGGGTGCGATTATGTAAATTTCGTGACTACGAATACCTCCGAAATTCGCGATAGATCCCCCATGTTTACATGCATTTACATGTATTCCCCATGTACACATGGAAGATTTATCGCGAATTTGGAGATATCGCTAGCTGAAAAAGTTACATAATTGCACCCCAGGATTTCCGTGGTCCAAAGAAACACATCTTCATTTAAAGAAATCGGGGAAAAAGGCGAATGAATCGGAAAGGTAATTAGTGGGAAAACTTTCACCAGTGAAAGATTTGACAATAAGAAAGAAAAGACGGGAATTTTTGGAATAAGATGCTGCTGCTGTTGTTTTTGTTGTTATTATTATTATTATTACTACTATTGCTAGTATTATTGTTGTTGTGGTGATTGTTGTTATTATCATCATCATTTTCATTATTGCTTTTATTATTCGCAACAATGTCTTAAAAACTTTCCATTTCATTGCCTCTTGTTTTCGATTCCCTGTAATAGAGGCTCGCGGTAATCCGATTTCATTGGTGCCACCAGAATTTCACGATAGTGGATCCGCCATCTTATGTTGATGGGGAAATGTTGTAAAGTGCCGGGAGGAGAGTTTTGCCGACATATTTGAGCGAAGGGCGCGTTGAAGAGCTGGAAATGGAAGCGAATGTCTGTCAATTGGTAAAAGGAAGACGTCATATGGTCCGATCATTCGTACTTTGGGTGGTGGTCAGAGTTGGAATTCGATTTCCGATAATGTGCGTTGACAAATGAAGTCCTCGGAGTGGGGTGCGTCGTTCGATTAAACTAATGGAGGCCTGTGACAGGATGAAAGGACAAGGCTCCCACGCGCCGCCATACTTTCTTACTCGTCCCCTTTTTTTATTCCTTGAGTCATAGGAAACTCACACTGCTACCCTCCACGGTAGCCACTCTATTGATCGCCATTGCTTCTACTGATATAGCCGAAAAATTTAATATATTATACGAAAGCACACGTCCATTGCATGGGTTTTACACGATATTATCGGATTATACCACCGATTTTCCGATAAGAAACTGATACAGAATTATGTATTCCATTTAAGTTCTCTCAGCACTCGGTGCGATTATATACAAAATTGAAAATTTAGAAGAAGTAGGTATATATTACGAGATTCTCTAATATTGTAAATAATCCTCATTAGAAGTAGAATTATATTTTGATTTGTATATTTCGAGTGTAATAAGTTTATTTTTAGTGAATTACTAGGCATGTTGAACCCCTAATCATTGTATAACCTAGTCAAAATACTTATGCCTCTTATTAAGTTTGAAAAGTTATCATTCCAGATGCATATTTTCTACGATTTATTGTTTTTGTCATATTTTTTCATTATCTGCAGACGATACACAGTCATCGCTTTTAAAAATATTACATTTTAACATCGGAAAGACTCCATATTTCTGGCTCAATAAAACAAAATCAGAAAAGGAAAGGCACATACGTAGTTGAAGCGATCGCCAGAAAGCCGTTTCCAACGCATTTCAAACGTGAATGTTTAAGTCTACCGTCAACTTTTTCCTGTGATCGTAACAAAGGTTGGACAAGGGATGTCATCTTGCGATGCGCGATGTCTGTAAGGCGGCGGTTATTTCTGCATCGTCGTGTGAATTGAAAAACAATTTCGAAAACGCCATCGGCTGCATTTCATCTTGAGGAATGGATACTGCTAAAAGATGAGGCGCTCAAAGAATAGACGGGAGCNAAAACCTAGTCCGCAATTCATCCCAGCCCTCTCCGTAATTCCATGCCTTATACATACCTGCTAATCTAATGGTCTTTCTTCTCGATCCTAATGATTCCCACTTCAAATGGACTAGCATTTTACTTACACTTTCCGTTTTTCTATGATTACCTACTACGTACCTGGCTGCCTTTCTTTGCACGCCTTCGAGCTTTTTAATAAGGCCGGTTTCGTGGGGATCCCAGACACTCGTACCATATTCTACAATCGGCCTAACCAGAGTCTTGTACGCTCTTTCCTTGACACCCTTCCCACTTCGTTTTAGATTCCTCATCACGAAATGGAGATTCTTGTAAGCCTTGCCTATAATGTCCTCAATGTGTAACCTTGCCTATAATGTCCTCAATGTGTTAATTATTCAATTATTTGTAAACTCAATTATTTTGTAAACTATAGCAGTGAAAGTTGTAAACTAGCGTAGTTTGCAAAATAATGTAGTTAATGGAGGAGGTGGTTAAATGCTACTGTTCTGTAGTTGTACATGTAGAACTTTGTAACATTGTTTTTGTTAGTTGTACAATACAGCATAAGGTAGCGTAGCCTCCTCCACTTATTGCATCTTAGCTCCATTATGCATGCAATCGCCCGATGACCGATGTGGAGGCATCAAAAACAGCTGATGACTTCTGTTCCTCCTCCATAGTTTTCTGGGCGCACGTTGAATGGTCCAATCTTCGTTAACCTAAATGGATCTGGTCCTCGTTAGATTTTGTCAATGGTTGTAGCCCCCTCACATCAAAGATATAGGGCCAACCAGAAGAAGCGGGAGATCAAAATGAACTTGACCGATTCATATGTGTGTTCCGATGTGAGATAATTCAAGGGGCTCCCAGTCCTACCTCATTGGGGCAGGGAGCCTCGGTCGTACCAATTTAATTTCATTTGAAGTTCCAGAACACGCATGAAAAACCCAACATGGGTTATATGCGATCTAAATGAGCCAAAGCGGAACTATGTGTATTCCAGGTATATGGAATGTTATTTTACTTTAAATAGTCCATGCGCTTTGTCCATTCATAAAGACCTACGATATCAGACTTCGAATCTGATTCTTCTCGAGACTTCCTTCTCCTGTGCGCGCGCCACGGTTTGACGGTTTCGCGATTGTCACGGACAATCACGTCACATCTCACAAGGAGAGACCACGAAAGTTGTTCCGCTGATATGAAAGAATTTTTTTGTCATGGTAGAGGGGATGAAATTAAACAAAAAGAGAAATGGTGTTCGTCTAAATGGGCCTTAGAGTTTTAGTAATAAATCATTTCCATTTCGAATTTTTAAGCACATAGCCGAATAGGTTGGTGTAGTGGCTATACAAGCCTCCCACGTAGATGGCAAAGATTCGACTCCGATTCGTATCGTTTTTTTACTCATAATTATGTCCATTGCATTCAGATTTTCATGCAAGCATATGAAATCACTCACTGACGGACTAGGAACTATTCTTTTGAATAATGTATTAGTTCGAAATTGCAACTTTGTACTTGTCTTCAAGCATAAAATTATCACTTACTACCAATTGAATTTGTCATCATAATCATTCATTTGACGCTTACAGATTAAATAATCCCCAATTTTAAGCGTAGAATATGAATACAGGAATATGTTTCAAATATAAAAATTAAATTTAAATTAATAAAACTCATAAAAGTTAGATAGACTGTATACTTCACATTATTGGACATCATGAGAAGTGTAAAACATTCTTCACTTTAGAGTTGTAAATGAGTCACAGAAAATATCACAATCCCCTGTAAGCGTCAACAGTTCATTAGTCGCCCTCATTATTCGTGATAATGGCTCAAACCTAGTCGCATCTACTCGTCCAAATTGATGGCGAAGGAGAGAGGTATAGATTGTTCTACTGGAACATTAAAATTTATTGAACTGAGAAAACTCTAAGAGTCGACAGTCCCTCTTAAAATTTTTATAAAAAATACAATATCATTGACTTTTCCTTTTTGCAGAAAGGGGGAGACGTCAAATCAATTAATATAATCATTATTATCGAAAACTGATGTGTTTGCTTTTTACCGCTGCCGGAAATTTGGTCCGCGGTGGCGATGATTTAATAACGACACGCGATAAATTGATTGTTGGGCAAGGCTGATATTTGTCATAATTAATTGTTGTTGTTATTTCTGGATAGACCAATAATTTTGGTAGTATTTTACCTTTTGTTAAACAATAATTAGAAGTATGCCTTTCTGGAATCGGAGCGTGCAATAGGGGAGAAAAGCAGTTATCCTGTTTAACATTACCTTCGCTCATGTGACTGCAGAATTGACCGAAACACTTGTATCACTTTTTTGCGATTTCGGATCAAAAGTGATATTTCACGACAAATTGGATTCTTTATTGACATTCTTTTATGTTTCATGCATGGAGCTGGTAGACTGATATATTGTTAACAGTGTTACTTATCAAGTACACTCGACAGACTAACTGTAATGCACGCTTTATCAAATAGGTAAAAGGTGGATCTAATTTCGCAAGTTAAACTGTACTTTTTTCAAGCAGCTTCTCAAAGACAAAATAATTAAACATTGATTTAGATGGTTAAGCGTCATTATCAGACATTTAGAATGACAGGAAGCGTAGAATTTCAACCAATGGAACGGGAAAGGTAAGATGTACAAGAATAAATTAAATGCTTGAAATAAACAGGTTCAAGGAAAGGGCTCATTTCTAAGAAAAATGGGACATATTTCTGTTGAAGGATATAATAATAATCATCCAAAGGAAGTACAGAATATTAACAATAGGAATGAGAAAAAATTTGATGAAGATATGAAGATGAATCAAATGTGAAATGCTTATCTCATTACTTACATCGAAGAACTTCAGCAAAAAGGAAATCAAATTGAAGATTGTTTTTTAATTATTCTTTTCATACGANGAAGCGTAGAATTTCAACCAATGGAACGGGAAAGGTAAGATGTACAAGAATAAATTAAATGCTTGAAATAAACAGGTTCAAGGAAAGGGCTCATTTCTAAGAAAAATGGGACATATTTCTGTTGAAGGATATAATAATAATCATCCAAAGGAAGTATGTGAAATGTATCACATATAAATGTGAAATGCTTATCTCATTACTTACATCGAAGAACTTCAGCAAAAAGGAAATCAAATTGAAGATTGTTTTTTAATTATTCTTTTCATACGATTCTTTAGATTTTTCATCTTCCTGTTTCCATTTAAGTAATTGTTTTCAGTCATATCTTAACGGAATAAACATATTAAACTCTGTTTCCTCGTTTCATTAAAGAAATATTGTTAAGATTCCTTCCAAGGATTTTGATATCAACTGAGCATCATAAATTTGTTAATGTGTATTTCTTAGAAATTCCAGATAAGAGAGGGCAACGCGGGCAATGAAACCCAAACTTCTTCCAACCAACTCCATTATACAAACATATTTTACGTTATGCATTCTTTATTCGTAATCTGTACAACGGTAGGAGTGGTTTGATACCCATTACCCTGCCTATTCACACGGATATGTAACATACTCCTCCCTCCCCCACCCCCTCCGCCTTAAAAATTACCATTTCCATTTGTCCATTTGAGTAATCTTAATGTAAATAACTGCCAGGAGATTAATAGCAAAAGTCAGCATCCTGAAATTGCCTAACCTTCGTCTCTTCTCCCAATGACTTCGATATGAACATTATTCTTTAAGAAACATAAATTTGTTAATGTAAATTTCTATGTCTCAGTCTCTCTTTCTAACTTCCCATTTACATTAATGATCTTTCGAGTTCTCTTCATCGATATTTATCTCTGAAACAACACTCATTTATCTCGGGATGCGTATTCCCTGCGTATCAAAGACTTCAATTTATACATAAACAATACTTTTGTCATATTTTTACGCATACAATCTCTTATTAATGTGACCCTTGAAGAGGTCTTACTATCATCAGCATATATCAGTCAGACAGAATTAAGACTGCCAGGCAAGTCATTAATAAAGACATTAAACAAGAAAGGGCCAAGAATGGAACCCTGCGGTACCCCAGAGAAGACAATGGATGAGGAGGAAAGAAATCCACCAAGTCCCACTCGTTGTGACCTATTGCTTAGGTAAGAGCGAAATGAATTTCATAACTTCCCACATATTCCGAAAAACCGAAGCTTATAAATCACAAAATTATGGTCCACCCTGTCGAGCGCCTTTGTCAATATAAACTGTGCCAGTTTGATTCTTTTCACCAATCGCTGCAGCCACTTGGTTGACATGTAGTATACATGGATATGTGTAGAAATTGGTAGTCGTTGAACGACGTGGAAGAAAGCCACGTCAAAAGAGTGTGAAAGTATATAAATTTTGTAATTTTTCGAACGTTTTGATTCACCTTGTTAGTAAATAAACCACCACAAGTAAATCTTACATAAGTTATCCTTCGAATACATTCTTTATCCAGAAATTTTAGGTCATAAATTCCTAAATTGATTATGAGAAAAGAAATCTCCGGAAGTAAAGTATATTTTGGCTGTTCTACAGGTCGTAGAGATAGAGTAATGGCTAAACTTGACAAAAAAATCTCTTAGCTATATTTCGGCAGTTTTCTAAGCCATAAATCATTGTATAGCCATGTTTTAGCTGAATCTGATGTTATGAAAGGAATCAAACAGTTTTATCTAGATCGCTGCCGCAAGAATACGGAATCGATTCTGCCAAGAGCGGATATAGAAGCGTCAGTCAATCGTTTCCTTCACAACTCCAGGAAGTTTAACAACACGAAACCCTTAAATTGGGTTCAAAGAGTACAATCCTTCACCTCCGCCGATAAACACTTTAATAGTTATTAAAGAGTACAACGTAGAATCTTATAAAGCAAATATTAAACGTGGCGAAAGACACGCTGTTTGGTATTTAAATTAAAATTTAATCTATAAATTATATTAAATTATAATATTTTCGTTGAGAAAACTCCAAAAACCATCAACATTGGTTTTTTGTATTTTTTCAATAGAAATGTTTTTAAATTGGCAAAGGCTGGAAAAACCTTTGCGTAGAATAAAAGTAGCCTCTATGGTTGAGTTAGTTGTCGTTGAAAAGAACTCGAAGAACCATTATATTATTTTTATTATATCATTCCGCCGCAGGATGACAATAGGTCAGGTCGCGATGATACATTTACTCACATTCTATAACTAACATACATTACATTTCTACAATTACATTACATTCTATTGTATTGTAGAACATAGGTTCTATCTTATGTCCACTAACTATGGTACAATATTTTACAAGACGTACAATTGATGTTTTAAACAGATACAATTCCATAATATAATTGAATATTAATTTGTACAATTTAAAAAGCTATTTTTTACATAGTAATATTACATAATATTACAAGTTCGCAATTTAAGTAGCTATGATATACAGTTATATTATTCTACAACAGATAAATCACATTTACAACACCATCTACATTTAACAATCCATACAGCAAATTTATCATTCCCTTGAAAAAGCGTCAATACCATTAATCAAGAATTTCTCATCATGTAAGATGTTTCAGGGTTCCTGATAGGTCTTCACGGTTACCGTAGCGGCCACGAGGCTCACGAAGTCAACACCGTACATCACCCAACCAGGAATTCCCCTACTCGCCTCACATTTCGTTATCGGCAGGCTCACCCGTCTAAGTTAATTATTTAGGTTATTTATTAATAACAGTAATATAAGTCATTTTCTATTCATTTATACCAAATATACTATATTATTTTTATATTATTAATTATATATAAATAATTAATAATATATACGTAAAATCAGCTTAAAATTACGATAATTGTGTACCTTATAACCTTTATATCTAAAAACCATTTTTATTTTACGTTACTTTCTTTTTCATTTTCCGAATAAGAAAGAAAATGAGATAAAGCTCCGGATTTCCACATTTATTTAGTCTCGTTTCCCGGTAATCGCATTGATAAAAGGGTAGGAAGATCAGAGAGAAGATATTTGGGAGCTGGAAAGTGCATTTGGGGAATTGCTTTGGAGAAATGGACTGAGTGGAGGGATGCGATTGGTCACGGAAGGCTGATTGGCTCTTTCGAACGATGAGACCGTGACCCGAAGTTGCGAAAGGGGTAATATTCGATTAACCCCAGAAAATGCGGCAAACACTGCAGATTTGAACATGATTACCGTGAAATCCTCCAGACAACTTATACGATATCGGATTTCTGTTTCAAAATGACGGTGTTATCAAAACGAAAACTAGAATGTCCGAAATATCTTTAGTGAAGTCTTACATCAAATTCCATTAACTTTAAGGAATATAAATGCTGAAAGGTACGCTCTCAGCGTTTAGAACATCTTCCTTATTTTTTCGCTGTATTATCGCCCTCGGAAAACCTGAATTTTTGAACTGATTTGTAAGTAGTAAAGAGCTAATTTCCCTCGTATTGCATGGTGGCCAATGTATCAAGGGTCCTGATACCATTTCTTGATGAGTGAAATGTTTATCATTTGTCTTTTGGTAGGGTTTATAGGAAAAGTTTCTTTTTTCATTTTATCTCAGTCTTGTTGATAGCTGTGATGATATTAAAGCCCCTGAAGTGTGATTAATGCTGAATAATTGTATTGATTAAGAATTCTCCTTCTGCAATGTTACGAAAAATGTTACTCGTAGAGTCATTATGCTACACTATCATAGGCTTGTTCTGCTTATAGCATTCCGGTTCTGTGAGGAAAGCAAGGGCATTATACTTCACTCCTTATCTTGCCTAGTAAGCTTCGATTCCCTCCTAGCTCTTCGTAGCTGATTGTATAAGGGATGAGGTCCCAACCGACCTTCGGGCTGAATATATTACAGACACAATGTATCAACGTGGTCGTGTTACAGTTATTACCAATTCCGAGAACGTATTCTATTAAGATTCTTGGACCAAGGAAAATTTTAATAAGGACCAAGGAATAATTTTGCTAGATCTGTGCACCTAGAAAACTCCCGAAGAAAAATAGGCATGAAAAAACCTTACAAGGCTCGAACTAGGAGGCTGTTGCCAGTCCTAGCCTACTAAGTTTATTGAAACAGCATTGAAGACGAAGGAAAAGAAAAATGGAACACAGTTGTCAATGATCTAGAGTTTTAAAAACATTCCGTAAGCCTCATTTCGGCGAATGGAACTCGGGAAGTTCCGGATTGCCAATTTCGTGTTTCATCACACCGACATATGGCCTACGGAGTACTCTTTAACCTCTAAAGCAGGGGTTCCAACCTTTTGGGGCCGTAGGGCCGCATTACAAATTTTCTTAGGAGCATGGGCAAGCTAGGGCCGCTTGATTTAGGATCGGAATGACATTTGCTGTGAACCCCTTACTTTGAGATAATGAGGAGTTGAACACTTCAGAACTGTGTTTCTTAAAGTGCGGTCTCCGAACCCTTGGGATCTCCGAGGCCTGTACCATTCCAGAAATGATATTATAACTGCTCGAACGCAAAAAATATGTATACTTTGGGCGCTTTATCCGTAAAACATTGTATATTTCCTCGTGATTCTTCAATAATTTCACCAAGGTTGAACAAACGTATGTAACTTAATCTGTTCGATATAGTTTTGGATTAATTAAGTCAAGCACTATTCTCTTCTATGTGAAGGAAGTAGAATAAGTATGATCTTGTTTTAAAGTCATTAGCTGATTCCTTTAATGTTCCTGTTTAGTGCGCTTTCGTAATTTTCCCTCGCCCGCATTATCACCGGTCACTGATAAAGAAGAATAAAAAATTAAGGATTTATTTCTTCGGAGGGTTTTTATTGGGACTACATCATTTCCGCGTCATAAGTCTTCGTGACAGCACGACCTCTGTGAACCCGAGGGAAATAACAAGAAAACCAGGGCTGCCAACCACTGGGATCTGACAGTGGGCAGGAGACGCCTCGAACTGACGTAGAAGGAGCGAATACTTATGATTTTAGAAGCAAACAAGGAAAGTTTCCACCGTTTCTCCATTTCCGTTTATCTAACAATAGATACTGATGAACTTCAACCATTTCACCATTAACGGTGATAAATATGCTATAACAGAGCATCATTCGTACTTTAGTAGCTTTCGTAGCCATGAAAAAGACGGAGAAAAAGAAAAGAAAAGATAAATTTTCTCTATCCACCCATAATTCTACAGTAGCAGGAATCTACCTACTTCCTCAGTTGCACTAGCGGCGTTCAGAATATTTCATACGCCGCCAATTTCCATCATGTCAGCAAAAGAATGTCCAAATTAATATTATAAGGGTTTATTCACGGGCCTAGATTTCAAATACAAGAGCCATGCAGTTTAATTCAGGGGGTAGGAGTTACAGGAATTAATGAAATTTGGTGAAATATTGAAACACCTCTAAACAGTTGCTAACCGCCGCGTTTTTAAGTTTCATTGGTAAGTTGCCATCCGACAACAATATTTGTGTTCATTTTATATATGTCTACTGTAATGGTGGTTATGGCAGTTATTCCTTCCAAGCGACCTATACCCTGGAGAAGAGCCTGGTTATGGGAGCCGCTCTCCCACATTTTGTAGCCAAAGGCTGACTTCCCTACGGACGCTATGGATTCCCTTTTCCGAAGAATAAGATGGGGAAATAAGTGAAAGATGTAATTTATGGAGGCCTTGCGAAGGTATTTCACAAGAATAGGGGCGAGGAAAGAATGGAACACCAATGGAAGACTTGAAAAAGGTGCGAAGAAAGGGAAATGTAGTGACGGCGAATTTTCTGTTTCTTGGATTCATATCTGCTATCCTAAATTCTCGGAACGAGGTTTATGCGATTGAGGTTACTTGCCCGTTTCTGGGATCTTTATACCATTTTTTATATGAGACGTATTAAGAGTTAAGCGGTGAGTTAACATCGTCTCTTGATTTCTCAATGTATGAAAGAACTGTTCGTTGTGATAGCTGGGTTAAGGTATGTGAAAGCGGCGAAGAGAAGAGAATTGTATCAATAAAGAAAAACTGTTGAAGAAAATTGTATGCGCATTGGTTACACATTGCAGTTGGTACGAAAACTGTAATATGTTTCGATATTGGTCTAAGGAATGAGATATTTTCTATTCCAAATTTCTCTCCAATTTCGAGGAAATGATTTTTCACTACACTATATATCTTCTTCTTTCTCGTCACCTTATCCATATCAGTGGGGTCGGCGACCTGATTGAGATCAGAATTTTCGCTATACCATATGTATACCGTGGAAGATTTGATGGAAATAAGTATCATTAAGAAAAGCAAACTTCTCTTAGGGCAAGGATAGAAGAATTATTATAATTTATCATTATAATTAAATATACACATGTCATCATAATAATTTCAAAGATCAAACCAACACAAAGCACAATTTAACCGCCCGATTGGTCTCTGGATGCTGATCATTTACATCATCAATGAGAAAGAAATAACACACCTAGATGTAACTTCTCCGCTGTACACCGTGAAGAAAATTCCTTTGGCGAGCTCCACAAAATATTTTTTATTCTTATCCCAAACCGGTTCCGTTACAACGTAATCTGATGATGTTACCATGCAACGAAACTGGTCTTGCTTAAGAATAAAATAATTTTACGAAGCTCTTTTCTTTACGGTGTCTTTGCTTGTTTCATATTTATTCAATTTTTTTGTATTCTTTTGGTATTTTGTTCTTATCTTTGCATTTTGTTTTCTGTAGTTTGTTTTTTTGGAAATCGGTTTCAAAATGTATTTTTGTTGCTTGCTGTCAGGGGTTTTTGCACCCAGAGCATTAAAATATATTATCTACTCTAAATTAAGTCTTTTAATGCTTGATCTTATTTTTTTCCGAATAAATGCAAGTACTTAAGTAAAATAAATTAATTTCGATGGGTTATAAAGCCGTTAAAGTAGATATCATAAGGACTTGTATTGATATATTAATTAATAAAGTCATAAATCAACAAATAATTTACCAGAATTCCATTCTTTGAAAATCTTAAATATATTGACGTATAACTCGGAGGAACTTTTCCTTAATGTCTCTAAGAGAACACTTTGTCAAAACTGTATTGGGGCTACTCAGCAGTAAACGCCGTATCTCTACCACTTTTTCTATAATGATCTGTACTCTCTGCTTTTTTGTGTGTAGCAAACTGGAGCAATGAATCAGGCCCTTTTATCTTACGACAGCGAAATCATGACATTTACTGACTTAAATCTTCAGTTCTTTTCTCGCAGAATAACTTATTTTCAGCGTTTGCTTTTTTTTCATTTATGAGCATGAAAAATTTCGTGCTCGTTAATGTACGTGATTCAGAAAGGCATTATCCTCATAGGCCGAGGTAAAAGAGTATTTAAGAAAGAGAGGGTGAAGAATGGGATTAAAGGAAGAGATTAGGCGGAAGGTGAAGAAGGAGAGTTAGATAAATGAGTAATCGATACTGAATTTAGTCCATCTCCCTTGGAACATCTGACAAGGAGCCGATGGAAGAGATAAAGCATTAGGAAGGCAAAAACGTAATGAGGCAGTGTTCCATTAGCGGATTCTGTCACAAAAACTAGACATTATCAAATAACGATCAATTCAAATGAAGACTGATCGATGAGTATGGATTATGATCTTTGAAACTAAAGTTACTTAATTTGATAAAGTGAAAGATAAAGCTTTAGGTTAAACTATTATGCATAGTGTATATTAAGAAAAATTGTAATATTTAACAATGTTTTATCTTTCATGCTAAATCGTGCTTTGCAAATCTTATATTTTCAGTTTGGAATATTTTTTCGTTTCATTAAATACGAAAAGTAAATTTATTTCAAGATTCCGCCTTAAGCTTAAGCTGACAACCTATAATAATCATTTTCCATATATTTAACTATTCTCTATGTATTTCATTGTACGTGATCTTATGTATTTTATTGTATACCAGTTGAATGGTCCGTCGATTCTCAACAGAAATAATGGAAGTGAGATTAAGGTAGTAGTCTTATTTGTATAGAAGAGAATTTACCATCTTACCGTAGTTCAATGGGGCAGGTTTGTGAAAATGAAAATAACTTGGAACCAAAATCTATCACCGACTACAGGAATATGAATCTTTACAAAACTTCTATCTTACAAGACTTGTTTCAATTTTTAAGGTTGGACGAACCAATTTCCCCTGCAAACGATTAAAATGAACTTTACATGCATTTTTATGGGAACACTCGAATTTGAGGTCAATTGATACATAAAATAATCTGTTATCGCGGGGCGTCGGCTTTCATTAATGTGCGATTTTGATACTTTTAATTCTCAAGGTTTGGGCAAAATTTCATTCATACACATCCAAGCCCTAAATTAGCCCGTTGATTCTCAACGGGACGTAAACTTTTATATGTACTACGTGTGTCTTACTCTCACGAAAAAGTAGGTGACCAATGCAACAAATGTGACGCGGAATAAGTTATTCTTCACTCGACACATAACTACAATACGCGATAGTAACCGAATGAGGGAGAAAAGTTCTAATGCATATACTTTCTGCCTAACGCCGAAAAGCTGTTTGCAGGGTAGATACATTTAGAGTTCCTCAACTTAAAGCATATTCTCACCGCTTTATTCCTCTGAGATTCTTTAGGCAAAGTTTTTTTTCGAGCTCATTGAGAAACGCTCCATAAACGGTCTTGTGTTTGTAGTCCCTGCGATTCGCCACTAATGAGCTGATGCTTAAGTATATATTATATACACATTTCTTCTTATTTTTCTCGAATCTTCTCTTTAAAATTGATATCTGTATTGGTGATCGGTTGGATAGGAAGAGATAACTTCACCCGAATATTGAGCATAAATGTGTATTCATTTTATTTATTTTTCACTGAAACGTGTGTTTACGAAGTGACGAAAATTCAAATAGGGGCTTCAAAAGTTCCGAAGGCTATTCGTCTATAGAAACACACCTTAAAGATATTCCTTTCTATATATTCCCATTTTCAACGCACACTTACATACTACTTTACTACCATATTTTCGCCTATTTCTTCACATTTCATATTTAGGTTTGAGGTAAGTTTATGGTTACAGTAGATTTTTTTTAACTCCCAAATTTTCCACATTTTCCAGCAACTGCGACTTTAGGATGTCATAAATATGTATCACTTCTCTTTGAAGATTAAGGGAGAAAATAGACTACAAAGAGATACGGGAGAGGAGAACGAATCTGTTAAAGAGAAAAAATAGCGGTGGCCTTAGCATATTCGTGAAATGGCCTTTCGCTTGGCATCCGAATTCAAAATAGTTCTGCGGAGAAAAGTTTTTCAATCTTCTTACTCTCTGTTCTAGAATTGGTGTTTGATCCGCGGAGGAATTCGAAATTCCTTAGAGGTTACTTTTTTCCCAGCAACCGAGGGAGAAACAATAAAAAATTTCGCAAACCTTTTAAACTTGAGTAGACTCATTTCTTTTCTTCGTCGATTACCAAATCAATGGATATTTTCGCGAAAAATCTTGTAGTATGCGTTAAATAGTAATGGTACGTAAAAACAGAATGTGTCAACTCGTTGAAGAAACTAGTCGAATAAAAATTATTGAATAAAATATAATATTAAACAGTTAGGATAATAAATAATATTCAATAATTGAATAAAGAATACTTATTAGTTTCCACAGCAGATTTTTATTCAACCGGTTTCGACAAGGAGTTGACATCTTCCTGAATATGACGAAGCTACTTTAATAAACATCTGCTGTGGAAATTACTAAGTGTTCTTTATTCAAGTATTGAATGTTATGTATTATTCTAACTATTTAACATTGTATTTTATTCAATTATTTTTATTCGACTAGTTTCATCAACGAGTTGACTGCTATGGAAATTACTAAGTATTCTTTCTTTCAATATGTACGTTGAGTTCCACAATATCACGCTTGGACATATTAATTTTATTTTAGAATGTGTAGCATTTATAAAATTATTACAAGTATAGGTGCATAATTGAGCAACCGAAAATTCTTGGAAAAGATTATGATTAAGTTAGGCGATAAAGAACCGCCATCGCAAAACATTCCTTACTTTGCAGAGTTATTTTGGAATAAAATAAGTTACCTGGATCACACTTCAGTGTTAAATTGTTAAATCTTTCAAAAAGAAATATTTTACTGTTTTAAAGTAATGTAACGACGAATTATTATTGTAAAGATTATTATATTATATTGTTATAATAAATTATCTAATTATTGTAGATTGTATTGTTATGTAATTATTATTATATTGTTATGTAATAGTTATTGTATTGTTATGTTATTATTGAAGATTCTGGATGAAGTAGGGACTACTTGTCTGTGTGAGATACAGAGTGGATATTCCTATAGAGTTGACCGCTGCGGTAGCTGTGTAGGTCTGTCATGGGACCCCATAAAATCAAGAAAAAGCGCATTAAATACAGCGTCTTTTCATTCTTTACGTTACGGAGACATACCACAAAGTCATGCCGGAAAGAATTGATGGTATCAAGAAAAAAAAATGACGACACTTATGTATGGATGGATGTGCATATGCAAGAGACTGCCCTCTTGTATAGAGCCTGATTGTAGTTTTTCAAAAAAAGTAATAACAAATGGAATGAAAAATCTCTAGCATCAGCCACACAAATACACGTTGGCACACCTTTGTGCGAGCCTAGTCCCACGTTGAGTTCATAAATCAACAATGTCTATCAATTTGTGCTTATTTTCATAAGTCTAGAAAAAATTAAGATCGTTTCAAGGCAACCAAATTAAAGGAGACAAGTCAATGCTGACAAAAGGAAAGCCTTATTCGTATCCTTCAATTCTTTGTAATAAATTCAACTGATTGACTGGTAACATTATTGTATTCCATTACGGTAGGAAAAGTAAAAAACCGGGAGCACAGTCGTCTGAGAAAAGTGATTCCTGATTTTTATTTTCCTAGATTACGCGTTATATATTTCATTGTGCCATCACTTCAAAGCCTTTCACAACTAAACTTGGTCTTGACATTGAGGTTCCTTACGTACATCTTCTTCTGGTGCAACGGTTATAAATTTTGACTTTCAATAACGCAGGCCTTAGTCATCCCGCAACTTCCAAACTTCCGTTGCAGTGGTGCTGTAAAAATTTCCTATTTACCGTAAGTTTTAACGGGCAACAAAGTTTGTTCTTAAAGTGCATCCGAGTATGCGCAATGAAATTATCTCCCGACCCACAGTGAAAAGTTCTTCAGGCGAACACTTCGAACAGAGGAGTGCTCGTGCAAACGTGCATGCGTGTATTCGATCTCCTTTATGACTTTTAAGCCATATACTCCATGTCGGGGCAGCGTGCGGTCATAAATCATTCAGGATTCCCCCGTCTTCACCGTGCAGTAACACGGAACTCTCCTTAACGGATAAGCGGGTAACAATGGGAGATTGACATGTGGATATCTCCTCCCCCATTTGACCGCAAACTTCACCGTTCGTGCCACGAGTTCTTTGAACTGTTGGAAATAGCGCGATAAAAGCGACACGACTCCGCGAGTCTATCTCGGGCATAATATCTCGCGGCCTTGAGTCTGACATTGGGATCGCTCGGAAAGAGAAGTTTTGATCGTTGCCGCGATCGACTCTTACACGTAATCGTTAACGCAATGTGCTTGGACGAGCTAGTCTATATATGTATACCATTACTCTTCGTTTTGCTCTCCAGAGATGAAGGGTCGGATTAGGAAGCCGATCGTTTCAACTGCTTCTTTTCGTAACCGGAAGTCCGACGTTTTTTGACGCCTTCCCCTCGAACTGGGGTTATTCGGAAAAAGAAATTGTAACGAAAATTTGGTCTCGTAGTAAACATAAGTTTCCTTTTTTTAAATAAAGGAAACTTCAAATGGAAATAAATTATAATCGTGTATTTCGAACCCGTCATCATGGAGTTAAGAGTCTTAAAATATGTGCAAGATGAAGATATTATAATAGTAATAATAAAACGACTTAATTAAGGCGAGAAAAGAAAGTTCAGAAATGAGATTCTTGGGAACTTTCTCTAAAAGGTGAACTCCATGACCTTTAAGAAGGGTCCGAACACAATCGTCCGTATGAAATCTCTTTAGATTAAAACTCAGTCTTTAAATCTCTCGTGCCACTCTTTGAATACCGTATTCTATAATCATCCTATCAAAATTTGGAAGACAAAAAGTCGGAGATCATACCGCTAAAAGGCCATCTTCATACACATTGATACCCTTTAGGCAAGTGACAGGGGGTGTAAACACCGGTCTTGACTCTTATCTGATTTATATCATTTTCATTTTTTATTAATCTCGATTTCCAAGTATGAGATCCTTTCTCCATTTCTGGTGCTCCAAGTTTCTCTCATAAATTATATTAATGGATCCCTCTCATACTTCCTTATACTGATGACCTTCATTTACTTGATTCTGCAGCACGCAAATCCACAAACTCTCCTAACCTTTTCGCGCCGTACAACCGTTAGATTTATTTGCATCTCCACTGAGCTTGCATGAAGTGAGAGAATGTTTTATTGCCTAAAATGTAGCTAGTGTGATATTTATATCTCCTCGCTTCTTATACCATCGCATAGGAGGATCGTTCTTGAGTTTGGATAAACCAAAGTTCAGACTATTGATGATCATGAGAGTGTTGAGGACATGTGCTAAGAAAATGTTTGTGCAAAACGTTTTAGTTTTTTTGAAAAACGCTTTTTGATGAGCACTTTTTCTTGAACGGAGCCGAGATGAAGAATTATCAGGAGTCTGTATTCATTTCTTTGGATTCGGGCGTTTTAACTTAGGCTGAAATATTTCTGTGGAATATTGATGTTTTACCAAAGCTCTTTACTGGAGTATTTGCTGAGCTATCCGAAACTAAAAGACCACTAAGAATTTGCATGATTTCCTTTTGGATTGTGTATCCTCATATTAAACGAATGAATAATTTTAATCTATTGTAAACAAGCAAAAGTATTTTAGATATATATAATACATTCGTTCATATTCCTCTTACATAATATTATTATAGAGTTTGATGGTAAAATAATGATGTTTTCCTTTGTTATAACTTGTGTGACGCATGGGGTAGAAATCTATGCCACGCTACTAACGGCGTAAGTAAAACTGGCGTGAATAACGACAGGGATGAATTTTTCTGGGGGTTCCTTAAATGAGAAACTTTAACACAGTTTGATAGAATACGTAGCTGTCCCTTATGGCGGTACGGGAACCTGGAATAAACAAAGATGGTAACATAAATATGAACTTTTTCCGAACAAAGGATAATTACAGAATTCACCAGCCTTGGTGGCGAAAGGGTTAACGTGCTAGACTAACTATCGTTACTGCGAACTGGTACTGCGTGCTGACTAGGTTTCCATTTCAGATCCCGGGTACGACATGGATGTTTGTGTCGTAAAATACAGGGCTAATTATACGAGTGGTCTTGTAAGACCAAAATTCCCCTGAAATAAATTCGTGATCATCATCATTGTTATTAATTACCCTTTCCCGCAATCATGAAAATTTGCCAAAACTATGGCTATTTCTATGCCAAGCTGGGAATGATGCTTTCTTCCGCCTCGTCCAGCGCCTGAAGCCTTCCAAAGTGACTGCGGAATATAAAAATAAACCTGTTGAAAGGTAAACCCGAATGCAGGTAGAGACGTCACGGAAGGCTCTCATGCATGTCTGGTAGCGCAAACGAGGTCGAGAACGTTAACGGATGACCTTTTTAAATATTTAACCGCCAGAGACCGGCCCGGAAAGGAACGCCGTCTTCTTTTTGAAAGGAAAGCGACTTCTTTTCGTAAGAGTTTTTTTCGTCAATGACGTAGTAAATCATTCGGAAGAATGGTGTAGCAAACAACATTGCACAGCAAATACGAAACTAGTATTTTTATGCTTTCAGCAAGTGATTCGAGGGCTTTTAAAATATAAAATTCACCGCCGTTTACCTGTTGTTGATTTTTTTATTGGAACTTCATTGTGTGACTCTATTTCTTTAAGAGTTGTATCATTACAGCTATCGAGCAATTGTGCTATGAGGAGTTTATTTTAAGGAAACCGCAATGAATCAGTCTTTCCATGTTTTACGATTTCATTTTGATGCTGATAAGCGGAACGACAATTGATATTTTGGATTTAGCTTTTGGATTTCTTATCAAGAATTATTTTAGTAGCCAACCACGAAAACTCCTTTTACCTTCTTAAGGACGATCATAAAAAACTTTTCTTTCTAAACTTCCACTGAAGTGCCCTTTGATTCCCAACGGGTAAAACAGAGATAGAATTAAATATAGTAGTCCTATTTTTGCAGAAGATAAACTAACATTTCTCATCGGACCTTAATTCCCAACGTATTCTTATATTAAAAAGGCCGTGGCTTGGATTCAACATTGGAATTAGTCGTCAGGGGGACGGTTTGTTTATTACCTCAATATTTCAGAAAAATTTCGCTCATTTTATCTAAATTCTCGCAATTTTGAACAGAAAACAACATTCGACGAACAAAATAAGAATTTTTTTTCAGTTTTCCTTTTCTTGGTGCTTGTCTCGATTTCATGCGACTATTCTTTCTTATTTCTTTAAGCTCAAAATCCGTGAGATTAATGGCAGACCTTCCATTAAACCAGATAGCAATGCAGAAACGCAGTAAGAAAGGAGAAATGATTATCTAAATGAGAATTTCTGAGGGAGAGAGGTCACCGACCTCTTTTTCCGGGGCGATTACATGAATCACATCATCTGCTAGACTCAACAATAAATCATTTCACATCTCCTCCGTAGTAAGTTACTTAAGGGGCTATTTCGAGATGAAGCATTACTAACAATTGTCCCAGATTAAAATTAGTAACAAGCCTAATGCCAGAAGAACTATTATCCGACTAGACAACGAGAGCTAACATATCAATGACTCGATAGTTACTTATTTCTATTTTCAGTTGTTTTCTTCAACACAAGTGCTGTAAATTGTAAATGTGGGAATATTCCATTGCTTTCCAATTATTTCCTGCGTGATTCGTTACAATTTTGTGAGAAATGGTTACCTTAATGTTAGTTAACATCATATAAATGACTGTACTTGTTAAAAAATTGAAATTATTGCAACATTATCGCTAAGTAATATATTAACTTATTTAAATTATGAGAAATCAGGATGTTTTAAAGATTTTCTAGATTTCTTTTTGAGTTCCTCTCTCTATAGAATCTATTTAACTCATCACCTACCTTTAGAAGGAATGTTAGATGAAATTGAGGTAGAATTAGAGAAATTTCTGGTAACGATTGTGAACCTATGAAATAGGTATACAAACCGGTTATAACCGAAATAGAATAACCTGGTTTCATATAATTCTCTATAAGAAAATTAAATTGTAATTGCTTCGGTTAACCCTATTTTTTCATGTTACAACGGCGTATAAAACATAACCTGAGAGTGTAAACCCTAAATGCTGAAGATGAAACCGGGTTGACTAAAGGCTATATCTATTGGTAAACTGACCCATTGGTTATTCATTATACGATATATTACATATTCGTAACTGGCTGAAGACTTCCTTAGTTGTCAACGGGGAAAGAAAGTTGGGAATTTAATGCGTTTGCGTTCAAATGCGGGTTGAGAATTCCTCTAGGTTAACCGGTTAACCGATCACTTGTTCTAAAATGACCGGTTAACTGTTTACGTGTAACTTAATTGCCGAAGCTCTATTTTTCGTATTTATATTTTAATCGGTCGGTCATGACATCACCATACTCATGATCCCCTGGAACTATCTCGAAACGAGTCCAATTATGGTCAATTGTGTAAAATACAAAATTCGTTAATTGTGCTTGTTTTAAGAATTCGATGCACGTTCACTCTTTCACAGGCATTCCAATTCTGTACATATTGATCACCGTGCCGCGGATGCTCCCATGGGAGCGATTGGACTCGTGGTTTCTGCCCTGGTGTCACGTCGTCGGAGCCGTTAGTCCCTGGGTCGGATCCTTCCTCTATCACCTATTCATGAATACCCGATGCGGAGAGCCCGTATACCGCCGACTTTTGCAGCTCGATATGCTGGGAATATGGATCAGCCAAAGTTTCGGTAAGTAACTGCTCCCGAAGAGTCATTTGTTAAGGGAGCTAAGGATGTTCAAATAGTTTGCGGGTCTAATTAACAGCCTACCTTGAGGGAATTAGCCAAATAATTTTGGTGATGTACAAAACCCTTCGTGGAATTACTTGGACATCGTCAGGTTACGTGATGCTGAAGTCTTTGAATTTCGTGTTCAAGCCAAAATTATTCCTCAGAACCTCATCATGAAGTATTCGGACACCTTTTTATATTTTTCTTGTATGACTTGCTTCCTTCGTAAAACAGTGATGTAATTTAATGAACGGGATTTTTCCCAAGGAGAAACGGACATGACAAAAGTCTGACGGAACCGGGACTCGAACCCGGAAATTGGGAGACCCGGGTTCGAGTCCCGGTCCCGTCAGACTTTTTTCATGTCCGTTAATCCTTGGGAAAATAAACGCTTTTACGTGCCAAGTCACCTTAACCCTTTTCCAAATGTGATTTTTGTTATCAAGAGATTGAGGCCTGGTATCATAATTTATATTTAAAATGGACTTTAACTCATATTCACTTAGGAGCCCGATATTATATTGTTTTGTTAGAGTTGGAGTGAATATTACAATTAATCTACATGCTAATTCATCATCTATATCGAAAATTAACTGTAATCTTCACTTACTTACTTCACCTACTTCACTTACTTACACATCTACTGGGCCTTAGTGTTAACAACATATTTTAAAACCTTAATGATAAATTCAAATATATCTGGTGGTAAGTTCTGCTTCTTCCGAAATGCCGGATAAAGGAGTAAACTTCGGGAAAACTAATAATCAAATCGCAGCCCATCTGTTAGAAGGGAATTAATTCGAAGAACGAATGAATAGGAAATAAGGGAGGAAATAGGAAACACTTAAATAGTTTAACGTTCCATTCCTTCATTCAAGAAATAATAAATTTTGTGTCTTCATAGATCTAATTGCAGGAAGAAAATTATTTTTTAATATTGAAATTTTTTGTTCCAAGGAGTTAAAGTACTTACCTTAAAATATATTCTTTTCAAACGCTTTGCAATGCTTTACTCAGACAAAGATTTCCCAGAAATTGAGAATTTGATAGGCGTAAAATAATAACCTTTACTATAATATTAAGATAATGACATTGAAACATTTGTAATTTTGTTAATAAATGTATAAATGTAAAAATAAATAATAATGACAATATTCTCAGTACACGTTATAGCACTGAAAATACTATATTACTATAGTAAACTACAGCAAGGAAAAACACCTAAATAAAACTAAAAAATTAACTTACAAAACATTCTTAATTAAAACTACCAAGCCTAAATTTATATATGCAAGCGTTTTTGATACTATATACATATATATATATATATATATCATCAGCCATTTTCAATCCGACGTCGGATGTAGGCCTCTCCAAGCGCTTTCCAATTCTCCCTATTCTGAGCCTCTCGTTGCCATGTTACCCCTAAATACTGAATGATGTCTCTGTTCCATCGGTCCCTTGGTCTTCTTCTTGGTCTCTTCACGTCTCTTGGTATCCAGTTCAGAACTGCTGATGACCATCGGTTGTCGTTTCTCCTTGCAACATGGCCTGCCCACATCCATTTCAGTGATCTTACCTTACCTATGATGTCTGTCACTCATCAAACATAAATATCTTACATAAATATACTCGTTTTGATCCTGCTAACCTGCTAAAGAGATGAAGACGACAGTGGATAAATAGGATTAAGTCTTCTCAACTTCACTTTGTAAATTCCAGTTGTTAAGATTTATTTGCAACACGGGTTTCGTTGCAGTGCAGTATCATCAAGTGATGATATTGCGCCGTAACGAGTCCCGGGTCGTAACTAAATCTTAACAACTGGAATTCACTATGTGAAGTTTTATTTCTCTGACAAAATGAAGAAGTTCCACCAAATAATGCCAGAAGTCATTAATTTTTAGATGGGATTAGGATTATTAAGAAGCGTTTATAGAATTGGGAGTTCTCGGACATCCAGCTTAAAAATTTATTCATCGCGTGTCATACGCTGGATGTTTCCGTGTTTTTAAATCAGGAATCTGATGAGATGTGGATGATACTGATTTCTCTTCGATAGCCACTTTTTTATTACCTACTGCCTTTCTTCGAAATTTTTAAATTATTACCAATTTTCGTAAACTAGAATGATTTCCAAAAGTTATTGCGGACCGCAGGGTGAATCCTGGTGGCCCGCATGTTACCCGCGGGCCAGATCATCTCGGATAATATTATCATAATCTTCCCGATGATATTTTATTTCGCCCGTCTAATATAGATTCCTTTGCCCCTTAATCTTATGTGCTCTGCATTGCGCATGCGTACGTTGTGTTGCGTGTATTCCATGCGCCGTATAGAATAAGGCCGCCGCGGTGGTAGTTTAGCGCGCCGTAGCTGAGCTAAATTAAATACATCGTGATTATTAGCAGGAATGTTTTTTTACCATAGTATATGCCTTAATTTTGATATTTAATCTGAAATTTTCACGCAACTCTGAGTTTGAAGTATTTTGTAACATTTTATTCTAAATTCATATTTTAAATTATGATAAGGATATCTCGGGGGAAAAAATCTGTTAAACGCAGGGGTCCGCGGATAACTACTTGAGGAACACTGATCAATACGTTCCAATTAATTATATTAAATCAAAACGTATATAACACCACCAAGTGAAAGACGCTCAGGATTACTACGGCAGTTTTTCCGACAAAGAGGGCTCCCGGATAGACAAGCGGGCAACGCGATCGACTTCGGTGTAAGCTGTTCTGGGTTCGATCCCCGATGGGGATCACTTTTAACGATACCCCTACTGCTACTATAGGTACTTTTCCCACAAAGATCGTGAATTAGAAATAATTACCAAACTTTTTACGAAGAATAGAAAATGTGCAGCCAAAGCGCAAAAGAAAGCAGTACGACCTACGACCAGTAGGAAGTAATACTACTGTATTGTTAAGCAAGTAGAATTCATTATCTGCAGTACATTTCTGCTCCACATGGAGTGTGTCTGAGGCTAAAAAAGGAACGTGTTCGAACTTTCTCTGCGCTTCAGCCGACATTCACTCGACAAAAGTTTCTGAACCTCTTTCGGTGGTGTCAAGGTGACTGGAACAACCATCGCGTCAATGGCTCTATTAATGTCAGAAAAAAATGCAAAAAGTTTGCTGCCGCGCGGACACCGGTATCCTCCGACAATTTTCATGGAGCAGAGGTCGAGACACCGCCTTTTCTGTGTTCCGACGAATATCGTGCGTCTTCGATGCGATTGAAAATACGGATCGGTTTTCGGAATTTTCTCATTTTGCCATTTTTTACTTTCTATCAGCAACTAAGCGTATTAATCAATTTTTCCGAGTTTGCGTTGGCGATCGGAAAAGTTTGAACGCATTTACTCATGTTCAATGCCTCTCTCGCAGAAGAGATTTAACAAAAACGAAATCCTTTCAAAATGGACCTGCTGTTGAAGTTTTTAAAAATCGAGAAACTTTTGCGATAATCACGAGTTACTCGATCTGCCGCCTGCCAACGCTCATGCGCCGTAGAAAACACCAATGCCCGCTCGATTAAGACAGCTTAATGCAGCAAAAATAGAAAGTAATTCACAAATTTAATCGTTTTTGCTGTTCATAATTATTGGGACGTTTGGAAGTGTATAGAGTTAAAAGAGATTATGTTGAAAAATAAAAAAATCTACACAAAATAATTTGTTTTTTCCATTATTTTATTTTATTACTTATTTTTATTTTACATTATTACTTATTGAACGGCCCTCGTATTTACTAGTCTAAGAAATAAATCCTAAATTTAAATCATTCTATTCCTCAGTATAATCATCATCCCATCATATATTCTTTTTTGGAAACATTTAGCGTATTTAAAGTTTTTCCACTCAATCAACTAATGATGAAGTCGAACTCTTATCCATTTAGTTGGACCACTTATTTGATTGCGACCGAATATTAGGAACAATAAAAAATTTCTTGGTACCTAGGGTATGAAGCAAGGAAGTCAGTCACAGATAGTTAAGTCCGTAAATTTTCATTAAAATGCACTGTAAATTGGTAATAATTGATGATAGTTGGTAACTAAAGGTATCTTGCGGCACTGATCCTAAATTCTTATTTCATTAGGTAATGGATTAAAAACAATTGGTTGTGTTTACAAAGAGAACAAGTCTTTCTTTTCTGGGATTGTTGGTATCCGACAGTTTCTCCAAGAAACAATTCTAATCTAATTTTCCTTTTTAGGGGCAATGCCAATGGTTTCGGCTTCAGTATATTGTCTGCCTTGGAGTTGGCGCTCTACTCTGCTCTCCGCATATTCCATCCTTTCCCTTTGGGGCCTGTATAAGGTAAATATTCGCAATCTCCAACATTTTGCTGGAGAAAGAACCGGAAGAGGAAAAATCTTATCTGGTACTAGACCCCGAAGCTCCCGATTGTCAATGCTCTGACCAATGGAGACCGGTTCTGCATAACCAATGCAGAACCAGGTCGAACTACCGTGTATGTCGTTCTTCCCGGGTGATAAATGTTTAGTGGCCAGGTGGGAGATCCGGGAAAAATTCGGCAAAGTCAGATGTTTTCTCTTTCGGTCCTCTCTCTGAGGTTAAGCATGTGTACCGTGCGTAACTCATCGCTTATTTACATTTTAGTAATTACAATTTAGTATTGCCCATTCGATCCTATATGAATATTGCCCATTCAGCGATTGCCTCTGGCTGGAATAATAACCATTAACTATAAGATAATCTTACCCTTTGGAATTGAACATGTTCTTTCAATTAATCTAGCGAACTTTATCTTTATCTTTAGATATGTATTTCATTTCTGAAGTGTAACTTTTAAACATAATTCTCTGTATTTTATAGTTTATAATTTGATTTTCATTTTTTTCTCATTATTGATTACCTTAAATTTATCGTATGATATATTGTCTTTATATACATTTACTGTTGTTTCGGGTTTTATTTCACCCCCCTTATCTGGGTGTTTTCCCGCAAAAAAACAGTTGGTTTTTTTTCTTTGTGAACCTTCAGTTGTAAAGATATTTTTCCACACCACACTCTTTCTTTTAGTTTATAATTATATTTTTACGTATTATAATGACATACGAGGTGGTTGAGAGGGCCATATGGGCCTAACCTTGCCAATCTATCCATATTGTGGATAGATTCTGATTGAAAATATTTGAATATCCTCTGATAAAAAATCACACCTTGATACACATATATATTACAATACTTACATTGCTCTTGGGGAACGCATCGACATCTTTAATCCATAGAAAAATATGTTGAATATTTGCACTTGAAAGTCAGTTTTTTATACTTTTGTCAATATAGAACTCGTCTTCTATTCGATGTTCTTTGTAAATTTTGGTGGACGCTAAGGTATTTCGGTTTAGGCATAAGGAGTACCCGGAAAACGGAATAAGACTTCCCTGTAAGGAATCTCAGTCGGTTCATTGTTCCCTAGACTTCTTCATGCCACCGCGCTCAACCTTTATCTATGAAAAGTATCATCTGTAAGACCGAATCCGGAACACGATAATCGAAAGAAAGGATTCTCTATTCAGGTTTCCCAATTCACTAAATGGCGATTTGCAGATCCTTTCTTTCTTTCAAGAACCCAGCTTCTTTCAATGAAAAGAATAATAATAAAGCGTCTTTATCGAAGGGCGAGATTGAGAATTCCTAGTCCCTTTCTACATTTAAACCTTTTTAAATGTATATTTAAAAGATAGAGATAGCTTTTGGGAGATACGAAAAGGAAAATCAACAAAAGAAATGAAATATTACGTGGGTTTAAAAAAACCTAAGTCTGAACTTAGGAGGGAAACATGCGAAAACCTACCGACAGTAGCAACAAAAATTTAATTAGGTGGGAAAATAAGGAAAGGTAAAAAGTCAGCAACAAGCTTGAAGAAATAACACTGAATGCACACTCAGAAAGTACGAAAACAGAAAATAAGAGACGTTTAATTTACATAAAGGAAAAACTGAGTAAAACTAACAAAAAATAATAAAACGACCAGAAAAAAATCAAATATCGAAAAGCAGAGAAATATTGCAATAATAACAAAGTAATGAGGAAAAAGCTGAAAGTTCACTATGCACAAGGATATTTAAAATTTCGCCAGCGGTTTAGTCAATTTCTCAGTCAAAAATTAACAAAGTATACATGAAATAGCGTAATTAAACCATACACTGCAGTGAAATGTAACACAAAATTCAAACTTTTAGTCTACGTTTAAACAAGCAAAGGACATTCAGATACATGCACAAAGACAGAGAAAGCATGTTGAGTGCTGAAAGGACAAATTATCAGCAACGGGATAAAATCCCTAGTGTAAAGCGCCCCCTATTGTAGCGCCGCTGGAATGACCAAATGTATTGCCCACTTTAGGAATCACTGCTTTAGGGCATACTACCTGGAAGTGGAATAGCCAGAAACGTGTCTAGGTCTCGCCATACCTTTTTCTTTTCCGTTTATCCTTTGGCATAGAGGAATTATATGAAGTAAATCGATGCGCAAGGGAATGGAAATGAAATTTCGCGCCCGATATCTCTAACTTCCGGAATGATTCGGAATTAATCTTCTCACGGCTTTCCTCAGGCATTGACGGCTTGGTCTCCTTGGGAACGGCGCCTTTGCTTTGCCTTACCATTCTGCATGCGTGCATTCCTGTGCTGCCTGCGCTCATCTGGGATTGGAGGAGGCGATCCCGCGGCTATGACGCACGTCATCCTACAGGTTTGACCATAAAATCTGTATTTGCTACTTATTATCATGTATTCATATATATAAAAAGCAAATGTCTGTCCGTCCCCCTATCTATCTCAGAGACGGCTTGACTTAGAGGTCTGAAACAAACTGCATTGTGTTTCTACGATGCTGAAACCCCCAGGAAAACTATTTTCATAGTGAGGTCTTTGAAACCCAATTACCGTTACAATGCCCAGGGGGAGTTATCCTACGGCATTGCCAGATTGTAAACTCTCTGTACCAACGGCTGCATAAGATAACGGGGCAGAAATATATACCCGTTCGATTTTTTAGTAATCCGCTCTACAAAAGAAATATTATTTATTAATCCATTTCCACTTAATCTATCGGAGTATGGGTACTTTTTTAGCTGGAAAAGCGGGGGAAATTTTCCTTACTACTTTCCGTAGAATGGGTAATTCTGTATTTTAGTGTGTTAAATTATTTGGTTAAAAAATAGAGGAAGAGATTAAACCACACGTAGCCGGTGATTTTAAATGAAATAGCCACACGTATATGTCGAGCCTTTGTTTTCCTAACGATCGCACTTAAAAACAGGGAAAATGTTGTTCTTAATCATATTTGTGGAAAATCGTGATTTATAATGGTTTTAGAAAAGATATTCGTGCGAGTCACAGATGCTAGAGTTACTGCACGAGTTAGTTAATTCTTAGGAAATCGGAGAACACATCAGTGCAGTGGTGATTGATTTTGCAAAAGCATTTGTAAATCAAGACATTTTGCTGCAGAAAGTGAACAAAATGGGGTTAGATCCAAGAGAAGTAAGATGGATGAAGTATTTAATTAAAGTTAGATGACAAGGAGTAAAAATTGGGGATAAGCTTTCCGGCGAAATCGCAGTAACAGCAGGAGTTTCTCAAGGTACCTAATGTAATGGGGCCCCTATTCTTTTTAATCTTTATTAATGACTACCACTGGGGATCAAATCGAAAATTCGTTTATTCAGTGACGATTTTATCATCTACAGGAATATAAAAAGCGAGGACGATAGTAGGGATTTTCAAAACGATTTAGTTGCTTTGAATTACTGGGTTTCATCCAATAATTTGGAAATTAATACGAATAAATGCAAGGTCATTAGTTTTAATGGAAGTAAATACCAATACTCACATCTCCTGGGTGGGAAAGTTTTACCTAGCAGACGTAATGTTAAATACTTAGGGGTATCGTTCAGTAGGGACTTAAAATGGAATGATAAATGTATAATTTTGAAAGGTAATAAAAAGTTAAACTTAATAATACATATGCTTAGGAAGTCGAATAAAAATGTTAAAGAAGCTGTGTACAAATCTTTTGTCAGGCCAATTTTAGAATACAGGGAATCTGCTAATGGGATCTGCACAGATAGTTCAATAGTGTAACAAAGATTCCAAATGAAATAGGTTGGGAAAGTTAACCCCTTCACTCCTGTTGTTGTGTATACACGACAGACGTTTTCCTACGCAAAAGACCTACTGTTGTCTATAGACGACGGAGGTTTTCCTATGCTAACGGCCTACTGTCATCTATAGACGACACAGGTACATGCTTATTTTTCAAGGAGAAGTATAGCCTCCAGGTATATTTTTTGGCCCCTTTCTGGCTGTAATGACAGGTTTCCTTACCCTTCTGCATCTTAGGGCTAATGCTCAGCCCCTTTCACAGCATGGGGCCATGGTTAAATGAATGTTATTGCAGTTATTTTGCTAAAGAATGATTTGTTGCTCTTTCAGTCAATATAGCCTTAGAGTTGAGAATTTCATATTTTGCTTGTAGTTTACAGCTTTTAAACAAAATGTTAGTGTTAATATTAACATATTTAGAGAAAATAGTAGATATTTCAACATCATTATGGTAGATTCCTAAATATTTTAATATCAACAGTAGGGTTTCAATTAAAAGTTGTACCTCATCAGCAAAGCACGAGATTTTTCATCACGAATGACATATTGGCCATGTGTGCAGCAAATGATTCTTTAGCAAAATAACTGCAACAACAATTAGTTTTGCTAAGCCCCATGCTGCATTAGGGGCCATAAACCTCCCCAGAGCCCCACTGTGAAGGACCCAAAATGGTAACTAGCATTGGCAGAGGTTCAGGAGGGCTTCGTGCCTGAGAGATATTTTTTCTGCCAAAGCCTCGGAATATGGATACGATTCTACGAGAATACCACCATTGCGAAAGGGTTAAGAGAGGAGAGGAGAGTCAAGAAAAGGTTAGGTTTATTTTTTTAGGTATACACAGGACTTGAGACATGCAAGGATTTACCAACAAAAGTTAAAAAAAGCAGAATTTTTGGGTAGGAGAGACCACAAGCACGAAGTTAAATTAATTAAGCAACAAACAAATGAGTAAATCCTCATTTTTAAATTGCCCTGTTAAGGAATGGAATAATTTGCCTGCATTAGTCTTTGAGCCCTTCCCTAAAATCCACAGTATATAAACAGAATATGTAGAACATTTATGGACAAATAAGCTAGTGGTTGATGAAGAGCAGGTGGATTAGGGGATTGCCTGCTAGGGTAAGACTTTTCCCATATACCACTATGTTAACTGTGAAGGCCTTCAAGGAACCCTGAAGACACTTGTATGATAATGTAAAGGAAAATAAATTATAAAAATATTGTTATGCATAGACATATATAGGCCTTTTAAATAGAGGAAATGTACTGAAAATATTTTGAATGAATGGATGCATTTTTGGGCTGGGTGATGGATGTGTTGTGGTGGGCAGAAATGTTGTGTTATTGAAATAAGCATTGCATATTCTACCGTATAACTGCATAGTGTAATATTGTAATTACTGTATAATAGTAATAAGTTACCACAAAACTATTAGTTCATCTGTAACATATGCAATAACAATAATAATAAGAGCAATTTTACCAGTTTTTTCTACACAACTTTTGCTTACATACCTTAGGCTCCTCCAATGAGATTCGTTTGAATTCTGGAACAAATGTGAGAATATAGATACAAAATGCTATAGCAACAACCCATTCCGAAGCAGTGCTAGCCACATGAAAGCCCCACCCACCATCATCTGGATACCATTTCCTAGGATTGGTACCTGGAAAAAAAAATATTCAATTAATAGAATAATGAATAAAATAAACTAACTAAATACATTTTGAAAACTGGTGAGTGGGGTTAGTGTGCGTATATATATAAGCAGGCACTGAGCTTCAAGCAAGTAATACTTAAGTGAGAAAGAGAGAAAAATATGGAGAAAATGATCTAATATGCAGTTCCACTTGAAATTTCTTAATGAATTTTTTTATCGTTATTACAATCACTCACTATCATCCATTTTTGGGTGTATAAACATAGCACAAAAATACTATAGCAAAATGGAGGTTGGGAAGCATGAATTAGGCAGTTTAAAAGTGATTCCTAGAATATAGTGATTCATTGGGGATCTCCACCTCCATCTAGGAGGGCAGCATCATTTTGAGACTGGCACATTTCCATAGGATTTATTTAAATGACCTTTTCTGGAATATAATACTATTTTGAGGGAATCTCTAGTATCCACAAAGGAAGCCTGCCTCTTAACCACCTTAGACTCATTTTCACACACTAAAATTTTTTTCACACACTAAGATCTTCTATTTGATTACAAAAAACATAGACCAGAGGTTTGAGGCACACCCTTACAATGAGCTGCAGTTATAATTAGAAAAATTAGCCACGAGAATCTTCTATGGTATTTCTTTTGTTCATTTCTGCTAATTACCTGAATCTATTAATTGATAACCATACACATCACACCAAGGAATAAAATAATAGAAAGCACACACTATCCAAAAATACTGTTGACAAAGAAGTTGATGAATAGTAGTTTATGCAAATCACCAATTCTTATTTTTTCTCATTTTGTTGTTGATTTATTTATTTAGTATAAGCTGAGAGTTTGCGTAATTCAATTGAAAACAAGAAATAGAGAAAGATAGTTTGATAAAATATAACAAGTGTGAAAAATAGCGACATGACTATTGTTATTTCTTTGGGATCAGCCGCAGGACTTTATCCTGCAAAGTATTNCTGACGTTATTGTTCTGAAATATAGTACTTAAATATGATACGAGGGTAAGGTGAAAATTTCTCGTCCTGACACATAGATGGCGTTCCAATCAGCAAAAATTTATGATCCCTGCCTGGGTGCATGTGTCATTAGTTTGTAAGACAAGTTTCAACTTGTTCTCTCAAGTAGTTTGTTTACACGTATTGTTGCAGTAGACGTCTTTTGTGTTTTTCGTTAAAATAGATAAACTTGAATATCGTGCGGCCATAAAATTCTTCGTTTTGGATGGATTAACCCCTAAGGAAATTCATCCAAAGTTGACAAAAGTGTACTGGGACTCTGCTCCTTTAATGTCAACTGTTAAAAAGTGGCAGCTGAATTTAAACGTGGTCGCACATCCCTCGAAGATGACCCACTTGAAGGACGGCCAAAAACCGCAACCACACCGGAAACCATCAAAAAGGTGCACGATATCATGTTGGACAATAGGTGAGTGAGATAGCTGAGACTGTGGGGATATCGGAAGAAAGCGTGCGAAACATATTGCGCAAAGAATTGGGGATGCGAAAGCTCTGCGCAAGGTGGGTGCCACATTTGCTGAATGCCGATCAAAAGCAAATGCGCAAGCGATTTTTGCAGCAATGTTTGGACCGATTCAAGAGGGCACCGACTGATTTTGTGCGGCGATTTGTCACCATGGATGAGACATGGGTCCACCACTATACCCCAGAAACGAAACAGCAGTCAAAGCAGTGTGTGGAAGCCAGTGGTTATAGCGCCAAAGAAAGCGAAGTCGATTGCATCTGCAGGAAAGGTCATGGCCAGTGTGTTTTGGGATGCGAAAGGGATCCTGTTAATTGATTACCTTGAAAAAGGCAGAACAATTACAGGCGAATATTACTCCAACCTTCTTGACAAGCTGAATGCCAAAATTTGCGAGAAGAGGCCTGGCTTGAAGAAGGAAAAAAAATCATCTTTCACCAGGACAACGCACCTACTCACAAAGGTGCGTTGGCGATGGGAAAATTATGGGATTTGGGGTACAATTTGCTTGGCCATCCCCCCTATTCTCCTGATTTAGCACCCTCAGACTTACATCTATTCCCAAACTTGAAGAAATTTTTATCTGGGAAGCGCTCCGCTTCCATTAAAGAAGTTGAGAGGGCCTTAGATGGATATTTTCATACAAATGAAAAACATCTACTGCAACAATACGTGTAAACAAACTACTTGAGAGAACAAGTTGAAACTTGTCTTACGAACTAATGACATGTGCGCCCAGGCAGGGATCATAAATTTTCACTGATTAGAACGCAATCTCTGTGTCAGACCAAGAAATTTTCACCTTACCCTCGTAGCTAAATGATTTTTACCCAAGTTTTTCAATAATAAGGATATCCTACTCTATTTTATATGCTTCTATATTAATTATTCTACTAACCTTTTTATTGATAAATATAATTTGTTCATTAAGTACTTGTTTCCCAAATAAACATAAAACAATAAACTAAAAATAGCGTACTTTGATCAGTGCAGAAATCTGAATCGGGAATCATACTGGAAACAAAAGATTAGAGAAGTATGGGGAATTGTGTTAGAATCTGTGAAAAATTTTCCTAACAACTAATCACTAGAAAACTGAGCAAATTATGTTTAATTGTTGCAGCTTAAGTTATTTGAAACAAAATCTTCTGACATAAGAGAGGGATCTTCAAAACTATTTACTTGCTTTGAATGATTAGGTTTCATCTAATAATATTAGTCCATCTGTAACATATGAAATAATAGTAATAATGATTAAAATAATAACAATAATGCGACTTTATTCGTGTGAGATTGAGACTTTCAAGTCTCTTATTATATCTAACTCTTTCATTTTATGTACATTTACGCCGCCTTTTAAGAAGCTGATGTGAATTTGATTACATCCACTGGTGTTTGCATTTTTGATTCCATGAATACGGCCTAGTTTTTATAATTAACGATGGTATTAAAATTAGTAATTTAAGGTTTCGTATTAAAGGGGAAACTCCGTTCGGTTTCATAACTTACCGGCATAAGTGGGGGGCATTCGAATTAATTTAGCTTCTCTATCCCACCTTTTACTCGAGGGAAGTGGTGCAGTTTTATTTTATGAGCAAAAAATTTCGTTTTCACGAAGTCTTCACGAAGTTACCTTTTAGTAAAAAGCGCTCAAAAAGCGTAAAAGCCGAATTCGGAATGAATTTTTGATCAGGACTTGGGGAAGGATTCGGGGAACTTTCCTCGAATGGCTTTTCTGCGGAAAAGATTAGATTCCATTCTGCAGCTATTTTCATATCTAACGGAAAAACTGCTTTAATCTGGACGGTGAACGTGAAAGTACTTCGCTGAATTCGAAGGGGCTTATTTCATTTTATTTACATCGTTAAATATTATTTATTCGCGTGCAGATGTGATTTAATTCCTCATAGAACAATTGTCCTAAATGAGTTGCATGCCAGGCAATTCTATTACTAAGTGTGGGAACCCTTTTTTCTTCAGAGGGCTTTATGGTGATCCCTGCGTAAAATCATCAGCCGGTACTCAAGTTGCGCATATTTAATCAAGTGGCCTACATTAACGCTGTACGAAAGAAAACGATTCCAATCGCTAAGTAAACGTAGCTATTATATTTTACATTCTAATCTCAATTTGCGCTACTAAGAGTATTAGTAATCAAAATCGCTTATATGTGTGCATTTGTTTTAGAAAGTGACGAAAAGGCTGCTTGAGGTCTAAGGACCAAAGGTTTCCCACCTCTGGCCTAAATCTTGAACTTCAACTCGTAATAATAAACCCATTAATTCAGTAGAATCACGTTAAATCTCACATGAATATTCAGGAGCAACTTAAAATTAGTTTTAAAAAAATGAACCTACAGTCGGAACCAACCCTGCGTCCTTTGCGTGGGAATTTTCGACCGATTCCGTAACGGCCCTCGGTGACTATCGCATTAATAGCTCAGAAAATCGTCCTACCTCAACTGACGGTTGTATTTTCAAATCGAACAGACTGTCTGTCGTTTTTCTTTGAACTGCGTCATGACATCTGTATTCTTAGAACCATACGTTAAAAATGAACGCGAAGGTCCCAGGTTCATTCGCAGATAAATGATTCCAATTTACGAGGCATTCGTTTCTGGGGGAACGATTTCTCAGCCGCGAGTTGTCGATATAGTTATGGATCGATATAACGTATCGAACAGGCTTTATTATACCCGTCGAGCTGTCTCGTGGAAAACAACGTAATACCAAATGTTGGATTTGAAACTCTGTGTTGAATACGGCACATCTCTGAATTTCTTATAAGGAAGTTATAACGTGTGTGTAAAACCGATTTATCCCTAAGGGCACAGCAACAACGATGATCTTCGATAAAATTATTAACAGCTCACTAACTGAAATTATCGAGGAGAAAGGATAGCTATAATCAGGTATATTAGTATAATTACCGATCCTGATGGTATTCCAAACTAAACATTTTTCCATGCGAGTGTAAGCTTGCATCTTTTTCTGTTAAAGTGAATAATTCTTTCGTAACTTTAGATTTCACCTCTTCGTCGGAGGGAAGTGCTTCGCAAACTACTTTTGATGAAACTGGTATTTCTAGTGGTAGCACTTACAAGAACGTTGCATACGGTATCAATTATAAAATTCTGATCGCGCGATTCACCAATGAATTTCATGTTCCCAGAACCAAACTAACCATTCCTGCCATTGATTTTATGAAGTACTCTCTCAATTTACTTCAGAATTTTCATTATTTGTAATGTAAAACAGTTCTATAAACATAATAACATGTAAAGGTAACACATAAGATAGTGGTCGTGTCTTTATATGTTTTTATTCTCGTATAAACTCTTTCCCTTTCGTTTATCCTCTTCCTTGTGATTATTCTTGTATATATTTTCATCGCTCCTCTTAGTAAGCTTCTTTTTGTAATATTATTATCATGTAATATCTCCAGATGTTAGGTGGAACAGAGGCATAACCTCGCCGTAAGAGTGAAATAATAATAATAATGAGATATTTTTATGCTTGCTTATACAGATTTAGTATAATGGTCTTGTTTTTCAGGAAATTGAGGATGGAATCAGGATTTTTCAAGATGTGTGTTGATGGATTTTCGTATGTATGCAGTTGAATGACAATATTCTACTTCTAAATATTATAGAATTTTACTCATACCCATGCACACAAAACCATAGGTGCACTCATAAACGATGAGCGGTATAAATTAGTGTAGTTTTGGTATTCGGCTTATTTTGAACCTCATCGCACCGAGATCACGAGGGAGCTTAACCTCGCGCTGAAAGGGTCACTTAACAGTTACACCAATCTTCGTTTTCCAGGATGCAGTTTCAGCTGTCGGCGGAGCAATCGGAGCGATGCACGTGCCAGAGAAATGGATGCCAGGACGAGTTGATTTGATACTAAACTCTCACAATATCATGCATTTGCTGGTGGTGTCCGCGGTGTACTGCATGCACCACGCCACCGTGCGAGACCTCCTCTGGATGGCCTCGCCAAGTCCGTGCGCCTCGCGAGCCTCCCAGGTCGCCGCCTCCCTCACCAAAGCGGCCGCGGAACATCTGACGGCAGGGGCCGGCGAAGCGATCGGTCACGCAGCGTCGGAACTGTGATAGTGCTCTCAACGGACCCCCAAGTTGCCTCTCCACTCTCCCGCCCACTCTTCTCTCTCTCTCTCTCTCTCTCTCTCTCTATCTTTTCCTCTCACTCCCAAGGGTGGCATTGACTTTGTTTGGTAACAACGGGGGCGACTTCTATCTAGAACATTTGTTAAGTTTTCCGATTGTTTTGTTTTCCCGAGGTTGTGGGTCACTCACATTCCTCCGAGAGTCGTTTATCGCTTGTTTTCGCTATTTTAAAGAGAAATCCGAGGCGAGTCCTTGCAGATTTCTTTCTAGTCATGTTGTAGGAGCACCTCTTCAGAGAAACACCCCCTGTACTTAAGGTGTGGTCGCTTGAGAGATTTTGCGTCTGTCGGAAACATTCTGATACAGTAACGGACTGTAACGCAGAATGTGATTGTAACCCCGTCAAACTAACCTGACTCGCCTTCGAGGTGAAATTTTACAAAATTTTATCTGTTACAACAACGGAAGATGTGCTTCGGTCTCAAAATCTCGCTGTTCGTGGGACCATGAGTTCTGGGGGCGTTGAACTGAAGGCTAAAATGTTTTGTAGGTAAGCGTCGAGACGATTGGTGATGTCTCCTGTCGAGGAACGATCATTTTATTCCACAGATAAGAAGATATGCGCGATGAGTGAAATGAAGATGTCTCGGGCATCGTTTCGGAAATGACAGCTCGTTTTCGCGCATTCTTCTTTGAGCAATACTAGAGAATGTTTTAATTCTGGATGCAAGCAAGTAGTTCGGCATCCGATGGACCCTTAGATATAAGAGTGTAATGGTTAAATTCAATTGGTTATCATCAGTACCACGTGAGCTTTGAATATTATAGAGGCATAACCTCCTAGGAAACGGCATTTACGCGAGCGTATCTGAATTTACTGCTGGGTTGATGCTATCTATTCACCAGGGCTCACTCTTGTTTAATGGTGTGAGTAAGTCTCACTCAAACTGCTGTGGTTCTTAGGGAGGGCTCTTCAAAACTTGGGCCTGGTCCCTCTGTGATTCCGTTCGTGCATTAAAGTACTTGCCTTCTATTCTTCCCTTTCATTGGTGGTGCTTAGATTTGTAGAACACAAAAAATTTCGATCTCCTCAAATTAACGAATCGGGTTACAAAAACTTAGATACTCAGAGATTATTGCAACGGCATTGTGAGTGACACTTGTGGAATTAATGCTGCTATTTTCTTAATGAAATCTGTCCCTTTATTCATAAAATGATTGTGAATGCTACTGCTCTAGGAAAATTCTGGTTTCTCTTAGTCGATAGCAATTAGAAATCATGGGTTCGTACATTATATAGTCCATAAATAAATTGGAATTGAATTAGAGGATATTTTTGTTTGAGGATTTGGGTGATATTGCATTATATTTTGGAATCTAACTGATGCTACAGAACTGTTTGATAGAAAGTTTACAATTTTCCTAGTTTTTGAGCTTATTAGAAGAGAGAGTGAAGCTTTAAATTTTACTTAGCCATTTGTATGTGCTTGCAAAACCAAAATCTATAGATGCATTTATGGAAACTTTTACTTATAGTGAAAAATAAAGTTTTAGAAATTTTAGTTTATAATAAATGACAGGCATAATAAATTGTCACCTGTAAATAGCTGAGATGGAGAAATGTTATCTTCAACTGCTAGTGAAAGGCACATAAAAATATTCCGTGGCAGCTGAAGAATGACATTTGATTAAATATAACTTTGTTCTCTAAGTCTATTTTCTCAAAGTGTTTTCCTCTTCCAGTCACAGTTTTAAAACTTATTTACTCTTCCTAACATAAGATCATTTCATAATTTATCCATCACATTCATAAAAAAATGCTGGTATGGTATTGAAAACCGAGGCTATTAAAAAAGTAAGAAAATATGCCAAAATAACATTCTCAGATACTACCAATACTGAATTTAGGGATATCAAAGAAAATGTTTAGCCAGGCTGTTGAATAGACCCTCTGTGGCCTTGTAAATATGTATTTATCTAACATAAAACATCTATGAACTCACAATTCAACCACATGATCAGGTTGATAAATAGATACATTGGAATGAATGTCTTTCTGTGCAGCTAATATATTATGTTCAATGATATTTATCTAGGGAGGTAAATAAACTGATAACTTGAATCACATTAGAATAAACCACAATTAAAAACGGTATCAAGAATCAGTTGTTCTGATTCCCTGGTTCTTTAAAAACATTAGCAAATAAAATACATTTTAAATTCGTTAAAGATCTATTTATATAAATAATTGCTTTAATGAACAAACCACCCAAGTTTGTTCGCATAGAGAAATCAATGTCCTTCTCTATCAGTATTATTGAATGAGTTTGCAACTGATGAATTTCAGTAAGATTAATTAAGAAATTCACGGAGATGATTTCTTCAGCTTTATAATTTCTGTTACATATGCTGCTTGGAATATTTATTATTTTTTAATATCTATGTTTTGTTTGACTCTCAT
>KZ308404.1:174935-197919 GCA_000376725.2 Ladona fulva | reverse complement strand
AAAATTGTTATTATCATTATTATTATTAGTATCAAAAAATGCATAAACTGTGAGTAGATGAAAGCCTGGCAGCAACAATGACATGCGATCTGCCAAGATAAACTTTTGCAAACATTATTAGAATACTTACAGATTACACATCATGCATTACACATGAAAAATATAATAACATAATTTTACATTGCACTTATCATTTAACCCCCTTCCCACATTCATTCCAAATGTAAATGTGGAAATACAACTCTTTTATTGACACTTCTCAAAAGAATGAGCCTGAAAATCCAAATCCTATCTAAGCTAAGAATTTTATTCCAGCATACACAGTAAGTTTCAGACAACGACCAAGGATGTTCTGAAATTAACACTATCATAATAACTCATGATCTACTATTTATTTATCTGGATAGTTGTTAGCTAGCCTAGAATAAGGCAGTTATTCTCTTATGAATTATGATTATTACCAACAGCTGCCAGCAAGCAAACTACAAATATAAAAATATGTTGGAGCTTCTGTTATGAGAAGAATAAAAAACAATAAGAAGAAAATATTATCAAAAACCTATGACTTCAAGCGGTTATATTTTAGTAAAAGAAACATTATTTGGCAATAATCTTATAGCCCCGTATCCTTTTAATGTGTGAGAAATAGAGACCCCTTTAAATACTCAAAATCAAAAGATTTATCAGAGAAAATTAATACCTGAGATGGGATTAAAATTAATGAACTGAGATTTATTTTATCAAATAGTAATATACAGGATTTATACCTTTGCATAACAAAGTTATACTTATAATGAACTTTCAAAGCAATGTTGATGTTAAATATAAATAAGCCATCATCAGATTTTACATATAGGACTGCAATTCTCTAAAAAAATATTCACAGGTATTAGATTAGTTTATGAGGATAAGGTAGTTAAAGTAAGGAAGCCTTGGGTAATTTTCTCCTGAAGTCTAAGCATAAAGATTTACCCATCTATGCATCCACATAAATTTTAAGAAAAAATCACCAGCTCTTTATTTTCTCAATGGTGAGTTCTTTCCAGAGAATGTAAATGCATTCATTAGCCTAGAATTCCTTTAAATGTATGTCACACATTACTGGAATTCCCTAATTACACTCTGAATGAACAAAAATTTTACTTCAATAGTGAAAAAACAACTAAAGTCATATTCTTGCTCCATGGATATATATGATTTATATTAATGACTGAAAAAATTAGTTGAGCCATAAATGAGCAGGTTTGTTGATTTGCTAGAAACCACAATTCTACACTTTTTTGAGTAACAAATACAAGGCATGTATTACACAAGGCATCTGAGGAATGTGCATGGATAAAAAGGAATCAAATTAATGCATTAAAACTTTAGATCACTCTGTTTAGTTTAACTATCATATCACATTGAAACTAATATATATGCTAAAAAGAGTTATCATTACAGTATTGATGGAAAGGGATGTCTCAGTCAGTCAAATCCTTAGTCACTTTCACCAAATATGTTCTTATCCTCCCCTGTTTTTGTCATGAGTTCTATAATATGGTTTTCTAATACTTAATAAATGTTGAAATGCATTATAAAGATAGCTCCATTTTAAGAGTCCCAATGAAAAATAAGCAAGATAATGGAGTATTGTAATCAATTAAGATAACCTCTATCAAAACCTCAAATCATATTATAAATACTACTGTTTCCAAACACATTTCTGTTATTGACATTTACTTGAATCCCTGGCATGGGGGTCAATACTTAGCAGTTAATTAAATAGCAATCATGAATGTGAAGGCAGAAATATTTATTACAACGAATTAACTGAATTTTCTCACTCATAGAATAATAATGTATACAGATAAGAAAGAAATTTGTCTGGCTTTAACTGAAGTTAATACGCAAAGAGGGATTACCAAGGCTATATTTTAAAATATTGTTAAATGTTTTGCAATAAGCAGCTTTGCAAGGTTTCTTTTTATTACAAATAGATTTTATGTGTTTAGTGATCCAGAATTTCAATATAATCTTAAAGGACAAGATTAGGTACTTATTCTTTTTACCTGATACATCATTAACCCACAATTTCTATTTTATCAGGAACGATTAATGGGTGTAATATGGCAGAATATAGAATGAAAGGATTTCTTAATATAGACTGATATGCAAATGAAAACTGTTTTTCTCACAGTTGGAATTCTATGTTATGAAAGGCTTAATTGTTGATCTGTCTTCTAATTTCAGTAAATATTTCAGCCAGAAGAGTATCTTAAATTTATCCATCTCCTGCCACACACATAAACTGGAAATTAGTGCATTTTTACAACAGAAATTGAATAACTCTGATTATGGACTGAATTTATATCCACAGTCTTTAAAAAGGCAAAAAATTCAGATTTAATACTCAAAGAAGATTTCTTCACAAATAATCAGTTCTATGAAAAGTAATTGTAAATATACTCTGTATCAAAATAACAAAGCTCATAAATGCAATGAGAGAAATCAGCAAACGGATGCATCCACATATTTACATTTCCTATTAACTCCAGTTAAAGCCAGTAAAATTTCAGTCTTATCTGCATAAACATTTTTCTCATCTCAAAAACAAATACATGTGATAAATACAGTGATACCTTGGCCAACTAAAATAATTTGTTCCAAAAACCACCCAATTGGATGAAAGAAAAAAAAGAATTAGCCCAAAAAACAAATGATCTTTACACCGATTAGACAGAAAATGTGTTGCATATGTTACACAACAATTTTAATTTTCTTTTTGATAAATGTAAGGAGTCTCCTCTTCTTCAACAGCTGGCCTCTGTGTCTTTGCTGGAGAAGAAATAAAAAATCTGTCCAAAGTTGCTTGCAATTCTCTTTTTTCAGAATGTTTTTAAATGTGATTCAAACACACGTCTTCAACCAAGGCACAAAGTCCTTCCAATTCAACTTTGTTGTGATGTCACTTTATAGCCAAATACTGAAACACTTCCTAGTTGTGCAGCATTTTTTTAATGCCACTTGTTGGCTTTCATCCCTTCTTATTGCAACCCTCCTCCTCCTCTGATTACCACTCTTTATCTTCGTTGTCTCTATCCTGATCCAGTTGCTTTATCAACTCTTCAAGACCTTCTGTGTTCAAATCCATTGATTGTTCTTCAACTAATTCTTCTACATCTTAATTTACCTCCAAATGAAGTGCTTTGCCCAAGGAGACTAGCTTATCTATAATTCCAGTATTTTCAGCAGAAAATTTCCCAGCAGCATCTTCAGGATCCTGAACACTGGAAACAGAACCTTTTATTTTGCAGAAGTCTGGCGTTAACCTTTTCCTGCTAGAAGTAAGTGTCCTAACTGATACTTTTTCCCATGCCAAGGCAATTACTTGAATAGCATGAAAGATGTAATAATGATCCTTCCAGAATTCCCTCAGAATCAGACTAGCATATGAAGTTGCATCAAAACATCTTTGGAATGCGTGTCAGCTTTTTAAAATTGATCTGCAGTTGAGTAGTAGTAGTGTTGTTGTTAAAAGTGCTTTGACATTGGAGGTCCTTTTGTATGTAGGCTCCCAGTGGGAATCTAACCTGGGACTGCTTTCACCGAAGTCAAACATATTGTGCACTTGGCTATCTGGGAGCCCTGTGGTTAAGGTATGGCATGCAAGTTCTATCTCTGATTATCATATCTGATCATTTTTAAAAAGCCTAATTGTATTTACTTTTCCAAAAGTGAGGATTGAATGAAAAATAAATACCTATCATGAAAATTTTTAATCACTCTTGATGTCATAGTCATAAATCATAATCAATGCAATGAATTACTAAGTGAAAACAATCAGGATTTGTCAGCCTGTATCCAGATGGTTCTATAGTTTATTCAAGAGAGAACCATGACAGTGTACTCCTGTTATATATATGACTCACTCTATATCAAAAACAACATCCATAGGTTTACTTTTTGTTCCAATATCCACTCATACAATACTCATCAATCTGAATCCATCAATATACCTCAACACCAACTTACAAAAACTGCAAATAGCCTAAATTACTCTGCAATTAAATTTTTCAATAGTTACCCGCAAGAGTAACAAACACACCTTTCATAAATTTTCAAAAAATTATTCATAACAGGCTCATAGTCTTCTCTCTACTAGTCTACACTCTACTCAGAGAATGAAGTCTTAAGCATGAATGTCAACATTGTGGTCTGATTACTTTGGGTCTGCCCGATTTTAAATCTCTTTTTTACATACTGATTAGTTTCTTATTTTTCTTTTTGTCCTTGTACTGTATGCACTTTGTTTTATGTCTTTGTTTCGCATTGCTTTTTACACTTTGTTAATTTTCATGTCTAACGATGCTCATACCTGTTTTTCATGGTTGATGGCTAATAAAGTATTGCACACTCCGCAGCCACCTTCAGGGTGAAGATGGCTGCGGAGTGTGCGACCAAAACATTGTGATGATCCACCAAACCACCCGGCTAGTAACCCAAGAGAATTTTCTGCAATCCATACACCGGGAAAGGACCAAGTCATTCTAATAAAGTATTATTATCACTATGTGAATTTCTAGAGTGACCATACATCTGGGTTTCCGAGGACATGTCCTCTTTTCTCAGGTGTCCATGGAAGTCGTAGTTTTTCTATTTACAATACAAGATTTATATTCCCTTACACTTATACACCCTCTAAATTCATGTAAGCAGTAAAAATTTTTGTTTTTCTAGTAATAAATGCATTTAAAAAGAACATCATTTTTAATTAATCAGAAGAAATTTTTATTCTATTTCTAATCAATAGTAGCTCTATTCCATATGTGAAATTCCATAATTAGAAGAAATTAAACATTTTGAAAAAAAAATCCCACAATGTTTTATAACAAATGACCAGTTTCAACGGCTAAGATAATATCAGGTTAGTTGGACGAAGACCCAGATTCAACATCGAATGGCATCAGAATCAGAATATTTATTTAATATTTTGAACTAGGCAATTCGAAATATAGAGAACTGTATTCTTACGGGAAAAGTCAAGAGGATTACTTGGAATAATAATTCTAATGAAGGAAGTAATAACAATTTTATCATTCAGTAAATATGAAGGTACTGGTGATCAGATTAAAATTTTTCCACCTCCTGCATATGAATTCGATCAATATCGACAGCAACCGCTATCTACAGCTATATCCTGACATATGTTGTTACCGGAATAAATAATTCATTTCTTTCATACCCTTAATGAAAGGAGACGGGTTGCATGACTGTATTATTATTACCATAGAAATAATACCCTTCTATTCCTACATAGTGAGCGAAAACAACACAAGATTGCAAAAACATTAAGATTGCAATAAATCATAAAATAGTAGCTGCTGCATGATTATCGAATAAATTATACAGAAAATTGTGAATTAACTTCTTGAATATGATACAATTTGTGAAACAGATCCTAATAAGAACGAAAAATTTGATGTTACACCCTATAATTAGAATAAGCAGCCGAGATCTTTCGATTTCAGTGGGGGGTTACGATATTACTTTTAAAGGCATTGAAACCAATTTCATTTTTCATTGGTCTACTTCCTGCACCAACACAAAAAGTTTCTTTGAAATTCTCAGACAAAAGTTAGAATTACTCCTTGTGAGTAGGACCTTTTATTTATTTATGTAGATTTATGTAGATGGACCTTAGTTTCTGTTTGTTTAAAAATTTCAATTTCATTGCGAGAGAAACCTCTTCCTATTTAATATGCTCAGAACATTGGGAAATACACAATACAAGTACAGGCTTGATAGCCAAAAGATTCACTCCAGGATGCTCTACCTATTTGGGTATGCCAACGTGCAAAGAACGATATACGCTTTTGATGCCTGCAAAGCACGTCTTGTCTCATACATGTGTGATGTATTCTTATAAACATGATGAATAGAACTCGAAGATATTCATATTTTTGTTTTTTATTTCTTATTTATATAATAGAAATTTTCAGTACCATAAGTATCACCCTATAAAAGTATACTACAGCTGTATTATTACTAAAGAATTTGATTGAAGAAAAATAAGAGCTAAACTTTTCTTGGCCTTCCTTCATTTTACAAACTCAGTGTTTGTATGTTACAAAGAAATCTGTGATGAATTTAGAGGACCTCTTCATTACTATGTAAAAGAAAGGAAGTCATTGAATGTAATGCTGTTTTATCATTTAAAATATTGTGAAATATTTACTTTACAATTCATTCATCAAATAGTTGGTATTTATTTTTATTATTAGTTTCATTAATTATGAAAAATTCCTATTTCTGTATCACTGAAGTGATTAAATTAATACTGCTATCACAGATAAGCTCTTCATTAAAAAATCAGTGCAATTTATCAATTATTTTCTTGGAAGTTACTGGCTTCTCCAGTTTGGAGTATGTTCCCCACCCACCCTATATCACCTCAAGTATTGATTTTCTGTTGCATATAATTATTGAATCAATTTTTTTGTTATTTACAGATTGTTGCCATCCTGTTCATCTAGTTGAGAACCTGTATGATCGACAAAGAAGAGACTAAGAAATTTCTGCCTTTTATTGAATGTAAATGTTTTGAATCTTGAAATACTATGTATATCATATCGTTAATAAAGTAATTGGTATATTTTGTAATAATGCTGTATTCTTCTCTTTCACCTTCCAAGTTGTAGTGTACATCTATAATCTGACCCTGCAAGCCCTATGTGGCAAACGTACCTCCCCATATGTAAGGAAACAAAGTACTATGAAATTAAGTGTAAACTTACCGAATAGCGATTCCAACAATTCCTATAAACAGCATGAGTTCGCTAATAAATGATTAAGATTCTTCTAAACGTTCATTGTTTTACTGGTTAAAAGGTCTCATTGTATTAGTAAAACTTCTTCTCTTTTAAACATAAAAAATCCAGATTATAATATCAAAATATATTATTATTCATTATTCTACCTNTCATTCGGATTTTTCTTTCGAAACAGTAATTATTTCAATTGTGTTGAGATCTCATACTCAGTGAAGTTTCTTTTTAAAATAAATTCAGATAATAATATCCAAATATATTTTAGATCAGAAATTTAACTAGAAATATATAAGTATAAACCGTAGAATAATAAAATAATTCCAATTACTACGGTTATTAACGGTGATATGAGAAAAAAATTAAGTTGCAAGCGTTGCCGTGCTTTAGATCGAGAAATATTAAATTCGAATTGCCCGCCTACCCATAATGCACCGTGGGAAAAAAAAAGTTGGGAACTCGCCTCAAAATCGAAGATTTTGATGCCATATTACGACGAATTGGTTGCAGATTTTTCTACGAAATTTCGTATTTAGTTTTCTTTGGTTGTCAACTTACTTGTGGCGTTTCCGTGTGCACCTGACGTTTCTTTTTGGACCCTTTTGTTCTTCAGTCCCGAGGGGAAAATACCATTTTTAGGGCCTTTGGGAGGAGAACCTGGGATATCAGTTATCCTACTATTAGGGTACTTTTGGTGAGGCACCAGAGAAAGGAAATATCAGGTTAGAAAAGATGTGGTTTACAAGTAAAACTTTATTTTCATAAATAGGTACATCATACGTTCATTTCTTAGTTCGGAGGCATCTTTCAGCTAAAGTTACAATTCTGAAGTAATTTTTGCACATAGTATATTTCAACCTAGGAAGATCTACAGGAAACTCTTTTCGCATCACCTTTAGAACCGCCTCCACCTCGTTCACAACAGCATCTGTAACGCTCGCGGAGTCGTAATGGTATCGGAAATTTGGTATTTAGTTAGCGGAGATAAATATTTGGTGACCACGCAATGACGTTACGTTTTAACTCTAATTAACTAACCTTACAATGGAACGGTTATTCGACATTTGGAATAGCATTTAGGAAATTGATTGCATGATTTTGAATGGTGGCGCTATTTTTATGCCCATATTAGCTGACAGAAGTGTGTTATATTTTTGCCCTTCTACATTCGGACTCACCTAACATGGATAAATCAAAACCAAAGCAAATCAAAGAAAGTCAATTTCTATATTTGATTATGTTTATATGAAAATTTTGGTATTTCAAAGATGAATGATAGATCAGTTACGATACTGTAAACAGTATCTAGAAAATAATCTACTGTAGTTTTTTATTCAATATAAATATATTCTTTTAAAAACTCATACCGAGTACTGGATTTCATGTGTCTCACAGTATTTTATAATCATTTAAGAAATATAGAAATCGCAGCAGTAGTTTCCAACTTTCCCCTCCCCTTATTACCCCTATGGCGCCACCCCTGTCCGGTGTCTGAGCATAAAAAGGTTTGCAGACCATCGACTCGTCCTCTCTTCTGTTGTTTGCCGATGGTTCAGCACTGTCCGAAGACACCTTGCAGTCGCGTGAAGGACGTCGCCTGGCGATGGAGACCGTATTACGGACAGTTTATCGCCTCTTTTCGTAAGTCTTACTAAAGATCCTTGTGTTAAACGTTTTAAATCTTCCTCGTTAAGTTAGGCCGTAGTGCGATTTATTTTCACGATGGTTCATCAGTTCCCAATATCTTTGCAGGAATTTGCTAATGTGAGGTTAATTAGTTATCCACGAGGTGATAATGTCAATGAAACTATAATTTCTTTTAGGGACATAATCTTGTCGTAGGGATTTTTATTAAAGCCATAGCATGCCGTCATCGCGAGTTCGTTGCCCGAACATTGCAGTTTTGTCTTAATGACCTTTTAAAAGGCAACTAGAGAAATTAAATGGTTTCATTCTGATTGCGACGTTCCTTTCTTATCAGCCATATCTCAATTTTGCATTTGTTCCCTACGAGAAAAAAAGGTTCTGTTTAATGGAACGTACATTTGACCAGCTGATCCTTCGAGGCATAGAAATGGAATAGAAATTTTCGATTTCACGTATTTTCACTAAATCGGAAACTTATGTTCGGTTTTCAGTATCTAAGTTTTCTCGGATATCTTTTACTATGATACATCAATGTTTGATACAATTAACCGTGTCTGATTGTGTTGTGTGCCGTGTCAGCAGTTGTTCTCTCCCGTATTGTTGATGAATTGAATGAAGAATTAAATGTATAGTTCGTATTGGGCTCTCGGGATAATTGTCAGACTCAACCTACATTGAAATAGCTCTATTTTATACTGGTCCTTTATTCTTTCCGGTTCTATGTTGTACTTAGCGCATGTTGGTGAGCCTACCCTGAAAGTAACCCCATTAGCCCACAGAACGTTAACGGAAAGCAACCTTGGGCATCACTGTTTCACGGATCCATACGTTATATGCATATGCATCGTGAGTCATAAGCATAGGAATGGATGAATTAGTTTTTTTTTTTTTTTAACTCCTTCAGGTTATTTTGTACTAGCGGATTTAATGTATTAATGCCGGGATATTGTTGAACACATTGAATTAGCACTGTTGCAATGGATGGGTGGGTTTAATGTCCGTAATGAGAGCTTGCTTGAGACATTTGCTAGCCTAAAGATAAGATAACAGGTGTTCGATCAGGTATTTCAGTGATTTGATATGTTATGTAATCTTAAGATAGTGTAACTTGATTTTTTAAATGAATCCTATACAATATGGTTTATCGAGATTTCGAAAAGGGCGAAAGATTAACAATTTTATATAAAATTTAGAAAGTTTGTTCTTCACGTGAGTAGATTTTCATTATTTTAACTTTGAATGGGTTTGTAATACGATATTTAAAAGCTAAAGCCTGCGTTGAATCGAGCCCCGTGCAGCAGTTCCCTCGCATGCATTTTCTGAAACCGGCTCACGTGGTTGTAACGTCTTACATAGTTTGTGGATAGAGCAATATACCTCTGTAAAGCCAGTTATTGTAATGCTGGTGACTCTTTGGTGCTTAACTTCTTCATACAAATTTTGCTGTTGCTTGGGTTAATTTCTGTTGTTTGATGTTGCATTTTCTGCCAATGAGTCTACAGGATTTGACGAATCTTTAATTATTACAAAATGTTACTCCTGTCAGTAAAATTTCAAAATTCGAGATAGAAGCAAATAACTCCAAAAGTGCAAGTACTCAAAAAATGTCACTTTAGGCTCATTGGTAGAAAATGGAATATTATGTAGTATCATTTTCTTAGACCGTTATGGATGAAATCCAGAATTTTTTTCTTATGTTGAAATTCACTTTAAAACTTAACCTACGATTGAATTCGTCATTTTGGCAAATTTTCTTTATTCAATGTGTATAAGCTGTTTTTATTGGTGAAAAGTTTAAATTACTTCAATTTATTTCTAGAATCTCTTAAACTTATTTTCCACCTTGTAGATAACAGCCATTAGAATGCTTCAGATTTTTTTAAGACCTGTAAAAACAATGTTGCCACATTGCTAAGAATTGGTTTGAGTAAAATTTACTTTGTTCTTGTTGCTAAGTTCCGTAAGCCTTTTGTTAATATCCATTTTCAGATAAAAATTTTCTAATTCTAAGTGAAAAATGTAACTTCCATGTTAGGCCATTTTTTGGCCAAATATGTTGTGTAGCATCTACAATGTCATTTTAATGACAAATTTCTTCTACAGGTTTAATTCAATAAAATGTGTACTTGGCTGCATGCATCAAGAAATTGCAGCAAAGACATCAGGCGCTGATTTTTGATGTTTTATTGCAAATATTTTGAAATGTACATTTATTACAGTGATCAATAAAGAAATGCCAGAAAGAACCTTTTCAAGTTTCATTGTGCACATGTCCAACTCCTCACCCGCCAAAGTTTTTGGTACAGCAGGGGACGTCAAACCTGGGCCTATCTCGGAGCTCAAAAATTCAATTGTTTTTCCTGCTGCTGTGGCATCTGCCATCTTTGTTTTCTGTACTTGCATTCCCAGTGATGAGTCTTTCAATGGCTATGTTCAGAATACTTAGAATAATTTTCACTTAGAATTATTCTGAACATAGCCATTGAAAAGACACATCACTGAGAATACAAGTACAGAAAACAAAAATTGATCTGAAAAAATAAAATTATGAAACATGAAAACAGCATTATTTTTTTAACATATTGAATGACCTTGGGGACTTAGAATAATTTTCTTCAAGCAGTTTTGGCTTCAAAGGGTTACAGCAGAATTTCTGGGAATTCTAGAATGTTCTGGAAACTTCACAATTTCTAATGGAAAAATTCAAAACAAACTGAAAACTATGAAATTGTCATGCAATTGACAAAATCAGAATTCAAGGATAATTAAATGAAAAATGACAAGATAATGTATGAAACTACAAAGTAACAGTCAATTATTGCAATAAACTTCAAAGAATATCACGAGCTATGCATAATAAGAGTATGAAAAAATTGCTAACATAATTAAAGTTAGGTTTCCATTGATTATAGCACTTGAAAATGACCAAAATCCTTAAACATATGGTGAAGAATGAAGTAAATTAAACCAAACTTAAATATCACCATGCCACAGAAACAAAATTGGCAGGAATAACTTATCATATTATCAGAGATAACAAGGAAGAAATGTTTCTGACAGAGGAAAATGGAAGAATTTTGGAACTGCAGTATTCCTAATGCAATAGGTACTGGATTAAATTAAGATTTCGAACAAACTAAACTAAGAAATAAAAGGGAGTGAACATTTTGCAACCAGTATTTAAGGAAAATCTCAAATGAAAAATGCAATAAAACAGAATCAAAGGAGTTTCTAATTTAAAGAATATGCCCAATAAATGCTCTCCCAAAATTGAACTCATCCCATTCTCAAAAAGTTAGTCTTCACAAAACATTGTACTTTTCACATTGTTTGAAGAATTTATAACAGGACTAGTAAAACATAACAAGAAAAGATCCTAAAAATTTCTTTGACCCAAAATGATATGAAGTTATGATTTCAGAGTTGAATATTTAAGGGATAACAAACTTTCTTCATAAAAACAAGAATGGGACCATCAATGTTCTTAAATGTATTAATTTGAGAAAATAATTAATATTTGAAGCACAGACTGATTTGACATCACAAAGTAATGATTCTGGAAATGGTGCGCATTTAACTGTGAACAAATAGCTGTGAATCAAAACAAACTGTCAGGTTATCTGAATTCATTAACATTTGAAAGTGAACCACTTCTGATTATGATTCAAAGCACCCCAAGAATTGAAATTTAATACTAATGTTTGATTTTCAAAGTAAATTACATTTTCAGTGAATTGTTCCCAAGTCAGCCTTCTAGATGCTTTTACATATTCATAATTAGTCCTTAATTACATTTAATTTGCATCCAGATCAGAGTTTGAATGCATAATATTTCGTATATTTACACATAAATCCTCTAAAAAATTAGAAAGGGTTTGTAATGAACCGTTTTAGTATTTTTATCCCTTAGTGAATGAATGTACAGAAAGGCACATATAAAGTTATTGCAGCTCTAAAGGGAGGAATCAAGCAATGGAAAACAAATTTGTCTGAACTAGCATTATCAGATTTTTTTCATTTTCAAGTTCATAAAATTGATATTTCACTGCATTAATCAAATGTTATCTAAGCAAAACATAGAAATTGGGAAGAATATTCTTCTAACTAATAAAAATACAAATTATTATACTCCATGGCACATTGAAATATTGCAGTTTCAAAAGCTCATAGCAATTAAAACAACATTTTCTAAAGCCATAAAACAAATCACACAGAAACATCCATCTCTAGATAAAAATGGTTCATGATAATTAATGAATATTTATCGCAGTTAATAATTTAGTTCCATTTCATTCAAAGCAAAAATTGACAGCTAATAAAACTCTCTCTAGAACTCAGTACATTTTAACATTTTCTGACAATCAGCTGAGTTAACTCTGAATTTCTAACTGAATTAGTGATTGTTGACAAGAAATAACTCTAAAAACTTGAAACTGAAATTTTAACTGAATTTGTGATTGATGAAAGAAATGACTTTCAAAAACTAGAAACCTGGGCCTATCTCGGGGCTCAAAAATTCAATTGTTTTCTGTACTTTTATTCTCAGTGATCTGCTTCTTTTCGATGACTATGTTCAGAATAATTCAAAGTGAAAATAATTCTGAGCATAGCCATTGAAAAGACAGATCACTGAGAATACAAGTACAGAAAACAAAAATTGATCTGAAAGAAATAAAATAATGAAACGAGAAAATAGTACTGTTATTTTTTAACAAAATGAATGACCTTGGGGACTATATTATTTTTAACTGCATCAGCTTTGAAAGGTTAAAGCAAAATTTCTGGAAATGCTAGAATACTCTGGAAGCTTTACAATTCCTTCCAGTACATTTGTTAGTCAAACTTAATCAAAATTTAACTGACAGCTATAAGAAATTATGAAAACTTTCAAATAATAGACTTTGAAAATTAGAATTCAAGAATAATTACTTAAAAAATTGAAAGATTATGAAAACAAGAATTAAACTACCAAGCAAGAGTGAAAAATTGCAATAAATTTCAAAGAATATCACATGCAATGCATAATGTGAACATGACAATTGCTATCAAAATGAAAATTTTCCACTAATGTGCTCACAAAGCAGAAAATGCCAGGAATGATTTATCACTCAAATGTTAAATAGACACCAAGAAATAATTTAGATACAGGAGCACGGATGAACTGTTTTGGAACTGTTGTATTGCTATTGCAAATTCTACTTCAAAAATATCAAATAATAGACTTTTAAAATTAGAATTCAAGATTAATTACATGAAACGATTGAGAAATTAGAACAAAAATTAAATTACCAACCAACAGTGAAAAAATGCAATAAACCTCGAACAATGTCATGACCAATACATAATGTGAACCTATGGAAATAGCCATAAAAATGCAAGTTAGTTTGCAATTGAGCAGAGCACTTGCAAATGTCACTGCCTTAGACCTACTTTAACATAAGGTAAATCCCAAGGTAAATCAAACCAAACCTTCACCATTCTCAAAAAAAAAAAACAAAAATTTCATGAATAAATTGTCAAATTCCTATAAGAGACATCTAGAAAAAATGTTCTCAAAAAATGAACATGGAAGGATTGTTTTGGAACTGCAGTATTCCTATTGCAAAGAGTACTCGATTCAATTAAAATGTGGAACTTAAACTACGAGTAAACTACAAAATATAAAGGGCTTGAAAAGATACCTAAAGTAACACGTAGATCCAAAGAAAAATGCAGTCAAACAAACAGAATTCAGGGGAGTTTCTATTGTAAAGTATATACAAAATACAGGTCCCTTGTAAACTGAATTTCAACAGTACTTAAAAATTTAGTCTTCACAAAACAATTTAATATTTACAGTATTTGAAAAAAATATTGCAGGATTTAAAAAAATCACAATACAAGAAAAGTTGTCCTTAAATTTGTTTGACCCAAAAATGAGAAAATGTTATTATCTGTGAGTTGAATACATAGGTGATATCAATATTCCAGAATAATAGCAAGAAGATGATCATCAATCATCATAAATTTATGAATTCAAGTAATGTATCAATACTTGAAGCACAGGCTGATTACTTTCACTTTACAGAGTAATTACTCTCACAGAGTAATTACTCTGGAAGGGTTGAACATTTAACAATGAACAATTAGAATTAGAACAGATTGCTAAGCATTCTGAATTTCTTAATATTTGAACATTAACCATTTTTTTCTTGTTTCAAGTTTCATACCTCAAGGATTGAAATTCACTACTAATGATTGGTTCCAAAAGCAAATTCAGAGAATTATTCCAAAATCAACCTTCCTGATGCTTTTAGGTATTCATCATTATTCCTTATTTAAATTTATTTTGCTTTAAGTATATTTCAGTTTCAATTTATGATCTTTTATATATTTAAATAATAATCCTTTATGTAAAGAATGAGGGCTTAGAGTGAACCCTTTTTATCATAGAAATATCATTCATCATAGAAATACTGCAGTTTCCAAAAAATATACAACATTAAAACTATAACTGTTGACTCAATTGGAATTGGCCTTTAATTGCAAGTTATCAAAGTTGCTGCATTGCTTTTCATTCAAATAATAATGAGGTTGAGCAATCAGAATGTAGTATTTTTTATTGCATTGAGACTCAAACTTAAATGATTAGGTTAATTTAAGAAAACCAACAAATGACAACTCATTTCTATTGAGAACATGAAAAGTTTCCTAAATAATGATTTATAATGTGGATTGCTTTGCAATATTATTTAAGGAGGTTATTTTCATTACATTGAGATGAGAATCTCTATATTTCTCCATGAAAATCTAATCTACTCCAAGAATATAAAGCTTTTAAACCTATGTTGATGCCAATAAAACATACCATAACATCTTGCCTAACCTTAAACTTTTTGCACAGGTTTCATAGTTGGAACTTAATGATTTTCATAGATATGCAATTTCAGGAGAATGTACTAAAAAGAAAAATGAATATTCATACAAATGAAAACTTAATGAGAATTTGAGTAGAGACTGATAATTTTGAAAGAAAATTGCAAGTAACTTAAAATTGGGAGCAAATTAAATATACGTAGAACTATCACAATTATCACAAGTATCACAATTTAAAATTGGAATATAACCAACTAAATGAAAGAACACCCAAATCACAAGAACGTTCTTTAATCCTGCCATTACAACTCATGAAAATCAGGATCAATACATCAGCTTAAATTAATTTTAAAACAACAACTTTACAATTTTGCTAAGGAGAATGGAAAGATAAGGAAAGAAAGACAGTTTTGGAACAAATCAAGTGATTGATGGGAAAAAAATAATACCACAAGGGAAAATACTTCATTAACAGAATAAGGGGAAAAAATGAAGAGGAACTAATGAAATCCAATAGATCAGAAATAATTAACTAAAAGATAACTTAAATGAATGAATTTAAATATTTACTCCAAGGCATGATATTTTAAAGAGTCAAGTGAAATTACTCAGCAAAGGTGCTTACAGAAATTACTTTTTTAAAGCAGATGAATGTTTTTAATAATTTCTAGGAGATTCAGAGGAAATGATGGAAAAATGGATAACTCCAGAAATAATCAAATGAATGAAATTAAGTGAAAATAACAGCTTCTGTAAAATTAGAAGTAAGAGAATGAAGAGGTGCATTGAAATATCATTCCATACAGAAGAGGAAATGATTTGGAATGCCAGCAACAATAAATAATAAAGAGGGTAAATTATATTTTGTGTTTATGAACTTTGTTCTAAAGCCATTCTAAGATGGATTTAAGAGAAGAAATATGCAAATATCATTTAATGCCAAGTAAGTCAAGGTCTAAGGAAAATGCAAAATGAAAAATATTCATGTATAAGTCTTTAAATATTCATAAATCTTTCCATGCATAAGTCAAGTAAAGAGGTCCTTCTCCATGATCAAGAGCTGTTAACCAAAATATCCAAAATGAAATATCTGAAAATAATCATCCAGAAAAGAAAATGTTAAAGTCAGTACAACAGAAATAGTTTAATCAAATTCATTGATAAAAAGTTAATCATTGAAAATTTCTGATTGCTTTTACCAGGAAATTTAAAAAGGATATGTTGAGGAATTGCAACCTCATGTTTTAAATCAGATAACTCTATTTAACAGAGTTTCAGTTAATCTTAAAAATAACATTCTTAATGGCAAAAGTAGAAATGCTAAAATACTGACCAAAATTGTAACAGAATTTGAGAAATAAATTAGGCAACTGAGAGCTTGCATTTTACAGAATTCAAGATGTATGGGTTTATAATCCTTACCATATTGCATGAAGTAATTAAGTGCCTACAGAAGAAATGGGTGGGTCAGATGTTGAGAGGAGAGGGATTGCTGAAGAGCGTGACTGAGGGTAGAATGCAGGGGAAGAGACAGAGGGGAAGGCAGAGGCAAAAGATGTTAGATGAAATAAAGGAGGGAGTGAGTTATCAGGTAACGAAAGAAAAGGCTATGAATGGGGAATATTAGGGCACATGGACCTACCGAAAGGTAGAACACTTAAGTAAGTATTATATTGCATATCTCTCCATTTTTGAAGATGATGAAAGAGTTTGTCATCCAAGTGTGCAGAGGCATACTTAGGAAATTTAGAATGTAAGAGAGAACAAAGCCAACTATACATAAAGGAAATATGAAATTGCAAGTTTCCACATTTCCCAAACTAAGACAAAAATTTGAAACTAAAAAAACAAAGGAAGAACCTCATACAACCAACATACAGATGAAAATCTGAAAGTTATCTGGGTATTCCATCTAAAAATTTGATTGACATTCCAATTCCTAGTGATATAAATCAATGGGATATAAATTGTCAGCAATCTACAATATTATAGCGGAATTGACCTCAAAGATATCTTAAAGCAATCATATAACTATCCTACCACCATCAACATTTTGATAAGTTTTAACCACTCCTCATTGATTGATAGCCAAGTCAATCTATTCAATCACTGAAATACATCACCAGTAACAAGATAAAAATCATAACTCATTGAAAATAAGCCACAAAATGTTACTAATTCAATTAAAAACAATTATTCAACCTATAGCTATTCAACCATTACTGACAGCAAAATCTACCCAAAAGATATACATATCTTACATTATATTTAGGTAGAAATCATGAGAACTGAATAAGGGGAGGGTTCTTGAGAAGATGTGATGAGAACTTCTTAAGTTAAGAAAGAAATTAGGTTAATCTCAAGATAATCTGTGAATTAACAACAAGTTGTAGAATTAAAACTGAAAACAAACTATTTAGCCACTATGTCTGAAACATAGTATCAATTAACTGATGGCAAGTATAATTTCAAATTAATTCTAGGAATATGATTCATATGAAATGAAATCTAAACCTTGGCAATAGGTTATTATTTAAGTTAAAATTAAAGAAAAAGTATGGCAAAGAATAGTTAAGAGACTAAAAAAAGTAAGTGCCTACATATTTTTACTCAATTGTTATTGCATTACTGGTAAGGCTAAATTAATTTGAATAAAAGATCCAAAAAAGCCATTAACTTACTTCATTGAGTTTAATATCATAATTTAGTGGTCATATAATTCTAGATTTTGAACCCATTTAAACTGAGAACGATCATTACCAACATTTAGGTTGTTGCATTTAGATTAGCTGACTTACAAGCTGCATTTCTAAACCATCTCTCAAAAATATTCTCCATTTTCTTCAAAGTAATGATTTCAAAACCGATTGAAATAATTATACTTTAAAGCATAATTACTGAAATGCAACTATACTCAGAATATTTAAAGAAACATGATTTCCTACCCCACTGATTTGTTTAAGGCTTAAATATTCATAAAACTCCAAATCATAAGAACAATAAAATATTGCTTTAATCTTTACTAAACAGACATTGCAGAATATAGGACTAAGCCTGATTGGCAGTTCTTCCCTTGAAAATAAATAACATCTCACAATTTTGAAACTGAGAAAAAAATTCAAGAAAAGCACCAAAAGAAATGGCTTAAAGAAAAAGTAAAGACTTATTCCTTGTAAATCCTTTCCAAACCTATGTATAAATTTGGGCAAAATGTAGATAACATGAATAAACCTAAACCAAGAATAATTAGAAATAAGCACTTACAAATTATGTGTATTGCCTTTTGTAGGAAGTTGCAGCCTTCTGGAGAAGAAATTGGAGATCCTTTCCTCTGCTTCTTGAAGATACACTGGGTATCTCAATCTCCCATCACACAACAATACTGATGCACATAGAATTCACCTCATGATGAGCAAGATCATTTTTATTACAAGTGAGTATTTTCTTGCAATGATACTTTCCTCCTTCAGGATGGGGATAACCACCTTTGGTTACCACCACATAGCTGCGCTAAGGGGCTGCGGATTGCTCATCCTTCCTTGCCCATAACTGCTTTTCCCTTGTAATCACACTGCTAATCTTCTCCAATAATCTAAACAAAAGTAGGGATACCATACCATCATGAGACCTTCCAACTTCCATTTCCTGTCGTGGCTCCTCACGATTGTAATCAGATGGTTGGCTCTGTCTCTGTTGAAAGAGTTACACCTCAAAAGAAATATGATTTTCTATGACTAACTATTAAACATGCGTATATATACAACGTGTAAATGTCAAGAAAACTTGAGCTTTAATAAATGTTGAATGACTTCGACTCTATATTCGGTAACATAATCCTAAATTTATTTACATAAACTTACTTAAAATCTTAAGACTTAACATAAAAATTCCCTGGGAATATAGGCAGACAGTTAGTGAATTTAAATGTATCATTCTGAAAAAATCTAGAACTTCTACCTTACACAGGACTTAATAGCTCTGTCGATATCGACGACTTAATATTAAGCTTTCAAACTTTAGATGTAAATAAATTTGACTATTTACGATAATTTCCATTTAATAAATCCCAAAGAAAAGTTCTACAATGATCACACCTTGTGATCACATCAATTACCGAAATTAATAACACTCATCTTAAAGACATGACAACATTATTCAGATGGCATCGCTAGATCGAAGTTTGAAAAGGATGCATATCTATTCCCTCTCAATTATTTAGTTGGATATGAAAATAATGTCATTGTACGAATTAGCATGAGATGCAAATTACGGTAATAACTTTATCGCAGAAATTTCTTTGACAAAATGCCAAACTAAATTTGAATGACCTAGAAACACTTCATAATTTGCAGTTTAAGTAACATCTCATGGATGTTTGCTCATCTACTTCAGATTAAGAAAGATCCCGGCGTTGCAACTTTTTAATGTCAGGAGATTATTATAGACCTCGGATCAACCGAAAATATAGTAAATGTCTTACCTTCCAGCTAGACTGACGTAATTGAAATAAGGTCTTTTAGCGGGAGGCATATGTCGGTGGGACAATTGAGTGGTGATATCTTTTGCTAAGCGGGCAATACAAAACGACTATTCTGGTAATTCTGCGTAATTTTTAGCTCCGGTTTCTCTTATTTGGCCCTTAAGCAGGGGCGGCAGGATAACTCTGGGGGCGGATATTCAGATTCAATTTTGTGGCCCCCCTCAGTTACTTGCAAGAAACCCTTTTGCCGTGATTTCTTGTCTTGTAAATGTTGTTTCATGTTCAGTTAACTTTTTATTAATCGATGCTACCTTAAATAAACGCCAGTATTTATCTATCTATTTTTAACAGATTATATTTTCCGCGTTCAAAAAATTGTACCTCTAAGTTCAGTCAATCCATATTTACAAGGGCATTTAATTGTGATTGGGTTGTCTATAAAAAAACTCCATGGTATTATCCAATATAAATGTCTATCAATATATTATTTATTATAAATTGTATATTTGTAGACATTTATTCACATTAGATAACTGAATTATTCAACCCCCGCAAATGGAGAGGCAAAACATCAAAATAAATACACGATATTTATAATTTCAAAGAGTGGAAAAGTGTGATTATTAAGCTTTCGCAAACATTACTTACTCATTAAGAATTTAAGGTGGTATAAAACTACTTTTCAAGTTGTTGTTGATTCCCAATAATAATGCAATAGGAAAAAGTCAAAAGAAAAAGCAAATCAATCTACGCGAACTACAAAAACATAGGATTATCGTTAACTTGATATAATCAAATACATTACTAGATTTAGGTATAGGTTTGCACCCCAATGGCGTATGGCAGGCGTATTAACACCTAACCCAATCTTCCCAATTTGCTTCTCTGTTACTATAAGGAAAGAACAACCAGAAATAATATTCAAATACCAGAAATAACTATTTGTTTAGTAATTACTTCCTAGTAAAGTTTTGTCGATGCCTCTAAAAGATTGAATTCGTTTTTTACAGGAATTACGTCTTTTACTTCGCCTAAAATTTCTAAACAGGTGAAATTTTTTGAAGAGCTTTCGTCGGTAACTCTTCTCTCCTAGAGCGAGTTCCACCGGAGTGATTTTATCATCGCCGTAATTCTACCGTCGAATCTGAAATTTCCACTGACGAAACGGGTTGCTCTACGTTGGACCACCTAAATCTGAAACTAAACATACTTCATGTGGATCCCAAACCGCGCAGCAGTATTCGAGACTAGGCAGAATGAGGAGAAAATAAGTAAAGTAGTAATCTAGTAGATGGGATCCCCTCAGGATTCTACTTGTCAATCTCTGCATCCTATTAGCCTTTCCTATAATATCACGAATATGTTCCTTGAACGATAAGCTACTGCTGAGAGTGGCTTCAAGGTCAGTGGTCTCATTACTAGACCGAGCCAAATATCAACAGTACAACAATTGAAAATTCTTTTGAGAGCCAAATCTTTTAAACTTTAACTATATAGGTAGGTACAGTGTTATTAACTTGATTTGGGTACTCCTCTGCTAGCCTTTGCTAAAAACCTCAATCTGATTGAGGTACATGAGTTACGTTCGATGAGGTCGGCCCTTTCCAACTCTCCCATCCACACACGTCTTGTATACTTGTATCTCTTTTCGTTCATCCTCTGTATATGTCCAAACCATCTCAACGTACCTTTTCAATCCTCGACACTACATCTTTCACTCCACAGCGCTCTCTAAAATTAACTTCATAAACTTTATTTAAAGTTTTACGTCTTAGTTCAACTATAGTTGTACGTTGAATAAAACTTGATATCATACTTAATAACGATAGTATTTATAGACGAAAACCGACTTCTGCGCATGGGCCAATCGCACTCAAGTTTCAATCGTACTGTACATACGTGCGCGCCTGCACATGGAATTTTGTGGAAGAGCCACACTCAAGGGGGCTAAGAGCCGCATGTGGCTCGCGAGCCGCGGTTCGCCGACCACTGTTCTAGGTATTTATTGTGACCATTGTGACACACGAACTCAAAAGGATATCCTTGCGTCGAGAGTAAGACTTGCTGAAATACACAAATGAAGGGAGCATGTAATTAAAAATTATATCGGGATATTAAATTTGCAAAATAACAGCAAAGGATCATATAAGCTAAGTATGCCACGAAAACAAAGCGAAAAAACTATGAAGCGTGAAAAATATTTCTTAGACTCGGACTCATATAAATATGGCCTTGCAGTTGATATACATATAAGGAAGTCGAAGTATCAATATTTTTTTACTGTTGGAACGATTGACATCATTGCGATTTAGGTTTTACTAGCGGTCATTGCCGTCTCGATTCCGAGCGAAAAAAAATTGCGAAACTGTTAATGCAACTTGATGTATACTTGTGAAAAAACGTGCTTAAAATAACCGTCGCTGAACTTCTTATCTCGCGCGTTCCCGGATAGAGCTCCCGCTGAGGAGATCCTTGCGTTCCCGTTAGATAACATGGTGTGGGCAAAAAGGAGGGCGAAGTTGGTGGTGGGAAAGCTTATCGGATTGAAAGCCTAAACCCATNAATTCGATTGAAGCGAACAATCGAATAATTCGAATATTTTTATTCGATTGTTCCCACCTCTAGTAAGGATAACGTAGATAAGTCGCCGCTGGGAAATCTTGCATCCAGAATTTTGCGTTCTGCCGCGCTCGATTTGCAATCAATTACTGAGGTTATTTTGTTAGATTTCCTTGCTAACATGCATTTTACCGATACCTCAGCATTATTTCTAAACTGCGCAACGTTTTCAAAGCAATCGAAGCAAAGGTACTCTGAACAATGTGATTCCCGCAAAGTATTAATGAAAATTATCTTTAGAAAGTTTTTTAATATGCATATGAGTTTTACTGGTCTATGATGACCTAATTATAATCACATTTGGATGAGATCAGAAGGAAATTTCATAAAATTTATTGGGTGTATGACAATGTTTATTTATTTAGAGCCTTTTTAATTTTTGTTTAATTACATTACATAATTGTTCTCTCTTTCGGTAGGTCCATGTGCCCTAATATTCCCTATTCATAGCATTTTCCTTCGTTACCTGGTAACTCACCCCACCCTTTATGTCATCTAACATTTTTTGCCTTTGCCTTCCCCTCTGTCTTTTCCCTTGCATTCTACCTTCTATTACATTCTTCAGCAATCCCTCTCC
>KZ308404.1:39919-157929 GCA_000376725.2 Ladona fulva | reverse complement strand
AATGTTCATATGAATCGTAGTTTCATGTATGAACTACGATTACTGAAACTTCATATGAACATTAGTCCTCTATTATGTGAACTAATGTTCATATGAAGTTTCAGTAATCGTAGTTCATACATGAAACTACGATTCATATGAACATTCAATGTTTGTTTTAACAAAAATAGACAATATTCAGAATTTGTTTTATTTAATGTTCATATGAATCGTAGTTTCATGTATGAACTACGATTACTGAAACTTCATATGAACATTAGTCCTCTATTATGTGAACTAATGTTCATATGAAGTTTCATGTATGAACTACGATTACTGAAACTTCATATGAACATTAGTCCACTATTATGTGAACTAATGTTCATATGAAGTTTCAGTAATCGTAGTTCATACATGAAACTACGATTCATATGAACATTCAATGTTTTCTCAATTTTTACATATCCCTTCTCTGCAGGTGTTTTACTGAAATGTGGGTTTTTTCTTTGACAAATTTTTCTAGCTGCAAAGATTTTTTCCCTCATACTCTTCTCTTTCTTTTTCATTTTAATCAACCATTATACATTTGTAGTTACATCATATGTAGTTAGTTGGAAGAGAGACCCATGTGAGCCTAACCTCGACAATAAAGGGTCTATCTATTTACTAATATATCGAATTTAACTACTTATTCAACTTTTTAAGGGCCATTTAGTCATGATAATGTATTAGATGTATGGTTTCATGTATAACATAACCATGATTTAACAATACCCATGCTAACATGTATTTAACAACCTGACCCATGCCATACTCCATATTTACAAATTAATTAAGTCAAACAATGCAGATCTATATGCGCTATTTATAATCATGAGAAAGCTTATTTATAACAATCTGCAGCAATTCTAAAAATACCATTTTTCACTTTACTGTAACATTGTAGGAAAGAGGGTTCCATGGTAGAGAGACAATCAGAAAAATGAGGAGTTTTGCAAACTGAGCTAAAGTTTCTATAAAGACATATTTTTATGCTTATAGCCTTAATTTGAAAATGCATGTGCTTTTTTGGGCGATGTAAACAGTGTAAATACACAAATGCAATGGGTGTAGTTTAGTTTTCAGATTTCTTTTAAGGGTCCAACTTATTACAGTACATGTGAAAGCTATCTTAATTTCCAGAAGGCTGGTTTGAGGGAATTTCTGCAGTGAGTGAAACCAAGATTGGAGGAAAGATTGATCAGAAAATATAACCTACACTGATATTGAATATATAGGATGTCTTTATAGGTAGGTTTAACTCCATCAGGGAGATAAAATAATAACTTCTTCTTACCACAATTTTATTCCTTGCACGACCATCATCAGACATGTATGACAAGTGATGGCTAGTATTTGAAAATTGTCAACTGGTCACACAAGGTATAAAATTGTGGTAAAAAGTAAAATAAGAGTTCAATAATTCCCTTGGAAGGAATTATAATCATTGGAGAAGTGGAGGTGGCACATGACCCTTAGTGAACATGTTAATCTGTATCAAAAATGACAAATTTAGACAAACTCCCTCAGTTTTATTTAAAATCAAAGTATAGGTTCAAAAGAGAGAATGAATTTTATATAATATATTTATCATAACAGACAATCAGGGAAATAACAATAAATTGTCAGGGATATTTTCCAAGTAATGGCATATTGAGAATAAAATATATTTTAGTGTGTGAAGAAAAGATTGTTAGAATAAATATAAAGTCAACCAAAGAAGTGAGCTTTTATATAATATATGAAAATAAGTTCTCTTACTATACCAAATAGTTTTCCCTGATAATAAATAAGGTTGTTGTAATATACTTAAGAATTAAAGAACTATAATAAATTAGTACCATTCCATTAGAACATATCACCTGCTTAGTAAGAGCATGACAGAGATCCTGATACTGTTATTCACATGTCTTAGAATTATAGGAACAATAGTTTTCAGCAAATACAATAATTTGGAACCTTTTTAATCATTGAATAAAGTTTCAAAGTAAACCTAACATCGAAAAATTCAAGCAAAATGTGCGCACATTGATTTTGCAAGAATGTAACTTCTACTGCTAACTCTCTAACCCTAAGCATGAGGACATTGGAGTGGAAAAGGAGTGGACTTTGGAGTGGAGGACTTTTCATATCCCCTCAATACAAACCATATATTTAAATAATCATATTATACTTTAGAAACTAAGCCAAACTCAAAAACAGAAAGTTATTATAAACTTACAGTTTAAAAGTTAAGAGACAGAACAATGCTGAGCTATCACTAACAGTTCTGAAAGCAACTTCTCGCCTCCAAATTGGTAAAATAATTAGCCTACCTGAAACTAAAGAAGCTTTATCATCAGAATCTTTAGTTTCTATTACAAAACTAGTCAAACCAGTTTCAGCTGAACAGGTCAAAACCCTTTATAATGGGGGTTCCTAACCAGGGACACTTGTATCCTGATGTCCTGATTCCCCTCCAGGGAGGATGGTGAATAGTAGGGTAATCAGGACATCATGTACGAATAATCAAATTATTCCAAAATTAATTGTTTCAGTAACATATCCCAGCTATTCTGGGTCTGTACAGAGGTTGGCATTAAAATTTATTTGTTATTATATATCCTCTCTGTCATTGTGTTACAAATCTAGGTCTTTTAATCAATCAACTCTCTCACCTCACCACTAAAATATGTCAAAATGTTAGAAGGACTTTCCACTCTTTAACACAATTTAAAGGTTTAATTTCTCACTCTCACAAAAAAATTGTTAAAGCAAATTTTGTGGAAATTCTAGAATGCGCTGGAAACTTTAAAATTCCTTCCAATGTATTCTTTTTTTAAAAAACCAAATTTAGTTAACAATTAAGAGAAGGAATGAAAAATATCACCAACTTTGAAAATTAGAATTCAAGAATAATTACATGAGAGAATTGAAAAATGAAGAGAACCAGGATTAAACGACCAAAGAGTTAAAAAAGTTTTCAAAGAACATCATGAGCAATGCATGATGTGAACATTAAGAAAAGATACAAAAAACTCTTTTGAATTGTATACAATCCTCTTAACAAGGATTTATTATAGTTTTACAATGGTAGTTAACCTCAAAAGTAGTATCGCCTTACCTACATAAGGTAAGCCCTTACTCATCCTCAACGTAGATTTGCAAGCTTTTTCTAGCTTTTCCGGACCCTTAGCACATATGGTGCCAGGTAATAGGGAAACTAAGAATGGAAATTACCCGGGTATAAGATATTAAACCAAGTACACATGCATAATCGACGTTCTAAATAAATGCGTAGTCAAGAAATGCGCGCCATTCAGTATCATCTATTATCTCTTTTGTACATCTATCGCATCTCTTGTAACGAATCGCAAACATTTAACAAATAGTTTCTAGAAAAACATTGATAAGGTTGGTATTTGATAGTTTCACTTATTCCATGAACTATGCGTATCTACTCTTCAGTTTCTCAGAATGGGTGTTGTAAAGTATGGAAACTCAACTCTCTGTAGTTTTCTTTGACATAGGAAAATAGAGCCGGGCTACGAACAATTTAGAAATCAAACGGCACCCTGCAAACTATGTTTGAAGAGCAAGGCATTATTGGGTAGCTATTTCCTCCGATGTATTGTTACACGTTCATGAAATGGTGCTCACAGATGCGTTAATGTAACATGCACAGTATTATTCGCGCACTTAATATAATTTCTGTTAAATTAACGCATTGAAAAGCATCGATAAGGTCAAAAAAAATACAAAAACTAATCAATCAATCATAGAGTAAATTCTCTGTGAGATGCATGGAAAGATGTAAATTTTGTTGTAGCTCTATCAGTAATACAAGCAGTCTTGTCTCCAATTTGAATTTACAAATCGGCCCTATTAAATCATAAATGACACCAAATGAAATATACTTAATAAAATAAATACATTTTATTTAGTTTAATATGATCAATCTTTGCTCGCCGAGAGAAGACCTTGGATCGATTTAGCCTTGTATTCAAACTTTGAATATTTCGTTCGTGATTGTTTTGTGGCCAAGGTAAGAAAGATTTTTTATAATCTCTCTGCATCTTCCGAGGAATTCTTCGTGTAACCTATATTCTCTCTCTTATAGAGTTCGATTACCAATGGGAGATCATTTCGTATTTATAAAAAATAACCTGCCAACCAAGGTTGGATCTTTCGCCCATCTTGACTACTATTCAACCTGACTTTCCTATTTTTAAAATGGGATATTGAATAAGCTCCTTTTTATGGAATTTTAGGTTATAAGGTTGAAATGAAATAGATAAAGGTGAAAGTTGGTGTGTCCCAGTGGATTATTTATGATAAACCGAAGGAAAGCTGTTGTATGCGACTCTGAATCTGGAAATATTGGAAAATGTACTAAACTGCCGAAGGAGGATTTTGGGATGAAAATTAGCATCAGAAAATTAAAGTTATGATATTCACTAAGAGAAAGAAGGGTAATTTGCGATTGAGTAGGACGGAGGTAAACTACTTCACAATCATAAGACTGTATTTTGTGAACTTGCTTCTTTTTTTTCGAGGCTACGACAACGCATTTCTCTGTGTTCATTTAAGTCCATAAAGACTTTTACGATCACTTTCTTTCTGAAACATTTCAATGCGCATATGAAGGTATGTTCATCGAGAGCTAGTGGTCGCACGTATTTAAAAACTTTGCACACCGTTAAAGGCCAAGAGGGGATCAGACTACTTTTAACCTCCAAATCGTCCTGAGTTTGATATTCGATCAATCACAGCATCAGCTTAACGCGCGTTAAGTTCTTTTTATCGTCTGCAAAATGTATTTCTTTTGCTGAAATACGTTAGCAATCGTGATTACATCGATGTTTAGTATGATATGTAATGAGGATTACGTTGATGATTCAAGATTACAATAAAAAAATCATGATGAACTCCTGTTTAATCTTTCAAGATTCTTTTCTGTAGAATACTAAGCTTGAAATAAAACAATATGCAAATGTATTCCGTAATTTTATCGTAAATTTCGTGGCAGTCGTCGACCATTTTAGTCAAATGAGGGCTGTCCATCAGGATGATATACCGAGGTACCTGTCAACCAATGTGACACATATTGCGAAAAAATTTCCCGGCTCAGCATATTTCAAAGTAATCTTTGGTGAAATTTTCTATGAGTTTGATATAATCTAAGTCTTCATTTTACGATATTGTTATTTAACTCGTAAAGCTCAAAACCATCGGAAAATAATATTTTTACAATGCAAATGAGTAGCAGATAATGTAAGGGAACTTAAATCAGAGTAAAATACTTGTCCGTGATTTTTATTATTCGCTAGATTATCAGGAACTTACACGTCACGAAAGTTGAAGTGCTGGGGCGATTGTAGCGTGCAGAGATCATCTTCTGACACTCTAACTTCTAGTTTCGATTTAACCATCGAGTCTGCGGTCTTTCCAAGTTTCTTTCACGATAAAAAAATTTACAAGTTTACTATTTGATATGATTTATGTAATCTAATAGAGTTTATAATAATAAATTTATGTTAAGTTCCCCTCATGATACGCTTTTACGGTTTCAAGATGTAGCACTAATTCTTATTTCATTCCTTCATCTGGTATTACATTGTGTTGGATTTCACTTAAAGAAAGACCTTTTCTGACGTTTCATCTATTAGCCTTGCAGTTTAGTGATTTAATCCGTAAGGAATTGTTGGGGTAGAGTTTGTTTGGTAACATTTGCACTATAGTTATAATAATGAAAATTCTTTCGATGAAAAAAATAAAGCAATTTCTGTTATCGAATGGGCATTCTTCGTCAATAAAATCTTGGATATCGCAAAGGCTGTTGAACTAGCCGTTGAAATATGAATTAAATTCATCAAAGACTGGAGAAATAACCCTTTATTTTCGAATTTTGATGTTTTGATACCTATTGCTGACGGAACGTTTCGGAGTAATATTTTCGTATGTGTCATGGAAAAATACGTTCTGAGGCTGAGTAACACTTCTTTCTTTTCTCTTTCTGATTATACTACAGAGCTAAGAAAGACCTTGCTCGTTTTCTAGACTAAATCGTCTTCCCCACATTTCCAACCTAATATTGAGAAAACGGAAACTACGTGTTTCTTAAGGTTGCATTTGTTAGAAGGTAGTGCTAACGAGAATCTGAGATTCCGAGTCGAATTCTGAATAATAATTTGTATCCTAAGTGAATGAGATTATCTTGAAAAGGGCCTTCTTATGTCTTGAATCAAGCTACATCATAGTAAAGAATTCAATCATCTGAATAAACACACAATAGTGTATTTACGTATATGTATAATTGCTCACAACTCAAGAACCAAATTCAACACAACATTCAAGCTTGCCAGGTAATGAAATCTCTTTTCTATACAAATAACTGCTGCTTTTTGTGTGTATAGTGGTTTCCGGTTCCAATTCAGACGAGTAGACAAATTTCAAGAAAGAAATAAGTAAATGCCCATACAAAAGAAGTAAGAACAAACACTGAGTAATTTCCACAGAATATACTTTTATTTACGACTAGTTTCGTCTAAAGGTAGACATCGTGTTTGTTCTCATTTCTTTAACATGGCACCCTTCCACAAAATAGAGCTTGGACAGATTAGATTCAAAAGCCCGAATAGCTCATTTTCATCGCTTGCTGATATTGTTTTGTGAACTTCAATAATAAGTAGTCATTCTTCAAGGGAAGAAATATCCGAAAGAGAATTTAGTATTGCCTTTATCCATTATAAATTTCAAGTCTAAATCAGGCGAACGGATTGGGCTATTGGAATTTCGTTCTCGTGATGATGATACCAGCTATTCCTTATAAAAAAACACACAAATTTGGAGAGATCCTTAGATGTCCACGTCTTTGACTCCGGTCCATTGCTGAGGAGTTCCCTGTTGAATTGAGGTCAAGCGGTGGAAGGTCGCCTTCATATAAAAATGCGATGGACACCGAAAAGAGCAGCCCTTTTGTTATTATGATTCAAGGTTCCGCGAAATATCGAATCGCCCCTTCTTCCAATCCGTGCCTTCGTCACGCAGACCTACTTTCCTCGAAATTGGGTCAGAGGGGCGGCGTTCGTGCAGCAGCAGCACATTGGGTCACATTCGTCGCCGCGACGCCGACGGCCACGGTGCTCTGCGAGTGAAGTGGATGTTGCCCGGGTGGCGGCGGGCGTCTGTGCGAAGAGACTCCGCGAGGATGGCGCGGACTCAAGGCGAAGGAGTGGTGCTGCGAAGAGTGGAGGGGGTGCTTTGGCCGGCGACGCAGCTCACCACCACTACCACCACGTCCACCGCATCATTTCTCCCTCCGGTCATCGAGTGAGTCCTCCATGGGCGAGTGATTTTAAGTGGGACTTATGTTGGTAGTGATTGCAATGGCGTAAGAAAGGAAAAGTGGACTCGGCTTTTATTACAGTTGAGATTCAAAACGTTCCATAAGCCGTTACGAATGTGGTCGAGAGGCTACGCCGCGACAATTTAATGAGACACCAAGAGCTGGAGAAAATGCCGTTATAAGAAGCACCCGATACGTGTTTCAACAGCCATGCTATCATCTTCTGGGGTAGAAGAATACTTTAGTATATTATACAGTCTTCTGGGGGTATAAGATTACTTCCGTCTGCCCCAGAAGATGTTTGCTTTTCTTTTGAAATACGTATTGAGTGCTTCATATAAAGGCTATTTCCCCGTTTCTTTCATGAACTTCTAACACCCTCTTGACCAAATGCATAACGGCTTAAGGGGTGTGATCTCATCTGGTTACATAGGGTCATCCTCTATTTTCAAATAGGGTCATGGAATTGTCCTTCTAAAGGTCCGCGGTCAGTATGCGGCACGTTGATGTTATACCATCTGCGGTCTGTTTGTGATCTGATGTCAGCATGAGACACGCAGATTATATTAAACGAGCCTATCAACCTTTCCAAGTTTTTGGAATTAAAATTAGAGCTGAGAAATTTTCATCCGTTGGCGAAATATTGAGCTCAGAAACTTTTAACCGTAGTTGGATGAATCACCTCCTGCAGTAAATACTGCACCTATTTTATCCACGGATGACGGATACTGTACTCAATTAAGTTGGCATTACTGAAGAGATATTCATCGATTTTGTAGTTTTTTATAAATGGATGTAGCAACTGGTGCTACTAAAAGCTCTTCTGATGGAATGAGGTTTATAAGGCAATGTGATGAGCATGACGTTTTGTTAAGGCATACACTATAAGTAAAACGTCGACTTTAGGATAGCCGTTAGTGGTAGACTTTGGACTCCGCTACCCACCATGGTTTTGGTCATCGAAGGTATTCCATTCACTTATCGCGGTAGATGGTAATTAATGTAAAGATTTTACGCAAAGGTAGTACCTTGAAAATACCCCGGAAATAGCGATGTTAAAGTCCGACGGGACTCCAGAAAGAACAGCAGTGTTACAGAAACCGTTCAGCAAGAGGAGGATCTCGATTTGAGTACAGTTTATCAATCAATAGTGATGATAAAATAATGTACACATACTACACTGATGATTACACTGACGCCAGATCACTATAAATTAAGCCGTTTATTAGTATTTTCCTAAGGACGCTCATCTAACTCTCTTCGGGGATGTCGAAAGCTTCACTCCCTCGAGCTTCAAGTTACATACTTATAGGACTCTGGAACGCATGTAAGACTTTTTCCAATGTTGGGAAAAAACAAAAAAAAAAGTCCAAAAGCTTATTAACTCAACCGGGTTTTTCTAAATTAGCACTCTTACATTAAGTTTTACTTTCGAAATGGCTTAAGAAGCTTTCGCGAAAACAAAATAGTAAGGTAAAAACACTTTCACCTCGTATATACACGTAATCTGAATACTTTAGAAAATCCACAGTAGAAATGAAAACTTAGAGAAAGTCCACGAAAAGAATTTTTAAGACAGATTCTGTCAATCATGTAACACCTTTAGGTTAAAATCAGATAAAGCTTAATATTTTAGACTGTGCTGTGAAAACGGAATTTTTAAAAACCCTTTTTCCTGTCCAATACTAAAAATATATCCAAATAACGTTTGAAACTGTATCACTCACTAAGAAAATAGGTATAACCCCAAGGAAAATGGTAGAGGTAACTTGCCTACTAAGTCTCCTAAAACGGCTTGAGAATATGTACTGGCTCGATAGTTTAATTGGTTAAAGCATCCGTCCGGAAAGCGGAAGATTCCAGTTTCCAGTTCTAGTCCTGTCAGATTTTTCCATATTCGTTTTTCCTTGGTATACATATTTACCATTGTTAGCTGAATAATATTGTAGGTCACAAAGAATATCAGAAAAGATAAAAACACAAATTTTCATGCACCGACTGGAATTCAAAGGAAGAAGGTTCGGGGTTGCTAAGTAACATACCTGCACTGCCTTAAGCATGCAGCCTGTAAATTTTACAATGAGGAGTGTACAAGTAATTTAGAGTATAGGATGAGTGGAGAGAAGAGGTTTTACACCCTATTATCAACTATTATTACGACATATGTGTTAAGTTATCATTGCTAGCCATCATAAGATTATCCTGGTAAAAGAAACTACTTTTTAATAATCCCAGAAATTTCAATTGTCAGATATTCTCTTTGTTCAATGAGAGAACATATTGGTTTATCCGCGAGAAATTTGAATTTGACGATATTGAGGTTCGGGAAACATAAAACTCAAGCGCGATGATTTTTTCTCAAGTGGTCATCCGATGAAGACAGGTTCTTTACCCCTGTCCTACAGCACATAATATACAATTCCTAAAAGGAAAAAGAGTACATTGTTTTTTTACCTTCATTGGATGTGCTGCACAATTGCATGCAGGCTTTCGTAGCGCTCTCCAATCGAATCGATTTTCAAGATCGATAGTGTCTGCTCGAAGTCGGCATTGTTAGTTCTTCTCGCCGCCACTAGGAGGCAATACGTAGAAATTCGACTCATAATTCATTCGACTGCTAAACTCATCCTTACGATGCTCCTGTCTTCTACACAAAATCTGTTTTGTTTCTGATCCCCTTTTATCCCTTTATCTGTGTGGGATTATTTTACAAAATGAGAGGAAAGCTAAAAATCACGTAGCAGAAAATTTATTTCTTATGTTTTATTTATTTTCTGACACAAAAAACTACGTCCCCTGCAGTTGATATTTGTGAAAATCGAATTTAATATATTCCATTTTTTATTACATTCTATTGAGTATTTTTCGTATAACATGAAATTCTCAAGCGTAAAATACTGTGGTAATATGCATAAAAATGTGCCCACAATCTAGCAGCTAATACATGTCCAGTTTGTGAGCTGTCACTTTTTATGGAAAAGCGCTGTCGGAAAGTACTGTTGAGATCTAATTCTGAGGCATAATGTCTACCCTCTATCTTCCTCTGTTAATTTCCTGCGGCTCCTTATTTTATGTTATGTTGCGAGAATGTTACATAAACTTCAAGTACTAAATATACTTGAGGTCATTTCTTAACAGACAAACAAAAGAAGGAATTTACCTTATTTGTTATTTTTATTACTTTTATTCTTATCACAGCGTTTCATTATATTCTGAATACTTATAGTGCCACCAAAAAAAAAAGGAACGTGCGACAACACTCATTGCTATAATGATAGCAATATTATTTTGTGAATATTTGTACCATTTGTAAACATTTACATTAGTGGTCTGCGGGATTCAAATTGTGTTTATTTCTCCTCGGAGTCCGAAATGTTCGCGACCACTGGTTTATTCAACAAATTGCGCTGGCAACCAGTTTTATGAAAGTTTATCATATTTCATAAAATTTTGAACAGTAAACTTAAAACTGTAAACAATTTTTATTTGTGCTGAATATTTTAAACTTACGAAGGATATTCGTATAAGTAGTATAAATCCGATTTGCTATTTTTTTTTTTAATTTCAAATTTCAAATTCACTGATCCAAGTTCATGATGCAACACTGAAAAGTTTAGCAATATCCCTAATCCGAATTTTTGTTCTTTTCCAATAATTGCTTAAATCTTCATTCTTCAAAAACTTATGAACAAAGAAATATAGTCGTAGAATATTTGAGAAAAAGAAAATAATTTTTAAAATGTATATTATTTTAAAATTTTCTATTTCACGAATATATTTAGGCATTGGTAATGAAAATAATTATATTTATTAGAGAATTTAGATTGTTTTAAGTAAATTATCAATTTAAGTAGATTATTTCTTCGTTGCAATGTTAAGTTTATTATGTTTATAATGTTTAGATAAGTTTTTTATCTTAAAAACGTCGACAGTTCGTCCAAATTACTTGCCGTAGTTCCTCTACGTATTCCTGGAGAAGTAAATTAGAACTTATTATATTTTGTGATATAGGAGCACAAATTTAACGCCAATTCATCCAATTACGAGAAGAATAGCCTCTTAGTAGTATATGAGTATTCATCTCAAATGCTAATTGAACGTCTCCCACATCGTTACTTCTTCTACCCCTGAAACACACACCACCAGAATAGCGCTCTCTGCATGCGGGATGCATAACTTGTAGGATAAAGGCCTCCCGCAAAAGTCACGACCGAGAGTTACTTAATTTTTTTCTACTCTTACTTCTTTTATCGAATTGTAAAATTAATAATTGCTGAAAAAGTATTTTAATACCTATATCCTGATTATATTCAGGGTCGAATGTAAATAACCACAGTAGTTAGCAACGGCAAATGAAAATATGAATTTATCTTTTCCTCCGTCTCCCTTTATCTATGATTTCAATTATACCGGGGATTGGATGGGATTCTGGTCGTATTTTTTTATACCGGAGCTTGTGTATTGATATAGCATTGAAATCATTACAATATCTTTTTCTCTTTACGTTCACCAATACATCCAAGAACTAAATTTTGCGCTCATTTTCAGAAATCGGCCTGTTATATTTAGGTGGTGAAAAGTTTAGATTTGAATTCCGATATTACCTCATTTAAATTAAGTAGAAGAAAGCAAAAGTAATAAGTTTAGGACTCGGAAATACTCTGAGGAATTCACCCAACAGCTGAAAACATACTAAACCAAGCGACGAAACATTCCATTTTACTTTGACAAAGACGTTAACATGCTGCCATCTTCCGAAGATTTTGGGCAGCTGTTGGAATTCGTCGAATATCAAGTTTAAGTAAGTGCCAAAAGGGGTCCTGAAAGACGCGAAAGCAACAAAACCGCTTCTTTAACATTAACTCTGTTCTATAAAATTACATTGTTATTAGCCAAAATTAAAGTTTTTATAAATATCAAATATCAACTTTTATTCAAGATCACTATTTACGAACTCATGAACCTACCGGACGGCTATAAATAGGATGAAGTGGAAACGCAATACTGTTAATGGTTTTTAGAGACAAATGTAGTTCAGGTCAGCTGGAAAGATGCTCCAATTAATAATCAACCATCAAAAATAATTTATATGTTTAGCGTTGAATTATATACATTAATTTCGTCTACTCTCCGGTAAACTTTTGTAATCGATATCAACATAACGGTTTAGAAGTAACAACATGCTTCTTACACTAAACGGATTAAGGGATTGAAACTCTAAAGTGTTAAAAACAAGAATATAATTGGCGGTCTTTTTTAATTAGCATTGTGAAAACACGTTTCCGTTGCTTCTATTCAATAAATTCATAAAGTTCTTGACATGTATCTGAACTAATCTACTTGTTACCTTCAACAGAAGGAAAATTTTAATTTCAATATTTCTTTATAAGAAAACATCACCGGAAGATTTTTATTATCTTTGCAAATCCAATTGCATAGTTAAACTAATAGAAATCTTACTGTATCCAGAGTCAAATTATTGATATAATAAGGGCATTCCTTTGATTTAAGGATAAATTTTGAACAGTTATAAGACAATTAATAATTAAGTAAAAATAATCAGTAGAAGTGGTACTCTTTTACTTGCTTCGTCAGTCGATATTATTTTGCACCTGTGGGCCCCCACCTGAAATCGAACCCGGGACCACTTTCACAGAGGGAAGGCAAACGCTGAAACCCGTTTGGCCATCTACGATCCCAATTAATCAAAACGAAATAAGCCATAGAAATCAAATAACAGTTAATAACAAAGTAAAATAGTAAGTGTTTTATCGTCAACTGATAGCTATTCAATAACATTAATAATCTATCGGCGTAGTATGGCCAGGTAAAGCTCGGGAGGAATTGAAAACTTACGAATGTTACGATCGCTCATTGATCGCCGTTTTTCATAAGAAAACTCCGAGTTTTAGTACTTCTCGATGCTTTTAATCGGCTTCCGAACATCGCTTTTATGCATCATTTTGTATAGTTCCAAACGATTCAAAGCCTTGGCGAACTTCTGCCTGGGAATATCTTTTTAAACGATTACGTCACCATCTTTATTCACTGCTGTTTAAAGAGAAAATCGAATTTATAGCGAACAACTTCGATTCCGCTTCCGCTTCGCCTCGTTTCCCAAATTGGGAGATGATAAGCCACGGCGCGATAAATCGCTTCCATAATGACACTTCCTGGTTCCACATTTCCTTCTGCCCCACTGACGCTTCCCATTTTCCGGGAGGGGGGTCGTGTTTCTATATATGTACGTTTATATATNATATATATATATACACACACATCAGTATAAAGGTGCCATTTCAAACAAAAATACTACATTTTTAGTGATTGTGATCCAGTGGTAAGGCATTGGCTTCAGTTGTATATGTCAGCTAGTTAATAAAGTCAGATTTGCAGGTGGTCGAAAGAATACGCTGTGATTAGTTAATGGAAAAAGACTCGGGAAGAAGTCTTTCTGAAAAGCGCGAAATACTGTTTTCCTTTGTTTTGCTGTGTTCCATATATTGGTCACAGCGTAACCTCCCGACCATCTGTGGAACGGCTCAAGGAGTAAATGTTCTAACTCTATATTTGTTCCACTTGGTAGTATTCCTTAGTAGTGGTGGTTGTAATAGTAGTATTGCTAATAGTGCTTCAACAGCTGAGATCATTTCGCAGATATGTGCTCCCACCGGGAATCGAACGCGGGACCACTTTCAACAAAGTCTATCCTGCTGCCCACTTGGCTACCAGGGAACCCGTGTTCCAAATTTCCTTTCTTACAATAATTACCGAGTATGAATGTTTTCCTTCACAATGCAGAGTGTAGCATTGTGTGACCTTTTTAGGAGTAGTCACCATCGAGATATATGCACTTGACCCAACGTACCTGCCAGTCCTGGAAGACGTGCTTGAAACCGTTTTTCGACCTCGTCTTCAGATTCTAAGTTCCATCCACCTTTTATTGTTCATCACAGAGCAACTTTATTTTATGATGGAAACTGGAGATTGGTGTACTTTTCTTTTGTCCTTCACAAAGAAACGTGCTCACGAGCACTTCCTTTTCTGTCTAAGAATCCTCGAGATCTGCTTTCATCATTTAAAGTTGTTTAAACGATTTATCTTCACTGTGTGGCGAAAAAAATATATTTTCTGTCTTTATCGACTATCCCACGTATTTTAAATTTCTTTCGCGGTATAAGTACCAAAAATTGTTAACATAAGAGAACTGGTAACAAAAGAAAAACTATAGTGCTAAAGATGTTAAAAAAATAATCAATTTTTGCTTGAGCGCCTTCGATGGAAAGGAATTTGAAGTCTAAAATTCTTATGATGTCTTCAACCTATGTATTCTACCAGTATTGGTATATAGAAGTGGAAATACGTAGAAGTGAAAAGTGGATATGAAAGCAGAGTTTGGTTGGTAAGCGAAGAAAAGGTAGCGAAGAAAAATTCCGCGAGCAATGTTACGTTGCGTTAGTTAGGCCTCACCTTGAGTATACAAGTAGTGTATATTGCAGACAAGTGGTGTATTTGCAGACAACGGCAGGCGATAGTTTCGCAAAGAATTGGTACGACGAATCAGTAAGCGTTACTCAAATGCTTCCGGATGTAGGATTGAAATCTCTAAAAGATGAAAGATTTAAAAAATACTTAATTTAATTAATAAGTTCAGAAAAAGTACATTCTTAGAAGATGTAGCTGATATTATGTATTATCCCGATTACTTAGGCTGTTCTGATCCTGAAAGAAAAATCAGAGAAATAATGCTAGAATTAGCCGTTTCAAAAATTAATTTTTTCCGCGACGATACAAGTAAGTAATCGATAAGGGGAGTAGAGTCATGGTGCATGCACCCCCTGCCATACGCCGAAAGGTGGCTTCCCTTGTAGATGTAGACGTAGATGACTTTTAATGATTCATCTTTTGTGAGAACAATTCCAGATGTCATCTTTGGTGCACAAATCTCCGAGAAGTTGTTTACTGCTTATTTAAGGGTGAAAAATGCATTGATCGGTATCGATATATACTATCTAGATTCGCAACCTTTTCGGGTATTTAGACGGAACCTATGACAATCTGTGCATATACAATTATATAAGCGTATCTTTAAATGTCTATGCATTGTATCGACTATCGAATATCGAGTTTCTTCGGTGATTGTTTTGGTTACGCGAAGATTGATTTTGACTGTATTGAAAATGATCGTGGTTCAGTTTAGCATTACACCGGTCAATTCGAAAGAGAAAAGGTCATCATCTAAGTAAGAACATGATCACAGAAGTGGTTGAAATGGAAATAGGAGTTTCGAAAATTTTCTTCTGAAGGATGAGAACTTTCATGACCTGAAAGGAGGAGCAGAGGTTGGGGAATAGTGGAGAACTGGGTATGATATGTAATCACGGACCTGTCAGAAAGACCGTACAACGATGTAGGTGATGTCCTAAGCTATTTCTGTGCTTTATCTAAAGGAAGTCGAACATTAATTCAAAAAGGATATTAACTTAGACTAAAGTCTGTGGGAGGGATGAAAAACCTTACGGAAGTTACGCGATAGAATCAAAACATTCAAACTTCGCGACCCCGTTATAAGCAAATAACATTTTTATAATGATGTGAAAACAATAAATTATCAGCAGTGACGTTTTTCATGGTGTGATTGTCTTTCTTAGTTCCACTTGCACATCTCCGAGTCTGAAAGTGATCTTCTGAAATAATTTCGCACCTAAAATGACAATAGAAATAAGGAATTGACTGGTAATTTGAGCTCAAACTTTCTAAATCTTTTACCTTCAATTAAATCTAGTGTACGCCATTTGAATAGCATGTAAACTAAAGGTATTCAAAGCATTCTTAAAAGGGTTATTTACGCAGATGAAATTTTAATTCGGCTGCTTTGAATCACATAATATTGTAAAATGGCAGGATTGATAAAGTAGAGCTACATAGCCTAGTAAATGGATCATCTCTTTATATAGACGCTTCTCCGGATATATATATACATATAGGATACTAAAGGCGATGCAGAAGGAAGTGCCTCACGCAGCCGCCGATTTTTTTGCCGTAAAGTCCCGGGTTTGGACATCTAGGAAAAAAGCGGACTTCCATTCTACGCATCATGGGTTCGATTCTAGGGGGGCCCAAAAACGACCATTTTCCCATAAGAATGCATTGAGCGCATTTTCAAAAATTCGTTTAGCGTAGTTAACATAAAGATAGAACGTTGAAATTTACGGAATCATTAGAAAATGATTTTATCTTCCGTTTCCCGCAAGAGCTTTATACCTAATGGCCGCAGGTTCGATGCTAGGTACTTGGTGCAAAACGTTCAAAAAATCATTTAGGGCATTTCTAGGTAAGATAGAACGTTGAAATTCACGTCATTGATAGAAATCAGACCCCTCTATAGTACACCTAAAGGTTTTTACCCTGAGGGTACTTAGTTCAATGCTAGGGCAGCTTTTCTGTCACAAGTTCATGAATTTATTAAGGTCATTTTCCGTTAAGATAGAAACATGCAATTCACGGAGTTCTTAGAATAGGTGATTGTCTATCGTATGCCGTAAAGCTTTTTGCCCTAAAGGCTCAGGTTTGATCCCAGGACCATTCGAATGACCGAATTTTCAAAAATTCGTAACGGCATTTCCCGGTCAGGTAGAAGGTTGAAACTCGCTTCATCTAAAGAAGATGGGGTTATCTATCGTATGCCGTAAGGATATTTGTCCTAATCGAACCAGGATCGATGCTAGGACATTTCTTATGCACGTATTATGAATAATTTGTTTAGGTTATTGTAGTTTTTGCATGGAACTCTGTGTATAGAAGGCGCAGTGGATCAAAAGATGTGTAATGCCTTAGTTAATGTATCTTACATTAAGCTTGCAGTATGCAAGCAACCTTTACTCGTATAGTATATAGCTAGTCTAACATTAGCTTAATATTTGCAAAGAAATCATTCTCAATTATCTGGCAAATGTTGAAATTTGCTAATAATTGCATTACTGGGTTTAAATTTTATATTGTAACGTCAACTCTAGAGCAGAAAAAGAAAGAGCGCAAGGTCATCTCGAATGCGTTTTCTGGGCAAACGTCTATTTATTAGAGTTAATTGGAGTGTTTGTCTACCTCAACAGCCGTTGTTAAGTAAATAATATCGTAGACGCCAAATTTCTTACAGCAATCGAGCGTGACAATGTTATCTGCGATATTAAACTCAACTGTATTTATATGATTAATCCTCTAATATTTTCTCATGTGCTACTCATTCATTATGAGAAAATGTTATTCAGATCTGCCTTTTAATATTTATGGATTTGATAGCGATATGAGCAAATGAAAAATTAATACAGTTGATTTTGATTACAGTAAAGTATAATCAATTCTATGATAAGACAACGTATTTACATCTCGGGTTTACCGATGTATACCAGTGGCAAGAACGTAGACAGAAATTCCTAAGGGGGGAGCCCAAAATGTTTATCTGCAAATTGCAAGCTCTCTTCGTTCGAAAATATTTCGCCACTTAACCCTTTTTCTACTTGAAGTTGGAACAAAATGGAGGACCGGACCTCACGGACTCCCACTGGCTACGCCACTGTCCTGTGATTATATTCCAAATAAATAGCTTAGAAGTTTTTGAAATGTTCTAATTATTTATAAACTATTTTGGAACACATGAATCCGTGGATATTGAGATCGCGCATGATGAGTTATAGGTGTACAAAGAAAATATTTGTTTCTAAAATTAATTTAGTCAGGAAACTGCTAGAATAACCATTACCACTTCGTATATAAAGTAAAACAAACAGGTTACTGAAAGTTGTAAATTTTATTGATGCACTTTTCCATACAGAAAATTAATTTGCATTTTTCTCGCTTTTTCAATGTTTTCAAATACATTGTAGTCGGTTATCTCGCCGATAGTGGCGCTGAAACTGACTGAGCGGTAAATAAAAACTGTCAGAGATCGACATCCGCGCAATATAGGTCAAGTTAGGTGAAACCGAGCTTTTAATAATGTTCGCTTGATTGATTCGCAACCTTTTCGGGTATTTAGACGGAACCTATGACAATCTGTGCATATACAATTATATAAGCGTATCTTTAAATGTCTATGCATTGTATCGACTATCGAATATCGAGTTTCTTCGGTGATTGTTTTGGTTACGCGAAGATTGATTTTGACTGTATTGAAAATGATCGTGGTTCAGTATAGCATTACACCGGTCAATTCGAAAGAGAAAAGGTCATCATCTAAGTAAGAACATGATCACAGAAGTGGTTGAAATGGAAATAGGAGTTTCGAAAATTTTCTTCTGAAGGATGAGAACTTTCATGACCTGAAAGGAGGAGCAGAGGTTGGGGAATAGTGGAGAACTGGGTATGATATGTAATCACGGACCTGTCAGAAAGACCGTACAACGATGTAGGTGATGTCCTANTATTAATTTAACTAATGAGACAGTGATAACTATTTACCCAACAAGAAGCACAGTTTTTTGCTTCTTCCTTTGCGATTCAAAGACACACGTTCAGTTTTAAATAAATAATTGAATTTGAGAACAACAAATTTGAACTGAGAGTAGAAAAAAATATGCAGAAATTATGTACCAAATTATGTCCCCAAAAAAGAGTACAGATGTAAATCAATAAGGTAACCAACTACACAATAATATAAATCTTTATAGATATTTTAAAGTAAATTGTTTGCATCTCTTTATCTCTTTCATAATTGGTCGTCATGGTCAAACCTAACCAGTTGTTTTGGTTGTTCTTTTATTTACGCCTTCCACTCAAATTAAATTATTTGAAAATTTTCGGGGTCGTTTCCGCTATTTAAGGCCTTCGTGAGGAACAAATATAATAGATGTTTTGATGAAGGAAAAAAAAGTGTGAGCTTCAAAGAATGCTTTTTTCAAAGGCTTTAAAGGATGCTTTGTACGGGTTTTGAATATTTCTCTTAAACTTTTTTTTTATTATTAATACGACAATATATATTACCACAACATTTTACATTCTGTATGGTAGCTTATATTATTTGTTCTTGAATAGAGGAAAATGTTAAGTATTATAGCATTATTGGCGACTGCAAACGTTTTTAATTGATTTACTTAAATGATTGAAATGATTTAATGATTCAACCAGTTTTTTCCAATTTATATTTCCTTTCGATTTTCCTACGCCCTATTATATTTTGTGCTCACGAATTTTCTCCAGTTCCAATGATTCACAGTGGTTGTACACACATTCTTTCAGTCCAAATATATTCATTGCTGATGCTGTCTAACCTAGCTTCGTCATAAATGCTCTTCATATAATCCATCCGAATTCAATCGAACTTCTAAACTGTGTCAACGTGCCATCCTTTGTTTATTTATAATTCTTATGTTAACTTAGTTCAATGTAAATACATCATAATTTAAAAAGCAGTAGAATAATGTACCTGGTGATTGCGAAATTTGTTTTGGTAAAAAATAAAATAAAATCTTTGTTTTGGTATGCATAGATCAACATCAAATCAATACATCAAGTATCTTAAAAGACAAAATTACAATTTTGAAACAAAGTTTATAGCTTAAAACAGAAAAGGATCATAATAATATTAATGGATACATAAAAAATTAGAAGATAATACACGAGCATATACAAATCGGAATACATTTGTATGATAAGCGTACTCAAAATAAAATAATTTTGATTTAATAATAAATAAAATAAAATAAAATAATTTTGATATGAATTTCCTGTTATGTATAAATTCCTCTCGGGTTCCTTCTATAATAATTCGCCGGGAAAGAACCAAGTCTTTCTTCCTGTTATGTATTCATAGAAGATTCTTGAAACTTTCATGTTGTTTATCATAACAACCATTGCTTTTGTCAACATGTTTATGTTAGGCCATTGGCTCTATGTTGAGCGCGGTGTACTCTGAGGAGGATACTGAAAGATAAGAGGACTTCGAGAGATGGTATTAATATATGTAAATGGTAAAAGTAAGCTGTGCTGAAAGGAAAACAAAGAAAGAAATGTAAGGTGTAGTGGTGGAGAAAAGGGTTTTGATCGAAGAATAAGGTTGAGGCAGAGGTAATGGATGGGTTAAATACACAAAGAGGAGAGATTTCTTAAGATTCCCTTAATTGAAGGTAGCATGATAAGGACGAGTGTAGGAGAATATCAAAAATCGTTGGATGGTTTGAATTTAAGGTTAGTTATCATTAATGTGGGAATTTTAATGCACGTAAATCTGCAATGAGGCAGAAGATTCGTGCATGTATTCGATTTCATAGTGAGTAAAGCTCCAGCAGGAACGAAGCCGTTGAAGAAGACTTTCCGGAGACGATTCTTTTTTTTTCTAAAGTTGTTCGTTCAATTTCAAACTTCTAATGGCGCAGAAACTGCTTTGCCTTGAGCCAAAGAAGGAACCCTGAGCGTACAAGGGCGGCGGCGTTAGTTACAATTCGGGGTGAAAGCATCTGATAAGGAACAATTTCGGGCTGAATTTGAATATGGGCCTCGCAAGCAGTTCCGTGAGTGGTCAGTCCTTCCCCTTCCACCGATTCCTCACGTTTCACGACAATCGACCAGCACGCAAGCCTTATCCGCCTCATTCCCTTTCCCTCTCAAAGGGATCGCGATGACCCCGATCCCATTGCTGTCCTTCGTAGTCTTAAATACAAATTATTATTTCTCGTTGTAAAAGTAATTTCACAAAGGGAGAATCCCCGTTTGTTACTGGCGGAATGGAAAAATGAGGCACTATCATAGAGCTTGGGTACGGAACCTGCGGTCTTTAGATCCTAGGTTTTGTCGATCTTTAAGTTTAGGCCCTTAACATCACTTCCTGAAACAAAGAAACGTATTTAAATAACTTGGTTTCCCTATCTCGTTTATTAAGTCAAACAGAGAGGAAGTGGAAAACATTCTATCATATGGATTAAATCCGTTTTCCTAGGTTAAAGTGGCTAGAACACTTGCCCGGGAAGTGAGAGACATTGGTTCGACTCCAGTCACGTTGCTGTTTTTTACATTTATTAATCCTTGGGTTTTAAGGCACTTGGGTTTTATGCAATGCGTAGTATCTTTTTCTTTCCGATGGTAAAATGTTTGAATGTAAGCAATATGCCACTGCGGTTGAGTGATACCTTCATGCAGCCTTCCGATGAAAATTGTTCCTCACCTCAAGAGCGGACCCGACTTGCCGAGGGAGCTGACTTAAGACAGTTTCCTTATAAAACTAATCTCCAATTAACTTTTTATAACCATTTCGTCGTGACAAAAGCTGTAGATATATGGAGAACGTAGAGAAACTTCACGATAAGATTTTACTAGTAAAATACTGGCTATAGCAAACTATAATTTTAAGTAGTCCCACAAGGTCTTCAAAAGGGGGAGGGGTGATAATCCCTTCGTTTCCTCTGGATCCACCAATTCACCATCTTAACGATACCCTATATTTCAAAAAGGGTAGGTCTTGCTTAGAATAGTTATGCAACCCTAATTGAAAATACAGTGTCTAAAAGTATTGCTATACATTTTTACAATTTAGAAAAGCATCATCTTTTTGGCGACTCCGTTGATAAAAAATTATGGATTTATGATACAGCTGAGTTAAAATACAACTTCTGAGGAAAGTAGTCCATGAAGTCCATGTTAAACCAGAGTTAGAAATCCAATTCGTGAAACCTTGACACAATCCAGGAGTAAAATTTAAGAGACAAAAATATTTACGCATTCCAAAATAAATATAGACAAGGTGACGGTGTATCACCAGTCCTTTTCAACTTTACCCAAAGCAGTGAGGAAGTGGATTCAGCAATTAAAGGAATAAAAAATATTGCCTAATGAAACATATTACAAATGTATATAATTATGTATATAATGTGTTTAAAAAATTAATTATTAAATTTCTTACAATTCGTAGATTATTGTCCCATACATTCAGAAAATCTTGCAATAAGGTTGCGATGCGAACAAATGTCTTAGAGAAGATAGGTAAAAAGAAATGTCTACGATTTCGAAAGGTGAATAAGAATTCAGAAATTCGAGGAATATTTAGAAATAAATAATGCAAAAGAATAAACGACAAAAAGAAATGTCTGGAGGGTAAAAGAGAGAAAAGACTGGCGGAAAAGGGTTAAAAGAAAGAAAAAAGTGCTATAGTGAAAATAAAAAAGATTGCCATTGGAAAAAACAGAAAATGGTAAAGAAATAAAAGGTAAACCTGAAATGGGTTTGATCCCTAACGAAGAAAGAAAGAAGAAAAAGATCTCTGAAGCCTTGTCTGGCGTTCGTCGAAATTTGCGGTGTAGTAAAAATCACGGATATTATGAAACGATCGAATGTAAAAGATTACACCGAGATCTCCTTATGATAAATTACCAAGTATTCCAATTCAAACACCGCGCAGAGGACAAATTATTTACACTTCAAACAGTTAAATAATGAGAGTTAACGTTTCTATTTTCTGAAAATTTATTGTTGATAAGGATTATCCCGTAATTCTTCCCACATAAACGCTAATTTACTGCTCTTGCTACGTGAAAATACAATTCCACAAGAATGCATCTGCCGTTATCTTTTTCAATGCATTTTCGGAATTTTTGCATTTAGCTCGTAAATGATTAATTTTATTGCTTTTTTGGCGTCATAAGAATTGGGTTATTAATTGTAAACAGTTGTGATAACAATTCAGTTATCCTAACCTTTTATCTTAATCTATTTAAAAAACAACAACATAATATATTTTGGAAATAACTAGATGGTCATTTTTCATGCGAGGATGCATAATAGAACGCATTGTGATTTGAAGTCGATTGTCGGTTCAATAGAAAAGTTATTAAAGAAGAGTTGTTCATTTATGAATTTACGCATGAATTTATTTGTGTAAGTAATATTACGTAATTATTAAATCTATAAAATGTTCTGCATAGGAAATTGGATGAGTCACTGGAAAACTTTAACCTTTGAAGGAGTCCAGTTTCGTGTTATTTCATGTAAAATGTAAGGTTTATCATCACAAAGGTTGGTTTCTTGCAGCTCTCCAAATTTTCCTTTCCCTTGTCACTTCATTACCTCATAAATTACTAACCTTACTGTTACCTGCTTCTCATAATTCAACCATTCTTCCTCTGTAATTCCTCTTCTCCTCCATTCCTTCCAATTCCGTATTCTTCGAACAATGTTTCCCAACGTTTGCCGTGGGTAAGCTCTTGATGTGCCTTGCAATCTCCGAGGGTAACATACAATTTAAACATAACATAAAATTTTGATTCAGCATTTAGCCCGGCCTCTTTTCTCAATTTAAAACTAATTTTTTGTGTACCATATTTGACTTAAGAGGTAAGAGAGGATTGTCCGCACTGAAAGCAGCCTTTTTATCTAATAATTTTTTTTGCAATAGTAAAAACAAACGTTTTAGAACTCAACATTATTAAATTCTTTACACTAGAATTCATCGGTGATAAACGACCGTGCAATGGTTATCAAATGCAGTCACTGAAATAAATATTTAAGTTTTTGATTCAGATTTGTTCCTAGGCTACCCTCACGATTAATTTATATTGTACGTAGTCCATCCAAGGATTCTGTGGTGGAATTATTCGGTTTTAATATCTCGCATCGCATCGGCATCGCATCCGCAGATTTGATGAAAAATAAAAAGATAGAAAAATATGAGAGAGATTTGTACCATATTTATAATGTGGTACAAATGCATGGTATTCTTAGGGTTGAATCTGCATCAGAGAACCAAAATTGCAGTGCATTCTATTAAAAAATGCCCTGACAAAACGGTGTGCTTTACTTACAACTTACTGACTCTCTGAAGCAGTTTCGCAAATCTCGGTGGAAGGAGATTAGAAGCTAAGTTGCGATTGTAAAATAAAATCTGAATAAGTACGCCTACAGAAGACGTAATATATATAATATGACCTTACTGTCTTTGCGGTCAAATGTAACGAGTGATAAATGTGATGAATATGCCTAAAGAATGTACTTAAAAATCCATAATTTTTATGAATAATCCGCGCTAGTAAGAAACAAAAAAAATAGGTCGACCGCTTGCTGTTTACACCGCCTGCCTTACGCCAATTGTCGACTAACACGGTATCTAAGCACATGGAGTAAATGTTAAATCCTCTCGTAGGTTCTTGATATTGCATATTTCGCATATTTCACCATGGAGACGGCTACAGAAAGAAAGGTGGCAATCGCCGATACATAAATAAACATCGGGACTAAGGTGCGTGCGTTGAAATGACGAAAGCACGGCGTCATCGACCGTGGCCATCTTGAGTGGGCCCAGTGCGGAATCCGCGCGCCGAGGATGCGGACGGACTTTGGACGGTAGTGGGGGATGGAGAAGGAGAGGGGCAGGGAAGGGCAGCCGCCCAGGGCGGACGTTCGGCTGGAGCTGGAGGTGGCCTTGCCCATCAGAGCTCTTAGCCACCACACGCCTTGCGCTGCCGTTTGGCACTGGTGAGGGAACTCTTTCTCTTTGGTCACATTTCGCTTACTGGAATTCCTTCACTTTCACTCTCCGAGCACTCAACACGTGCGGGCTGAGGTTGGGAATGATCACCTCTCTTGCTTTTACCTGAAAACTCCGTGCTACAGTGGAAAATCTACTGATTTTATTGTAAGACTCAGGGTTGACGGAATTGCAAGAGGCTAACCAACGAAAAAGGCCATCGTAAGGGCTAAACCTCCTTTATTCTGCTAGTGCTGTGCATCAACAAACAATACTGACTTTATAAGCGTGGTCGAGAGAGCAACAATGAATTCGTAGTCGCGATTGTCAACTTTTTCGACTTCGACAGTTTTCAACAATTAATTTCTGTTGTGTAACGCTACATTTGCTGCAAAATTGCTGTCTCAGTGATTAACTCTATCTCTCTCTCCACTAACATATAATCAATATAGGCATCGATTATCATTACTTGGAATAAAAATAGTGAAATTAATAGTTTAGCATTGTTGAATTTTAAGGATTGATTTGTTTATAAATAACGCTACATTAGTTACACAGAACATTGACCTTCTTTGATTTCTTAACCTTGCGTAAATTTCAATGATGGATGAATTTGTCCAAAGTTTCCAATGATGGAAATTTTAAGTGCCACACGTATCACAACTCCCGATACGATAATTTTTCACAAGAATTTTCAAACATATACACCATGCTCTTCCAGGGTTTGTGCTTTATTTGCAGCGACTAATCACAACATATATATATAATTGGCCATTCCTGCACACATCTTTCATTCAGACTCATTCCCTTCTCAGGAATTTCCTTTTCTTCCTAAAGTAACGTACATTTTTTAAGCATCCCATTCATCACTTACAAGCAACCTTATTCCGATCTTCCTCTCCCTTTACGGCCAAAACACATCCAAAACACTTTATATTCCACAATCTGGGATTAAGACCTTAAAACAACAATCTGCAAATACCGCTACCCAAACGCTCTACTGAAGGAATAAACCCTTGACCTAAACACCCCACCTTAATCCGAGCCAGTTGCTCTGTCCTAACCTATGATTTTCAATAAAAAAGTGAACTTAAAAGTGCTTAAAAGAAAACCATGGATAAGAGTCAGGAGCGACGTGCAAATGTTTTCCGTCACGAAGTGAAATTTATTCGTCGTCGTCCCTTTAAAACCATTCAGTGTCTTTATCAGACATCACCTAATTCACCTGAAGTGCAACATGATCTCGGATGGATAAGCAACTACTGAGTTTAACACCTCTACGCTGCAGTGTATGATAACTGTGTATCTAAAAGTTCTATAATTGTTTTAGATTGAGGAGTTCAAACCACTCTTTGATATGACGTTCCATTGGTTAGTGCACTTTGGGGGAATTATCTCGCTACCTTATAGTCTTAATGTATACAATTCTTTACGTTGAATCTGGTTCTCGTATGTGATCTGCCTTTCGCAAAGGAGAAATAAAAAACTATTTTCTTGTGTTGTTGTTTACCAAGAGTGTAGGTATCCATGGTGGTTCCTTTTGAATTCAACCAAATGAAACTCATATCATCACAAACCATTTCAGACCTAATTAAATATACAAAGAAATTAATTCTTTAGTAATGTGTGTCAAGGTATCTTCCGGATTCTTTAACTTCTGCTGGTTTTCACATCAAATTCGTCTTTATGCTATCGTGAACTAATTATTATTCAGTATAAACTTTTAAGTCAAGAAATCCGTGCTGTTTGGAGACTACCCACGGCAGGTTTAACTGTAATTAAATCAGTGTTTTAGCAAATTTAAATCGAGCAATAGTGTACAGATACATAATTTGTTTGGAGCATATTCGTGAAGAGATGTATGAACATGTATAAAAATAGATAGAACGCACGAAATCCAAGAAAATGAAGGCATCTTCAAATGTAAAGCTGAAGAAATGTGATCGTTATATTTGATCTATTTTACGTAGTTGCTAGAACATAGAAAATGATTTTGTTTTTCATTTTTAATAAAATCAGAGGTCATTGACCTCTTTAGCTGCTGGAATCTCTTGAACGCTGAGAATGAGTCCCCACGCTTTTTGAAAGCTCATCAATATCGAATTTTCACTTCCCCATAATATCAATTATTTAAATGAGAGGCATGAAAATGGCTCTCCTAAAATAAAAATTACTCATCATTTTTGTGAAGGTTCATTTTTAATGAAACATCACTTGGTACCGATTGCAATTTTTCCAAGTTTTAATCTAAATTCATGATACAAAATACTTTCCTTACACCTAAAATTAAATTATTTTACGCGTAAAATATTAGAAATATCGCTCTTAATGCTTTTGACTCTAATTATGGGTATGATTTTGGAGGCGGAGAAGCTTCAGAAAAAGCCTACGAAATGTAAAAGTTCCATTCACTAAACGTGTTTGGTGGTGGTGAATAGCCTAAAAATATGAAAACTGAAAAGAAGGTAGTTATATAGTAGCACCGAGTGTAATCCATTGCTCACTAATTTCAGCAAGTAATCAAATAACGGTGCATTTTTATCGAAGCCTTTCGGATGTCCTTAAAAAGTTCTTCTTACCCCATTGAGAATGGACCTGTTCTAATTTGAAGGAACCTGTGCGATTGATTTCTCATAATATATGCCTCAGTGACTCACGGAATTTCCCTTCGATAAGGTTGTCTGTCTATGAAATCGGTGACATGTAAACATATTTACACACTGCTTTCACTTACAGCAATGGTTTTTTTCAATCAAAATGCCTTAAATTTCTATTCTTTATAAAATAAATTTTATTGTGCATCATAATTTCTGTAGATTTTATTCACATGAAAACTAGTTTCAACGAATCAGCGTTATTATCAAGTCGGGGAAATCAGCAAAAACATCGTCAGGACATAAAACTCTTGAAAAGGAGAAGGTTTGGTAAAGCAACCAGTAGCCAAATAATTAATTATATATATTTAAGTTAGACGTTGAATACGGTAGAGGAAATAGTGGGAGGGGGTTGGAACAGTAGGTAAGAGTATAGCGGAATAAATTGATGCGGAGTTGTCTTCATAATGAAGAGTTATTGACGAAGTTATTCCATAGCTTCGAAAGCGTCTTATTTAGTTTCAAATGCACGTAATTAAAGGCGTCAAACGAAGGTAACCGGGAAAAAGGGTTAATGAAGAAGAAAATAGTATATAAAGAGATGCTGAGGAAGGTGCAAAATATTTTTTATAAGCCTTTTACTTTTCTACCCACCTTTCCTCAAATTTTAGCATATAAACCTCTCAATTGTTTATTTATTAATTGATTATTCTGAAAATTGATTTCACCTACTTTCGATGCATAACCCCTATATTTCCAGCAGGTTGATCTAATGGCCCTCAGAGTTTGCGCCAAAACAGCCATATATCTGCCCCTTTTCACATGCTCAGAAGCTTCTTAACTTCGTGAATCACGTGGCTTTCAAAACTCCGTTTCGGAATGTCCGTTTTTGATTCCCCCAAGAAAATCTCGCGATGATCACCTTATGTTTTTAGTTTTCTACTCAAAAGCATTGTCTAGTACTCCGGAGTAGCCCTCGGTACTCCAAAGCCCTCGCAAATACCACCTGATGGAGGCTGGCCGTATATGGGCTAAAACGACTCTTCGTCAGAGACCGCGGAGAGGCTGTCAAAATCGATGAATGGTATATTCTTCATATGTATTTTGCTTGTGGAAAATATGTCTTTCATTCAGCTTTGTATCAGTCTTGTTTTGGCTATGATAATATGAAAGTCATCGAGTCAAGAATATGAAGACCGATGAGTCGAATATGAAGTCATGAACGATGGCAATAAAATTTCTCTTTACGGAATTCATAGTGACCTACATGCAGGGTCATTGTTACGCATTCCCATGGACTTAGCCAACCCATAGCGTTATGAGACACTGAGGTAAGCAAAGGTAAACTATCTCACTCCTGGTAATCTGAGGATTACCCGGTCTGGTAATCCTCGTTACCTCTCCAAAACTTGTAAAATATGGTAGGTAGAGGTTTTGAGGTTCAAACCGGTTTCCTACCTGAATAATGTACAGACAGGGAGTGAGATAGGAAATTTAGTACTTTGTACTACAATAACATATGTTTTTGTCTTTTGGTTCTATAGAATATAGAAAAATTATCTTTCATTTACTTTTGTCTCAGTCTTGTTCATGGCTGCGATTATATGAAAGCTTCAGGGGAATGAGTGATGCTGAATAATAGCTTTGATTAAGCTCTCTCCTTGTGAAATGCTAAGGAAAGTGCTACTCGTAGACTCGTGTTTCACTTACATGGACTTATCCCGCTTATAGCATTCTGGTTCGGTGAGAGCCAACTACCTCACTGCCTGGTGTGCCTCATTCCCCTCTCCTAGCTGTTCGTACCTCATGTTAGAGTGGATGGTACTACAACCGACCTCCGGACTGAAAAGTGTACAGAGAGTGGATGAGATAGAAAGTTCATCACTTTGCACTACTATAATATACTAAGGATAGGTGGGAACAGTTAGACTAACATGGTGAACGAGAGTGATGTGAATGGCTCTAAAGGGAGAGGAAGACCGAGAAAGAGCTCTTTGAATGTGGTTAATGAGATGCTGAAGAGAGGATATGCTTTAAAAATGCAAGGGAATGAATAAAAACATATATGAATATATGTGAAACGAAATATGCATATGAGTATTGAGGTTGCATTCTGAATAAAACGAGACATGTCTCGTGCTAACCTAGAAAGGGGGTAATGCGATAACTATATATAGTTATGTAGGTATCGAAAATCGTTACAATCAATGAGTATCTTCCATAATTTGAAATTTGGGTATCACAACTCTCAAGGCTTTTCATTTTGATCTGAACGTCGCCGCTAAAATTTTATCGATCATCTTCCGAGAATAACGTTCAAGGCCCAGCAAAAGGAGGCTTGAATAATTTTCGTAGACTCAGGATATCACCGGAGCAATCTCACATTCAGATTTGGAAGATCGAAACGAATAAAATATTGGGGCCCTTTTGTAAAGGCCAAAAGAGATGTGAAAGTGTATTGAGGCCGTAGAAGCGTGTCAAGGACACGAGAGGGAATCTATAAAGTGATGACGACGAAGTTTAAGTTGGCATTCGATTGAAACAGGTGGTTAGGTCGGACAGCAAATGGGATAACCTGATGTTTGGCTATTTTCAGTTCTCCCTTGAGTTTAGTTAGCGTTGGGTCCCTAAGTTAACCTGACCTTCTCGTGGTCGGCTTCGGACATGAAGCGATTGCCACAGGGTGCAGCAATCAATGGGCGTCAATAATTGAACATCGGATTCCCGTATGGACGGTTCTTACTAAAATATTAAAAATCTGGAACATTTACTGCGTGAATGATATTAATAAAGTGCTAAATGAAGATTTATTAATTATAATTAAGTATTTATTCATTATTTCAGTTATCATACAGGTTGGGAATACTAGGAAAAAGGATATTATAAGCTAAGCTGCGGTATATTAATAACTTTGGAGAAAGAGTGCATTTATGAGACCCCTATGCTGCTACGGCCGATCCGAGCGTAAAATAAAATAAATAGATGCTAAGTCCTTGTAAGGACTCATTCTTTCCGCGAACGATAGAAGATAATGACAAGAAAAAGTAGTTCGAATGCTCGGCGTTCACACACTCTGATACACGCCGAAAGGCGGCTTGCAGGGTATTAATTTAGATGTTGATATCAAAGGGGTGGATTTATAATTAGGTATAATAGGCGTTAGCTGAGGGCCTCATCTACATGGGGACCTCAATAAGAAAGTGGATATGGACTCTTAGTAACGTACTATAATAGTAATTGTCCTTTTCTTCTCTTTAGAAAAAATTTATATATTTTGTAAGTATACATAGAATGGGTATAAAGTATCCTCCAGGTATGTTACGTAGTTTATGTTACTTTACGATGTCTATTCATCATTCCTTCTAATTTATAGATTGATATATATTGTACACTAGGAAAAGGGTAGAGGTAACTTTGCAGGTGAAGGCATACACCTAGGAAAAAAAATAGAAGATCATAATCCAAATGAAAATGCCCTCAGACGCAAGTTGGGAGTCCTTGAAAGAAAGGAGATTAGAAGCTAGGCTGCGACTGCTTGATAAATTCAGAGAAAGTACATTTGCGGAAGATATAATTGGTGTTACGCGACCCCCATGCTACTTCGGCCGATCCGACAAATAGTATAAAATAAGAGAAATAGATGCGAGGAAAAGTCGTTTTAGGGACTCATTCCTTCCGGGAACGATACGCGATAACAATAAACTAAAGAGGTAACTTGAACGCTTGGTATTTACACCCCCTGCCTCACGCCGAAAGGCGGCTTGCAGGATATTTACGTAGATTTAGATAAAACATGTACATAGGGACAGAAGGGACGACTGTGACTAATGGAAATTTAGCTAAAGTAGAAAGATGAAAATAAGATGGATATACCAAGTAACGAATGAATATGTCCTTCATTTAGCAAATAATGAGAGAAGTGTAAAACTTGGGTGAAGAAACAAGGGAAATTGATCGTGCACTCTTTGAGGCATGATATTCAGCTGAGGAGAGTTAAGCAGAGAGTGGATTACATAGGAAAACTTATGAACTTAAATTTTCGCCATATTTGATGACGAGTCTGCAGTAGATAAAGCGTTACTAAATTGATGACATAAACTTTGAAAACGTGCCTTGATAGAAAAAGTCAATAATTAAGTCAGCAGCAGTCATTGCCTCAGAGCCGCCTTGTCAGGTCTATTATCGTATACATTGCCATTCTCCACACCCGCGAAAGCTCTTCATATACAAATATGATCAAAGAAATATCTTTACTGAGATACCAGATCCGATCATGTTCCAAATTACGTTTATCGAGTTTAATTTGAAAATGATAATCATAATTGAGCCCATCTTTTCTTAACTCACTATCTAAATACTTTGAATGATTACCTCTTTGCTAGTAAAATATAAATTTATGGAACTGCATCATATTTTACCCGATAAATTTAATCGGCTCAGTTTTGGCTAGAAGTTAGAGAATTCTGCAGAAAATTGAAGATCAGCAACTCTTGTAAAATTCGGTTAACTTTGTGAAACATCAGGCGTAGTCTTAAGCAGTATTTATTCAAGACTGGTCATACGTAACTCGGATATCCGAACTCAACTTTTCCTTTTTAATAAAAATTTTAATATTTTTTTTAATTCTGAACTTTGGAAAAATAGGAAAGCTAGCAGAAATTTAAAATAGAAAATTTGTAGGAAAAGAGGCGTAATAGTTTCCATTAGAGAAAAATGAAAAGTAGTTTAAACAGGAAAATGGACAGTAGTACTCACCATTCTTGCCATTGTGGCACTGTCCAGACATCTCTCGCAATCGATTAAATAGATGCTCTTTTTCGTGTTAAGAACTCCTTTGACCGTTTAGCTTGGGCGGAAAGGTGGTGGATTTCAAAGTCGAAACTTTGGGTCGTGGTCGACCGCGATTTTTTCGCATTGCTCTCAGGGACTTCTCGGTTATTTAAAGGCAGTGCCTAGCCACTTGAGGGCACGGTTCCGTGCGCTTGGTTTCAAGCGCTGGATAATGCCGATAAGGCACCTGAGAAAAACTTATGTAGTACTACAACTTGGATACAGCATATTAGACAAGTATGTACGTTAACAAGAGTTGAGTTGACTTGAGAAATCCCGCGGGTAGCTGAGCGGATATTATTATTCTTAAAATTCTTTGTCAGAAGTATTTCTTCAAAGATTTTTTGCAAATATTTTCTGGGATCTGTTTCAATAGTTTCCGATCATAATTTCGACAGGATCATTATTTGAATTGCATTATTTTTAGGTACACGTTTTGATATATTAAAACTACTTTACAAGAATACTTATATAAAATCCTATTTGTGAAAAAGAGCGGAAAATTCTTAGAAAAATGTATGGGACCCGTGCGCGGAAATTTATGGAATCGAAATATGTATATACGGAAGCTGACATGATCTTACGCAAAACTGTTGATAAAGAAAGTTTTCTTTCATTCATTTAAGCTGACAGATTCTCATATGTATCATATTGATGCCCGTAGGGCACATATCACCAAAGAAAAAAGTGTGTTTGGCCCACTTGGATTTCCGGGGGCCAATTTTCTAAAAGTAAGGGAGTTCAATACAGATATTTAGACCCATCACCGAATATTGTTTTTGGTTTCAATCCGCGAAAACTTTGATAAAATATGTACGGCATTTGTTTGAAGGATTTACCGTATACTACGGCACCTTGACTTCTTTCAGAGATCGCTTCTCATATGAATATATTGGTGAAGATAGATCCTTGATAATCAATGGGAAATATAACCGCTTTTCCGTCCTTAGTATCTCATGGTATTAGGGTATTCCAGTATATGATATCGAACTCAAGTTTGGGGGAATACGAAAGAACATATACCGTAACCTTAGACTGTACGAACTACAGTGAATTCACGATTATCCGAGAAGAAATACGACCACATTGCATTATCGCTGCAAAATAGATAAATAATCATGCCTTTATTTAGGCAAACTTTACTCTATTGAGACCACTCTTACAATTAACCTTGTAAAGACGAGCACACACAACCACGCCCTAACCGGGATTTGAACCTTAGGTAGGTTAGAACGCTGACCCATACGCCACCGAGACCGTCAAATTAGATCCACTGCTGGGAGAAGAAAACTCCGAAACAATAGGAAAGAAGACGAACGTTGTGCGTAAATAATAACAAATTGCTTACATACGTAAATTATGAACACTTTAGAGAATGAAGCCAATGTTTTAAATAGGTTTAGCGCAATTAACTTTTCGTGGCGTTATTATTAAAAAAGTAAGAGACATTCCGCAATCTTTAACCGCGAAAGAGCAAAACGCATTGCCGCGAAAGAAAAATATGGTTGCAAATAATGCGGAGGGGTCTCTCTCTTTGAGAGCTATCTCCATAGCTTTTTCATCTTTATCAAAAGAAAATCTCATAGCAACCAAATTATCTTTTTTAGTATTCTACTATAATAGAGGAAGATAAAAACTATGCACGTAAATTCTATCAAATGAGATAAAAAAACTACACCAGAAAGAGGTTAATTGCGTTGTCATCAACATGCGCTTGCGCATACATACCATAGTACTAAAGATTATAAAAGCACCTCGTCGAATTAAGTTCGTGTCTTGAGAGCACAATGGAGCACGAAAAAAGTTCGTATGTCGATAAGTTAGCATATTTCGTTCGTATATAAAAGGACGTAAGTCGAGGCACCACTATATATTACAGTATCATATAGATCACTAATTATTTCTTACATATCTCCCACCTTTGTATAGTATAATTTCCCCACCACCCACCGATATCCTAATAACTTAGTAAATCACTAATGGAAGTAATCACACAAAAAGTATTTATGAGGATAGTAATTTTTATCGACGCAATGCATATACACGACATGGTGAAACATGGATGTGTAAATTGGTGTATCCGTCAAGTGCAGCATAAAATAAAACTGAAGATTTCAGAAAAGTTGCCATCTAAATAATTGCAAAGCAAAAGAAAACGCGATATAATAAAGAGAATATATTTCAGAATTTTGTACATTGTCACATTTATATCTTTATCGCTTCACTTAATATCATCAACCTTACAGTAGCACTCTGCTGTCGGAAACATTTTTCGTCACCGTCCTTTCGAAGTGCATTTGAATTTCCTTGATAATAACGATTTTCACTCACTGTCGGCCTCAACTGTCGATTTAAGCATCCAGCATATACCCACCGTCCACCTGAAAACTGAAAACGTCCACTAGCGGCGGTAGGGATCACGTTGCCAACCACTGATATAGATTGTAGAATCCGATTTTCCTTTCTAATATTGAATAAAATTAATTAATTGGTAAGAAAATCTGTTGAATTTTAGCTAAAGATATTGAATATCGGTTGTATAAAACTACAGAATGGACTCCAACGCATCGGTCAGCGTGCGAATCGCCCTCTGCAGACGTGGACTCGTCCAAATGACACGCACCCCAAGCAAAAGCACACCCCCATAGGGTAGACACATTGCACCCCGTGAATACACCCCCAGGGGAGGGGAGTCGTGGTCGATATACCAAGGGTTGAGTGACCTCATGCTCTCACACTTATGCACCAATACAACACACATAAGTGGACACGCGACACCACAAGTCACTTCCTCAAGCCAAGGCATCGACCAACGCTAGTTAAGGCCTTTGAGTGAATTCTTCTGGAGTAAACGTATTCTATCCACATCCCTAACTTAACCCCTTTCCAGACACATTATTCTGAGTATTTTTTCCAAGTATTGTATTTTTGGTTCGTTTTTCCCGACTCTTTGTGAAATCCTTTATGAGAACGCAAATCTCTGTGACAAAATTTTAGCGTGCGCGAATCCTAAGTGCATTTTATAAAACTTTGGTTATTTTTAATGATTTCTCTCTGAATTAAACGTCCATCTGTGGGTAGGTTATGCTACAACTCACATATTTTTAACGAAATTCCGACTTGTTCCACGAAATTATGATATTTTGTCGTTAATCATTGGTGGAAATAAGAAAACTTCGAGATGACGACCAAACGAATAGTAAAATAATGTAATTTTTTAATGGGCGAGTTAACTCAATCGTGTCATCAACGGAATCATCCATCAGGACTTGTACACTTATCGAGGAAAGTTTAGGGAAGAATATATTCACATTTTCTTTAGATTTTACTTTCAGAAAAATGATACATTATCGTAGGGTATCGATCACGATTTTCTTTGGTCTGCTTTTACAGTCAATTTAAGCAAAACAAACAACCTCAAATGAATATAAGGCGGGGAAAATAGTCGATCATTTTGTATATAAAATATGTGGAAATCGGGATGAATCAGGGCTGTGCCTTATTAAAGAAATGAAAACTTGTTGAAAGCACACAAATTAGGAAATTTCCAACAGTTTCCTTCGACATTCTCTACATCATATCGATATTTTAAAGAAATTTTCAAAATTGAATGGTACTGAAAATAATAGAGAATCAAAAAGAAGCTGGCTGAATGCGTTGAGTGGGATAATAAAGACACATAGCTTCAGCAATAGAAAGGAATCTATAAAAAGGTTTATGGATGTGTCAGAAGCGAAATGTGTACGCAGAAATGGCCAAGTATAGAAGAGTGCTGTAAATAATAGAAGCAAATAACGTGCTTTCTCCGAATGCGGATAGCGTGAGTGAAATGTATGTGCCAATCCTTTTCTACAAAAACTGATCAATTCACACCTCGTTTATACTTTTCTTTCGTAGCACATCTTGGGTCGTACGTTCTCCTTCATTCAACCGGGCTTCCCCGGTACCCTTTTCACAGAAGGAAATAGCATCTACGTCTACATATGTACCCAACAAGTTGCCTTTCGGTGAGTGGCAGGGAGTGCAGGTACCATGACTCTACTAATCGATTATTTTTGCGTGTCGTTCACAAAAAAATCAGTACCTCAAACGGTTTGTTCTAGCATCTATTTCTCTGATTTTCTTTCGGTATCAGAACAGCCTACGTAAAAGGGAGGTCGCATAATATCGGCTAAATATTCAAAAATGTACTTTCTCTTAAGTTATTATCCCGCGTTCGATACCATATAGTGTATGTAATACTCACACAGCATCATAAAAAATTACTTTTATTGTACTCTACTGCTAAATCTACATTAATACCATGCAAGCCTCTTTTCGTGTGGCAGGGGGTGTAAATACCAAGCGTTCGAGTTACCTCTTTAGTTTATTGTTGTCGCGTATCGTTCGCGAAAAAAATGAGACCCTAAAACGACTTGTCCTCACATCTTTTTCTCTTATTTCACGCTCATTGTCGGATCGGCAGAATGAACAAGGGGTCTCATAATACCGATTACGTCTTCCGCAAATGAATTTTCTCTAAATGTATCAAGCAATCGCAGCCTAGCATCTACATCTACATAAATCTAATCTCCTTTCATTTAAAGATTTCCAACCTGCGTATGAGAGCATTTGCGTAACGCTTGATTTTCTATCGTAACACTGTTTAAGAAATCGTATCGCCTTACGCTGTACATTCTCTAGTTCGCAAGCATTCGTTTCATCCGCTGGATTCCATAGAAATTATCTTACTTGACGAAGAACTTTTAACAATACTAATACTATTTCTACCTCTTGGCTTGATCTTGGATCCTTATAGTTTCTTGCGCGATAGGTTATTTTATTGAGAAAGTATTTGCGATTCTACCCCACTATGCATTGTTTTGAAAGTGAGATTCAGCCAGTGGTTATGTATTTGGAAAGTTTTTGCTTGGTTTCTTTAGAAAGAAATACATATTAAGATGTATCTTGCATGGAAGACAAATATTTTCAGGATCTTTGGTGAATTCCATCATATTTGTCGGTTCTGCACAATGAATCAAGAAAATAAGAGAAATATAAAATAAGAAAGCTGAGTCGAAATTTACCATGATTAAAAGACATTGTACCTTTCGAAACATGGAAAATGTATGGCTTCATCATATATCATATATAATTAGGCGAGGACTTAAACATGTTATTAACTTTTCGATCCTGTAAATAGGAAAAACGATTCAAATAAACCAGCGTTATCTTTAGCATTATTAGGTTATCATCAACAATAGTCCTGCTCCATCAACACAGGCTCAGACTGAGACAGTCCTTTCCCATTAGCTCATGGGAAGCTGCGCAGGTTATGAATGTAGATGTCTCTATTGATTGAAGGAAATTAAGCAAAATTTGAAAAAAGGCACGGAAATGTTTCTCTCAAGTTTTATCTTTGCAACCAGGGGCCGTGTATTATCGTTTTGTTTGCGTTTCGCAATCAGGGGTTCGATTTGGCATCAGGAGCTTAAATTCTTAGTTTACATATGATTAAATCTATGCTTTAAACCTTTAAATATTTAGACAGATTTATGAAAAGTTGCAATCATCAACAGACCTTAATTTATACAGTTTGTTTTCTTTCTCATAAGAAAATCTATTGTTTTGTTTATTGAGAAAATACTATTTTGTATTTGAGAAAATCTTGGAGTGGCCCTCGTGAATAACTTAACATGGAAAGGTGATACGTTTTGTAAAGATTTGCTTCAAGAAATCGGAAAACTCTGCTCAGATGCTTTAGGAAGCAGGTTGGGAATCAAGATAGAAAACAAAGGGTTATTTTACTTAATAAATTCAGAGAAAGTATGCTCATTGAAGACGTTGCCGATATCATGCTTCTCCCCTCTCATATAGGCTGTTCTGATACTCGGAGAAAAATTAGGAATATAGATGGTAAAAAATTCCCTTCAAGGATTCATTTTTATCCACGAACGATACGCGAAAGTAGTTGATTAGTAGAATCATGGTGCAAGCAACCTTCAGCCATACGCCGAAAGGCGGCTTGCAAGCTATGTATTTGTAGATATAGAAATAAATATTTGCTACCATGAGCATTAGGACCAGTAGATACTGAGGACACTGAGTGCATTTCTTATAACTCATAGTATGAGACCGGAATACTATTCAAAGTACTGAACTTCGTGGTGTTTGCCTTCCTTAGACTTTTTGTAACACGCTCCAGCTCAATATCAGACTGAATATTTCAGTTTCTTAATCTTCTATTTCGCTGCTTAAGATTTAGAAGCTTGAAATTCCATAAGTCTATTGCGACTCGTCGTCGAGTCTGGGGTGTCGAGTCCTCTAGTTAAGTTTTTAGAATGTCAGAGAGAAAAACTTAAATTTCTTCGCATTGACATAAATGAATGAAGTTTGGCGATACCAATTACAGGAATTAAATCAACGCCACATAAATAAGCATGAGTGACAACTAAACAAAGCTATATCGTTTTAAAATTAATTTTTCGCCTTATATGAATATAGGCTCCAAAAATGTTCTCTATGAATTTTCACTACATGGCTTCTAATTAAACGGGTTTCATTATAACAGCAGTTTTATTTATTTATATGTTACTGAAAAAATAAAAGTTAATATCAAGTTGGCGTATTAACCAAAAAGAAAGGTGCCCAAAACCTTACCAATGAATACCTTTTCTAGAATAACTCCTCACCACTTATTTCCTTATCCTCCATTTTCTTCCATTGTTGATTCTGCCCCCCTCCCATACCCATCACCTTCTCCCCCTCCCTCCTCCTGTACTTATACCAGCGTTTTCCACGTTTCCGATGTCTGATTATGTCTGCCTGTAGAAGAAACTAGTCGCAAATAAAACATATTCTTTGGAAATTATTAAATATTTGTTCCTACTTCTTTAATATGGCATCGTTCCACAAAGTAGAGCTCGAACATATTATATTCAAAAAGAATGGTTTATGTGAATGTAATCCGTATTCTAAATCAAAAGAAACGAAAATAAAATTTTATTCGAAAACTTTAAAATTATATACTTTATTAAATTTCATTGGATCTGCCAAAAAGTAGTCAAAATAATTTCCTACTAAGTACGCTCAGTCCTGAATAAATATTAATTACTTTGACTCAGAGACGTTCCTCACGGAGCTTTATATTGCTTCACCCTCTGGACGAGCAATATTTTACAAAATCTTCATTCTAGCTTCCAAATTTTGTGTTTTTAAATTGAATTTTGCGTATATACTCGCGAGATATTATTTTTACGAGACATTTTATCTTTTTGTAACAAGTCACGAAAATCCTCTACGAAACGGCTGCCTATTTTATTACTTTAAAAGTCATGGTCAAATTACCATGTACGGCGCGGTTTCTTAGAGTCCGGAACATTTCAGGAACGAGGAAACCGTGCTATAATTTAAGCCTGCATTAAGATCGAACCCTAGTCCGAGACGCTAAAGCGGCGTGCATACGTTCTCCGATTAATATAGCAATGAGGATGCAGGTGAATGAGAAGACGAGGCTTATTGACACAGCGCCGCAGCTGACCGCCGATTCGAATATGATCGATGGAATATTTTATGTGCAAAGTTCGTTGCCCGCGATCTGAGCGGTCGCCGCTGCCCCGCAATGGACGGACAGGGCCGGCTATAAACAAGTGAGGCGCTCGCCTTGGGGGACAGCAATCAAACTTCAGTACTTAAATATTGCTAGTTAAGTTAATGCGCATAACAGAGAACTCACGTTTAATCCAGATTCTATGTTCTTAATTTTTTTATTTAGTAAGAAACTATAATAACTTTAGAGTCACTCTTAATAGTACGATTACGAGTACTTACGTACTTCGGTTACTTACAATTCGGTTAAGTTGTTTTTAGGATAAATTACAAGTACTTACGTACTCGTAATTATCCTAAAATGATATATTAATATATGAGGGAGATATGAGGATCCACTGTACTGTTCCGGCTATGATCAAGTTCTTCGGATGGAGTTAGATCCAGGAGTCTTGGAGGATCTGATCCGCTTTTAGATGAAGTAGGTGACGTAATTGTGTTTAACAACGAGATAAATGTAAAAGGCGTTTCTAGGAAGTGACCGCTGAAAAATACTTAAGTATTCGTTTTTCCCGCGTAACATTTGATAAGCTAATATTATATAGAAGAATATAGGTACTGGTGATTTTACTCTTCCATCCATATACCTCTGGCTGTTTGCGGGGTAGGTATATATGTAAACATAAAGGTAAATCCCATGCCTGTCGCCTCATCCCCTATTTATTCCTAACTAACTTTAGTCTTTTCACCACCTATTTTTCACAACTCAACTTAGGTCTTCTTTAATAATTTCTTCACTCTATAAGTATTTTCAGGAGACTGAGGCTCATATACGTACCCGATTCAATTCCTCCTTTATTATCAATATTTTCCAAAATCAATCCAAAATTCTTCCAAAGACAATATATTTCTCTTTGAAGGACTTCTTTATTGCTCTTACTCAACCCATTTATTTTTATCATTGTATGTAGTTTTATCATATACTACATTGGTCCTAATGTTTTCTTTCATGCTGCTTACACAGCTCATGCTTCTCTGCTACACGGAAGGGCACACCATACTTATGTTTTTATAAACCGTCTCCAAATATAAAAACTTACATTATTTATTGACAGCTATTTTTTTGGTTGCCTTCCTCGTGCTTTTTTCGACTGAGGACAGAAATTCATTGATTTAAATAACAGTAGGATATTGTACGTACATTTCTGAGGTATCTACAGAATGTGTATTTTATTACATGACTTCATCTTTATCTGCGTAAGCCAACTCATAGCAGCCGCTGTAACACTATGATTTATCATTATGTATTCTCGCGCCATCTTACTAAAGTATTGAATTCTTACAAACTATAGAGAGCAAAAATTGGGCTCTCCGTAGAATATAATTATAAAGGAAAATTGAGCTACTGAAATAAAATCCTAAGTACTTCATAACAAAGAGTCTTTTACTTCTTCGCCACTCCAACGATTTAGGTACCAATGTCTTTATATCATGGCGCCTCTTGGTGCCTCAGGACAGCCAAGTGGGTAACGCGTTCGACTTTTTTGAAAGCTGTTCCGGCTTCGATAGCCTGTGAAGGCTCACGAGCGAAATGACAGTTGTCGAAGAACTTGTAAAAAAATTATTATTACATAATAATTTTTTACAAGTCAATTTTACAAAGCAATTTTACTCACTCCTGCAAACTTCTTGCACCGCCAGAGGTATATGCACTATATGTGAGCTAAGGCATATGTGTATAAGGTGAAGTGCAGATAGTTACTTCTGGTCGTTTTTTCCGCATAGCATCAGAGAATCTAATGGGTAGATTAGATCATGTGTTAATATACCCCATGCCATACGCCACTGGCAGCTTACAGGGTACAAATCTAAAACTAAGTGGTAAACGAAATAGCAACGCGAAATTTTGGCTTGCATTTCCATCATTAGTTCCTTTCAATTGGCTTATTGAGTCAGACATTTTGGCAATTCGTTCGACCTACCAGGAAACTTCGGAACGTTTCAATCATTCGAAAGATACTTAATCAGAATCGCGGGTAAAGTTAATCGCACATAAGGTCTCTCATAGTTTATAAACTACGAGAGACCTATATGCCATGCGAATGTATGAAGGAGGGCTCCATTTTCTTCAAGGATAAAATTTTATCATCTCCAACTCTATCCCAATGTTTCAATTTTTTCTGTTAAATTATCTAAGGAAAAAACCTTTAACAATAAATATGAATTTGTTGCGTTTTATAGAGTTACGTTTTCAAGAAGCCTACAGTGCTTATAAATTATATGCGATCGGAAAATTTTGAGATCCTAATTCCTCTGCCGTACAAATAATTTCACTATCAGTCTCATCGATCAGGCACACGAATAAAAACTTTTCTCATTTATATTCCAAAATTTATTTTTCCAAATCGGCTCATCATTTGAGTTTGCGTATCGACTTTAACCACGCGTGGACTACATTGTAATAAAATCACTAAATTTTGCTTCTCTTCTTTTAACCCGCCTTGTGCTATTGATCGTGTGTGACGTCGACACCTCAGGCCCGTAGGTCACGGAATAGAGCAGTCCGTGAACGAGCAGGTCTTACATCTTGCTAATAATTCGTAAGGTATCGAAGTCACATCAGCTACCCGTTTATGCTCTAAACATGTCGTCTTTCAACAGCTTCTTGCATGAATTTCTGAGCGATCCTTTCTTCAGGTAAGATTTATCTTGCGAGGAATCATTTTGTATTTGCATCGTAAATTTACCGATTCTAGAACTAACTCAGTCTCCGAAACGACGGAAAAGAAAGCTGTACAATTTTCAGAAATTATTTCAGTCGTCTTTGCTAAAAGTTGCATGTCAATTAAATGTTACCAAATATGAATTTCTGTGACCTGTTTTCGATGGCCTTTTCCAGTCTATTAGGATTTTGACGTGAGTGTTGTCCTCTATCAATTGACTTGAGTCCATTAAATCAAGAACTTATTTTTGAATGTGCTGCCATAAGTTTCAAGTTTGGTGATGACAAATGTTATATTATTGGCTTATATCGCTCACCCCTAGCATGTTTCACCTCTTTTTGTGACAAATTTGATAATATCCTCTCTACCCTACTTAACCAAGCAACTATGCCTTCTGTGTTTATAACTGGTGATTGTAATGTTAATTTCCTGCACACAGGCACCAATCTGACTAATGTTATGAACATCTTTAGTTCTGTCAATATGATATCTCTCATTAATAAACCTACGAGAGAATCTCCAACATCTCTTCTTGATAATATCTTTACTAATTATGATATCTCTAGCATAAATACTTCTGTTTTTGATCCCTTATTATCTGATCATTTTGCAGTTCTCTCCAGGATCACCTACAATGTAATTTACCCCAATTTATTTTCTCAATTAACAAGAATTTTTAGCAAGCCTAAATTTCATATTTTCTCTCATCTTCTACAGTGTGAAGATTGGTCTCCCATTTACAATGCGAAATCATTCAACAACAATTTCAATTTGTTCTATCATAAATTTTTATATTTCTTCAATACCACTTTTCCTCTGGTTAATGTAAACTCCATACATAAACCTGGTAATAAATGTATTAAACCTGATATTCATGAACTATCCAGAGAGATAAAAAATTTTCATCTGTTATATAAGTGTCATTGAAATGCTAACATCCACAAACGATATCTTAATCTCAAGAGACAGTATAGATATCTCTTCAAATCTAGGAAGAAAACCTTTAATGATTCCTTAATTATGAATGCTCCCAATCACACTAAGCCAGCATGGAATATTATATATGAAAACATTGGCCACAAAAAAATGTTTTCTCTTCCCAAAAGTTCTGATGGATCAGACAATCCATTAATTTTAGCCAACTCTTTGAATGAGTTCTTTCTTGATCTGCCTCCCTTCTCTAGTATTGATAGTTCACCTCAAAGTCAATATCTCTCTGCAACTCACTCCTTTAATTTTTCTTTTATGTACCTCCGACCATGTACTGAGCAGGAACTACTTTCATATATATCAAAAGTAGGCATTAGAAACTCAGCTGGACTAGATGATATCCCTGGAAAACTTTTTAATATGTGTGGTAAATATATTGTAACTCCCCTTCTGTTCCTTATTAACCTAACACTTTCTCGTGGCATTTTTCCTGATATTTTGAAATCCTCTAAAGTTATCCCTGTCTATAAAAACAAGAGTGATAAAGCCTCTATGCAGAATTATCACCCCATTCCTTTAGTTTCTCAATTTTCCAAAATATTTGAGTATGTTTTCAGCACTCGACTTGTTGAATTTTTAGGTAAGTTTAATATTATAGCTAGTTCTCAATTTGGCTTCTGCAAGGGTAAATCAATCAATCTTGCACTTTATCATGCTATTAGCTATTTAACAGAACAACTTAATATGAATAAGAGTGCTCTTGCTGTTTTTTTTTTTGACCTTAGCAAAGCTTTCCATTCAGTTAATCATAATCTCTTAGTGACTAAGAGTAATATGCTGGCTATAAGGGGTGCTGCTAATAAATGGCTACGGTCCTATTTATCTAATAGACAACAAATTGTCTCCATTAATATAAATGAGAAAAAATATCTATCTGATCCTCAATTGATGCCTTCTGGCATGCCTCAGGGCTCAATTCTGGGCCTTATTCTCTTTTTAATTTTTATTAATGATCTTCCTGTCCACCTCATGTTAAATAATACCATTAAGCATGTTATGTACACTGATTATGTCAATGTTTTAATGTCTGATTCAAGTGCCAATAATCTTATCAGTGTTAAGGATGGAGTTCTCCAGGCTATACTGGTATATATAACTGGTGCAAGTATAATTGTTTGAGACTTAATGTGGACAAAATGCAACTAATGCTTTTCTCTGCTTCACAGAAAAATACCAAGATCTATACCCAGGTGTTGACCTTAGTTTGCTCCCCTATGGAAGTGGTTGGTTCACATTGGTCACTTATGTAAAAAATTAAATTCTGTTTATTATCTTCCATCTGTCTTGAAACACTCTCTCAGTAATGAGGTGCTAAATGAGGTGCAAATTTTTATTTGTTAGTTTCCTATGGTATTGTTATTTAGGGTTCATCTTCCCAATTAATTGATGTTTTTAAAATTCAGAAAAAAATAATTCGCTCAATTCGCTCCCTATCAAGCTCATTGTAAACATTTGTTTATAAAATTAGGCTTATTAACAGTTCCCTCCATATATGTTCTTAATATTGTCACTTTTGCTAGGCAAAATATTTCTGTTTGAAAAAATTTGTGACTATCATAGTCACCATACTAGGAGATATAATGATCTTCATAATGAAAAACCAAAATCTCAAAATTTGTTCCCAAGGACCAAGGGCAAGTTGCATTAAATTTTATAATGCACTGCCACCTTCAATCAAAAATATTAATTCCTTCAATCTGTTTAGGAAATCTTTATGTGTATATCTATTGGATAAATGTCTCTATAGTTCTTGAGATTTCTTCCTGACTGATTAATTGTCCTGTATTCCTATGTAATCTTGACGTCTCCTATACAACTGTGTTGTTGTCCTTGGATTAATAAATTTCTATTCTATTCTACATTTTAATTTCCTTGTGTCAGCAATTCGAATGATTATGGGAGAGAGTAGTGATAATGACACTAAGATAATAATGATTGTTTACAATGATCGCTGAGTAAGCTATTATCTCACAGCTGAAATCACCTAGCATGTAAATGATAATAACTTATTCTAGTTTTATATGCGAAACACATAACCCATTGAGAGAAGACTGCAGTTGGTAAAGATGAAGCCGTCAGACTTATTACATGTGAATCATCAGTAATGTTTTATGAGGCCTGAATGATCCTTGTGTATCCTAAAGATGCCTCTTTTTATACCTCAATTAGTAGATACAAGTCTAATCAGGTTTTAAATTATTCATGCAGTATTATTTATACTATGATGGTCTTTTAATCCTTTATAAACCTTATTATTTATTGTTAGTCAATACATAAGTATCTTGAATGTAATTGTCACAGGAATGATAGAGATCCATAAGTGTCTAATAGGTACATACTTCTCCCTCTGATGATATTCTTATTTGAGTTAGCTCTTTCATTTCAAAAGATTTTTTTGCATTCTAATGTCAGCCCTAAAAGAAAATTAATAATCTGATTATAATAATTTGAAAATGAAATAATTGATCCACCTGATTGCCCTAGATAATAAGTTCCATTATCACTGTTCTTCTTTATAGAAGCCCATTTAGGTACCAAAAATTAGGTTCAGTAAAACACCCAAAGCTTTTAATATATGGTGTGCGCTTGCTGCATATTAACAAGAATTTTTAGGATGATTCAAATGAAGACTTTGATATGCTAAATGTATATATTAAATACAATTAATTCACTGTGTGTCAAGGGGGACAATGAATAAAAGAGAATATTTATAATATTACAGTATAATTTTGCATTTCATATTTTTAAATTTCCGTTTATCTTTATTCAGCAAATAACTATAACAACTTATACTTAACCAAATTTAAAGCAAATTCAACCTTATAATTCAGGAGTTTCATTTGATAAAACAAAATTAGTCAAGCAATTCTTATTGGAATTTTTCCAAAAACACGTGAGAAAATCTTGACATAAAATACAGCATTGAAAAGTTATTCCTAAATTATATCTATTCTATCTATATCTATCAATTCTAGCAAACAACTATTTAACTTAATACCATTTGTAATTTTGTGATGTTTATATTATTAATCCATATAAAATATGTCTTGCTTGTATTTAATTGAAAACAAAGATGAAATATTTTATCTTGATTTATAAAATTCTCTTTTTAAATATCAACAGGATTGCAGTTTGTATATCCTTCTGTCATACTTCATCTCTTTTGAAATTCTACTAAATTGCCAAAAACCTAATTTAATTATTAGGTTGAAGAGAAAAGCATGTGAATCACTAAATACATTTTTTTTTCTTTTTTTCCTTTAGCTTTAAACAATTCTAAACAAGAGAATAAGCTATTTCTAAATTTTACACAACTTATGATAATTTTTTTGTTGCTTAAGGTTAGCTATGCTTGACTTTTTGTATTTATTCTTTCCATTTAGCCCAGTGCCTGTAACAAATCCTCCATTCCATGAAGTGGCAAGGATGATGGACTCCTTAATAATTGATTCATTTGCATCACCGTTTGCCTTCACCAAAATCACAGCGACGCATAGAAGACCTTCTCCGAGCAAACAAGCAACTCCATTGAAAGCCACTCATCATCATCACCATTATCATCACAAGAGTAATCGTTCCCACAACTTACCCAGAGCTACTGAAACCAAACCCTCGGCTCCTATTAAGGCCAACCATCAAGGTACACAAAAATTTCTTAGTCAATCAAGGGATTATACCCGTGGTGTTCAAACCTGATTTCAATGGGAGTTACGTTTCCAAAGAATTTTGAATGAGTAACCCTCAGCATAAAGTATTAAAATTCAAATGCATAAATTCAAAAGATTCAATACATTAATTCATCATATATATGTATTATTTTGAAAGTTGATATGTTTCAGCAGTTCCTTTTATTAGTTTTAAAGAAGATAGTGAGGACTCATCATTGGATTTGTCAGATTATGTTGGCAGAAGAAAGGGTTACTTAGGAGTCATGAATTGTTCAAGAACCCTAGTATGAAATAATTTATTTTATGAAAGTTGGGCTAAATGAATTGAACAGAAATGACCGTGAAGAACTCTCAGTTACATTGAGTGAAAAACACGTTCTCACAGGCCTGGAGTTTCCCTTTTGTTCTAAAATATTTGATCATGTAGACAGGTGTTGTGTACTTCAGTGTTTTTAAATTCTAGACATAGAATTTTATATTACTGTTTTATTTTTTTTTGTTATTACATATTACTGTTTCACATAGATGCGAAACAGTAACATCAAAGCAGAACTATCGCATCAATATTTACACTGCATTTAAGTAATTCTTTTCATATGTTAGGAAACCTTTCTTTAGCCTGGGACTGAATATTATTCTAAAAGTTCAGTTATTCCCCCCATTTCAAAAGAGCATTTCACTGCACCAATGTTGATTAACTCCAAGTTTATTGAAACATTTGAAAATTTTTCTTTGTGTGTCATTTCTCTAAGAGAAGTTGGTCAAACCAGTTGGGAAGAGGTGGCCACCAAACAAGTCCAATCTAATAACACAATTAATAGCAGCAGTAATGCAGTTCAAAGCTCAACATCAGAGAAATGGATTGCCTCTTTGCGGAAGAGAGACCCTGAGATACAGCCTGTGCTACCTACCCTGAATCCAAGGACAAGGTTAGCTTTCTACATTTGATGTCCTAAAAACACCATGCTAGAAAAAAATCATTGGTAAAGCATATATACAAAACGTATATTGTACTACCAGAATGTTGCTACATTCCTTCTATTTAATCAGAGATATTCATGGGAAAATGCTTGACACTAATAGCTCTAGGAGATGACTATGCATTAAGCTACTACTCAAATAACACTCAAAAAGCCATGTTATTTTATTAGTAAAATGAAATATTACTTATTACGTAAAGAATTATTTATTCTATAAATGAGTTTTTACTATCTGATTATTTATTTTTAACATCCTCATTGCCCATATTTTGGTTGTATTTTCCCTAATGCCACACCTTATATTTGATTTACGTTTCTTTCTATCATACATGACTGTATAGTCATCCTCTGAGTGAATACATATGCTATTCTTCATCATTCTAATATTTGCAAGAAAGCATCTCTGTTAGGAATGGCCAACAGATCGATAGACTTTTGTAAACCATAGGAAGAGATAGAAATGGCAGGGGTTCTTGTGGATGATGTTAAAGTTCCTCTAATCCAATCATTGAAGTAGGTCCAGTACAGTTTTATTGTCTTGTTGGAGGGTGGAAAACTGCATTTGGATATACTATGGAGTATTTCCCTATTCATTTAAACCCAGTCAGAGAGAGAGAGTTTATTTCTGAAAGAGTTTCCAGATATACCCTAAAAAGTAGCTAAAAATTTGCTAAACTAAGAGTTGATGTTATTAAAAAGTAACAAGGAAAAGGGTTTTAGGTACTTGGCATGATAAGGTGTGCACTTAGGAAAATTCCCGAGGAGAAACGGACATGAAGAAAGTCTGACAGAACCGGGACACAAACCCAGGTCTCCCAATTGCCGGTCGGTTGCTCTATCCATTGAGCTATTCCACCAGAAGAATTGTTTGTTATCCTTTAAGGGGGGTTCTCCTTACACCACTTTGTATAGTCAATGCATCTGTGAGGCCATGGCTGTGAATGATGCCGCTGAGTCAGACGAATTCATGCGCCCAATACCTACAAAGTCTCCCAAACGGCATGGAGAAATGTTCTGGTGGAATAGCTCAATGGATAGAGCAACCAACCGGCAATTGGGAGACCCGGGTTCATGCCCCGGTTATGCCAGACTTTTTTCATGTCCGTATCTCCTTATTAAAAAGTAGTTAAAAATATAATAGCTTAAATTCACTTATAGAAATAGAGCATCAGTTAAGGAATTACTCAAATTCAATTTATAATATTAGTTTTATCTCTTTCATCATCTGAACATATTTATAATATAATTTTAAGTTAGCCAAACATATTATGATGTAGTGAAAAATCAATGAATTAGGAGCTAAGAACTCAATACCTTTGATATAAATCTCTTCCCAAAGCACCACATTTCTCTAATAGAGAGTTAGCTATCATAATGGTGTTCCTTGAGAATCACCAGGAACAAGGTGTTCCTTGAGATAGAGAGAGCTATCATAATGGTGTTCCTTGAGAATCACCAGGAACAAGGGCTTTACCACTGATGTCCCGCTTCTTCATAAAGTAGGTCAGTGGGTCACAGATATGGCTGTTAATTATTTCAAAAGAATAAAGCAATCTGTTTGCTAAAGGTACAATATTTATTTTATAAGATGCAGTAGATTCCAGTTTATACAAAAATTGATCATCTGGGATTTGAAATTAGCCCTTTCACTGTTGCATACTTTTTGTATCTTGTATCCCATTATGTGGCTGATGCCCTTCAGATATTTGTTATGAAGGAATTCTCAAAACGACATTCATAGCAGGCAATCAAATTGACAATTCACAAATTATTATAGCAGCAAAAGCATTGATAGGGATCTCTGAAATAAGAGTGAATGCATTTGTGCATTTTATTAAATATGTTTGATGCAGTTGAAATAGCATAGTACAAATACAGTGTTTTTAATAATCGGTATTTTATATTTATTTATATTATGTATATGTATGTATCAATCATTCTGGCAATTAATCTGCATTTAAATTTGACATACTGATTGATTTACTCAATGAACACTGTCATTCAAAATGCTGTAAGTTTTCTTTATTACACTACAAATCATTTGTAATACATTATTATGTATTCATACTTTCCTCATTATATAACATTCTATATTTAAGTATTACTTAAGAATACTTATTTCATTTTTGAACCATTCCGTTATCCTAACCATCCCAGATAATCAGGAATCTATATGTGCATGAATTGTTACCCACTGACATACCCTTTAAATCAGTTTTTGTAGGGATACTTTAAGATTTATGTTGAGCTCATCATTCCTTCAATAATTTATGGCATATTTCTTAGTCATTTGTTGACAACCATTTTTATGAGTTTCAATTCCTAAAATCCTTCTCAGCCATCAATTTCTAAGAGAATATAGCTATAAGAATCAACAGAAGAATTCCATGAAACTTATTCAATTATATAACAAGGGTGAAAAATAGCGACATGACTGGGACTCAAACCCAGCTCTCCCACTTACTGGGCAGGTATTCTAACCACTGAACTATCATGCCAGGTCTCTTCCTCACTGTTAAGGAGACCCTTAACAGTGCAGAAGAGACACGGCATGGTGGTGGGAGAGCTGGGTTCAAGTCTCAGTCATGTCGCTATTTTTCACACTTGTAATTCCTTTGGGATCAGCTGCAGGACTTTATCCTACAAAGTAATCAAACCTTTCCTTAACCCTTATTCAATTATGCTGAAAAAGATATTACAGTTGCCTAAAATTAGGTCAGCCAATACAGTGCTTTGTCCCACTAAGGATATGGAAGTTCTTATAAAGCCTGTGAAATCAAATTTGGTTATCAGAATTCTAGAAACAGCTAAATGATGAGGGCTTTGAAAGTAAGGAATATAAGCAGACATTGGTCTGCTATCTCAGGTCCCACTCTCATCCCAGCATGGCAGGGAGTCGAAAGTCAAGATCTGTGGAGCGCCTGCCGAAAGCTTCTCTGGGAGGTAGCAAAGCTCAAGGAAAACCCATTCTTGCTCGTGGACAAGTACTGACCAAGAAACTAACAAGCTCAGAAGTGGCAGGGGAGGAAGAGAAAGAGGAGAGAAATGCAGGTCCCAATGGGTCAACTCCAATGATCCCTGGGTTTGAGGGCCACATGGTGGAGGCACTAGAAAGAGAGATCCTGCAGAAAGGTCCAGGTGTTCCCTGGGCAAGGGTGGCTGGACTCAAAGAAGCTAAGTCCATCTTGCAGGAGGCCATGGTCCTTCCACTTCTCATGCCTGACTTTTTCAAGGTGTGGCATTTTTCCTCCAAGTATTTAATATTATTTAGTAAATAATCAGATTTTATTCACACTTAAATTGATTGAAAATAGGCTATAATGCTTTTTAGTACTCAAATAAATGTAACTTACTGATTTATTATTTTAAAAGATCAACTACTTTTACATGTAAAATTATTCAAGTGCAACAACAGTACCAAATGTTGCTGACATTGTATTTCTGAAGAGATAGCCTAAGTAATAACTTATTAAATTCATTGAATTCATCATAAATATTGAATTTATGCAAATTAATTTAGTGCAAACTTCTTTTCTACCTGTAATTTCTAGAAAAAATCCACTGGTGGATTTATATTTGGAGATCTATGAAAATGTTCACTAGAACAATAATATGTTCCATTAAGGATTTGGTGCTTTCCCGGTGTAGATGATGCAGGAATCTTTCTCGGGTTTCCATCCGGGTAGTTTCTTGGAACAGGTCCGACGTTTCGGCTGCAATCACCGCAGCCATCTTCAGGGGATGAAGTGACTCATCACTTCATGTGTCACTGATCACTTCATCCCCTGAAGATGGCTGCGGTGATTGCAGCCGAAACGTCGGACCTGTTCCAAGAAACTACCCGGATGGAAACCCGAGAAAGATTCCTGAAATATGTTCCATTATTAAAGCTTAATAATGAACAACACAGTAGTTGATGATGGGTTAATAGTTTTCTCTATTCTCATAAAAAATTGATGAACAGAAATTTTATTAATCATGATTTGTGGTTAGAAATTTGTGCTACAAAATAGTAACTGTAAAAACCAGTTGAATTTTCATTGAAATTCTTTTAAGTTAAAAGCTTTTTTAAGTTATTTGAGTGTTTTGAATAAAAAAGATGCTTTTTTAGGGTATCAGAAGGCCGTGGAAAGGTGTTTTAATGGTTGGTCCTCCAGGGACAGGGAAGACAATGCTAGCCAAGGCAGTGGCCACTGAATGTGGGACAACATTCTTCAATGTCTCCTCCTCCACCCTCACCTCCAAATACAGAGGAGAGTCTGAAAAACTTGTCAGATTACTTTTTGAAATGGTGAGATGCCTAAGTTTTCTATAACCTAAACCAAGTTGTGGTTTAGGTCATTTTCATGTTTATGCAAATAACCATTTTTATAATATATAAGGGGCAGAGTAAAATCTTGTTGACTTAAAGTAGGATAACTTGAGGTATCACCTAATCCTAAGTTGTGCTTGGAAACCATTATTAGATTTTATATCCTTCATTGTCAGATAACCATCAGTCAAATTTCATCAAATACACAATAAATTGTGTATTTGATGAAATTTAAAGTCATTATTTGACTCAGTGACAGGCTGAAATGTTATTGAAATCAAATCTCCAAACAGTTTTTGTTTATAATGAATATGATATTTTTTCCATTTACCATGCTATGCAGTTATATTTAGGAGCTATTGCTGATTTCAGAATGACTATAAAACGTTTTCATAATGACTTTTGCTCATAAATATTTGCAATATGTTGCATTTTCTCTAGAGCTATGGAATGTTAAAAATAAGGTTTTTAGTTACTTCAAAACCAGATGATTTTAATCTTGTATTTAATTTGACTTTATTTTTCTGTCCAGAAGTCATACATTGCTAACATTATCAAAAAGTTTTCACTTTTAAAACTAAAATCTCAGAATCAAAGAGGAAAGATTCTATATTTCACTTCTTGTAGAGTAATTATAACTGAATTACAATGAGTCACAGTATACCAGTTAATTGTAATTCACCTGTAGTCTGCACGTTTTACTGTCTGGTAGTAGTAGTAATTTTAAAAGTGTTTTGATAGCTAAGGTCATTTCACACATTAGCCCCCACTGGGAATCGAACGCAGGACTGCTTTCATTGAAGTTGAATGCATTGCCCACTTGGCTATCCGGGAACATATAAGATTTATTTTTGTAAATTCAATTCTTTTGTATTCATAAGGGAAGAGAAAGATCTAATTTAATTTCTAAATGGTTTCCTTTGAATTTAGTGTTTTAAATGTTTTATTAAAATTTTGTAAATATAAGGATTGAATTATTTTTTTCAGGCACGATCCTATTCTCCAAGCACCATTTTCATTGATGAGATAGACTCTTTATGTTCACAAAGGGGGTCTGACTCAGAGCATGAAGCATCAAGGAGATTCAAAGCTGAGCTATTAATTCAGATGGATGGCCTCAACTCTGAAACGTATGACACATTCTACTACTATTGAACATCCATTCTGTGAATTGGAAATATTTGCTTGTGACTTAATAAATTAATAGACATTTACATACTCCAATATACCCTATGCTGAATACCCCCTCTAGCAATGGCATTCACAATATCCTAAAGTTATAAGAGTAATCATTATTTATCTTGCATCCCCTATCCCAGTTTTCATTAGCATGATTACTTTCTATAGATTTATGGCAAGATATTGAAGCAATAAATAAATAGCTGAGCATCAAAATAAAACAGTAGTAGTAATTTTTAAAAAGTGCTTCAACATCTGGATCTGGCACATGAGCCCCCACTGGGAATCAACCCTGTACCTCTTTCACCAAAATTGAATGTGCTTCCCACATGGCTATCTGGAGGCCCTCTGAGATATATTAAAGGTGATTTTCAGAGTCCTCTTCATTTATACTCAATGATTTATTACATAATTTTCCAATGTTTAGTCTACGATTAGGTTATGCATTAAGTAACAGTTCTTATGAATTGCTTAAAGTAGTGTATTTCAAACACAATAATCAATTGTCATTAATTATGCTCGTATCAATCATTAGCTCTGTTTTAATCCTGTGAAATATCTTTACTGCAAAAACTAATCCTACATGATGTATGATCATATATTTTATGTGATAATAGATAGGATAAGATACATTATGTGTAAAATAAGCCATAAGTGTAAATAACATGTTTGACTTTGGTGCAAGTGGTACAGGGTTAGTTCCCAGTATCTAAAAAAGCCAATTTGTAACTGTGAGATTACACACAAACAATGTGCCTCTCACTAAAAATACAGCTTGGCTGAATCATTTGTAAGATATGGATAGTAATTCATAGATTTGACCATTTAGATATTTCTTAATTTCACCAATTTAATAATGTCAAAATAATTTTGCTTGCATTGTCATGACATTTCAGGGCCTCATATTTCTGTTTGCCCATCCCCTTTGGAAAATCACCGAACTTGAAAAGTCTTCATCATTAGAAATTAACTAAACAACTCACCGGATACATACAGAGTATTAGAATAGGTCACATTCTAGACCAAGAAGAACCCATATTTCGTAGGTTTTACAATCTACTAAGTTACCTTCCTTTCCTTTATCCTTAAGATTTATTTACTTCATCTTCTTCCTTTCTTTCAACTAATGTCACTCTTTACTATTTTTGCTACCAATACTTATAAATTATTTTTTATCGTTCTTTCTGTAACTTTGTTCTGAAAAAACAACTAAAGGAAGAGGATATCAGGAATATCAATGATGAAAAATTTTGTTATCCTGCAGGAATGAGGATGGGAAGACAATTATGGTGTTGGCTGCTACCAATCATCCATGGGATATTGATGAGGCATTTCGTCGACGTTTTGAGAAGAGGATTTACATTCCTCTACCAGATGGTAGGCTGCATTTATAACTTATGCCATTATTAAGTTAGGCAATTGCATTCAAACTCACCATTTCTGTTAATGAGGAATATTGTAAGGGTTAAAATAGCCATTTTTATCTATAGTTGATTCTAAACTTGTTGATTTTCAAATCTGCATAGGATATTTATATTCTCAGAAATTGTTAACAATTTCATTGAAACATTACTTTTCTCCCTCTTCTACCCAGCAATTTAGAAATTCCTTTTAGTTACCTACAAAGTCTGAGGTTTCCCTGTCAGCAAATATCTTTTAAATACGTAATTTAAAATGGAATACTCAGCAAAAATTATCATTCATGGTGTACAGATTGCTCTATAAAATGATAAAGATAGATATGTGCTTTTTAAAATTTATTTACAAATAAATAACTTATTTTGAAATAAGTAAAGTAATAAATAAAATATAAGTTTAAAGAAAATACTTGTTTTTGCCCATGCTTCAAACATTTTCAACAATAAATGTAGGTATGTATGTTATGTAGCACAGCACAATATGTTGTAATGTTTAGACCAACGAGAACTTTATTACAGGTGAAGCAAGGGTAGCATTACTAAAACTGTGTTTGGAGGGGGTGGCCACCGACAAAAGTTTAGACATGCAAGCTGTGGCTGACAAGTTGGAGGGCTACACTGGTTCTGATATCAGTAATGTTTGCAGGTATGGAAATTTTCAATTAATTCTGGATACATTATTCTCATATGTACACTTATCACATAAAAGTGAGGAAAATGAGTAAAATATGTAAANGCATGTTATTTGGTTGGTATTGAGATAACTTATTCCCTTATCAACTAAATGGTATTTCATTTTTTTCACATTTATATCATCTGATAAAGTCCCAAATATTTGGGACTTCATCAGATGATGGATGATTACAATGGCAAAATTTTTCTGTTTTGTTTTACCATATACTTAAACAGTATTGAAGGATAACAGAAGTGCTAGTTATATTTTACAAGATATTAAAAAGAAAGATCGCACCTCTGATGAGCCAGAAAATACATTATCATTCACTTTCAGGATATTATAGCCTTTTTGATTAAAGTACAATGGGAATATTATCATGCATACACAAATATGTAATAAATTTTTACTTCTCATAGTTTTCTTTCAAAATTTTTGAAAGAAAGGCTTTATGATATTTTTCATGATAATCATGAAGTACCATTCTGTTGTATGATAGATTAGAAACTTCTACTTCTCTCCCAGCAGACTAGCATCACTTTTTCAAAATAAATGTTTCAAATTTGTTAACAATACATGTTACCAAAGTATAATCTTTGATTCACCCTGTCATAGTTTAAAAAGGCATTTTGGTTTATCACCAGTAATAAAAGATACCAGTAAATTTGTTATGAAGATGGGAATTGATAGACTACAAGAAAATTCCTAAGATAACACAGTAGTTATCTTCCCCAATATATTTATTCAGCCAATTCCAAGGCAGTGTTTCTTGGCTGTGAGTGTGATAAAATCTCTTATACCATATTGCTTATTTTTATTAATTGCAGTGTATGATTTCTCAAAATTTTCTTCTTGACTTCTTGTTAGTAATTTCCAAATTTCTTAAATGAAGGTGTTTACTAGGGATTTGAGTAATGTCATGAATTTGATGAAATGATATCATATCCTCCTATCAAATTCATTGTCTGAAATTACCAAACATTAGTTACTTAATCATATTATCTTGATTAATTACTACTCTGCAGAGTATTATACATGTATAATACAAAATCTTCCATACTAAACTTGGCTGAAACACTAGCTACAGTTATCAAAGTAAAGTGAGGTATTTGATTATCAATTGTTTTTTTTACAGCTTAACCAATGGAAAGTATTTCACCTAAAGAAAATCAAAACATGCAACAAAATATGTTTTAATGTATGCTGATATTTAGGGCAGGCCAAGATGGGGGTTCCATGGATGCCTAGCATCCAGGTCCTTAGATTGAGAGGGCTCGGTATAAGGGGATAATTTTTTTACTTTGCTGATGCCAAAAAATACATCTGAAAGAAATTATATTGCATTCAATATTTTCATTTGTTAATAAAAATTACTTATTGCATAGTGAGAGAAAGCAGAGAAGAGGTGGCTCCCAGAAAGCCAAAGGGGTAGCATGTCTCCTTCGATATAAGCAGTACCATGTTTTACTCCTAGTGCCAAAATGACCTCGTTTGTTGAATTAATTTTAAAATTATTACTACAGAGAATGTGGCCTAGTAGGCATTTGCACCTGGGCCCTCTTTGATGGATGGCTGGCCTGCCAATAATACATCAATGTCAGTATAATTGTCATTGGACAGTTGCTTTCCTCCTAACTGAACTGTAAAATTACTTTACCACTAATATTTTAAATTTTCAAATTCATAGCTTTGTTCATAGTACTTTTCTTTTCATTATGTGATACTGAACTAATAGTCTAATCATTACATTACCCCATTGTTCCTCTCATTAATTTTAAATTAATATACTTTGAAAGGTAGTGGAAATAGAGAACTCGAAGGCTTTGCCTTTATATTGAGGTGAGCATGTTCAAATTAACTGATATTTGGTAAAAACATACCTAGAAATACATAGAGTTCAACAAATACCATTGACTTAATTTATGCTCTATTTTTACTTGTTGTTACTAACTTAATTTGTGAATACTATGTAAGTTCTTTCATTTTATTTTTAATGCAAAAAGTGTGGGAATATCTTAATTTATGCTTATTTTAGATTATAAATCCAACATGAACAAAAATGACTTTGGTGGTGTTCATTCTTTATTTATGATTAAAATTTTATCAATGAAGCATGTAAATATCCTTGTATGTCATAATGATGTGTGTTTTAGAATTAGAAAATTTGGTCTGATGTAGAAAATAGATTGTAACACACATTTGTTACTGTCTTAGCATGAAGTATGGAGATATCAGTTAGTTATTCCAAATGACTGTTCATATTCTAAATTGTAGGGATGCTGCTTTAATGAGTATGAGACGTAAAGTGGAAGGAATGACACCAGAGGAAATAAGAAATATGCGCAGAGAAGAAGTCGAGCTTCCTGTGACAAGTCAAGACTTTGATGAAGCAGTTCAGCGATGTCGGTGTTCAGTTGCAAAAGAAGATGCAGCACGATATGAAGCATGGGTGCAAGAATTTGGTTCATGCTAGAAGAAGCATGAAGAATGACTTTCCCAAATTTTTTCCATGTTTCAATGGATGAAAATGAACCTGAAATGTTCATGATGACTGCATCAACTCCTGAGGGAAAAGATCTTTCAGATATTTCTCAGTTGTGGATTTTCAATCACTGATCAGTTGTGATCACAGAAAATAAATTATATTTATAGAAAATATAAAATTTCAACCTTGATATTTGAGGTAGTTTATTAATGGAAGTATGTTAAGTTTATAACAAAATAAATTAATTATGGGCATTTTCAAGGATATATGACAACAAAACTGTGAAAAAACAAAGAAGGATGCATTTTAACATAGAGATTTCCATTTTTACTTGATTTGATTAAGAAAAGTATAATCTTCATTCATTGTTGTTGACAAAGTGAATGGCATCTGTATGCATAAAAAATATTTTCATGTAACACTGCAGTACTTAAATATTGCAGAAATACTCTCTTTGATATTAAATATGTTTCATCAGCAGTATACATTTTCTCAAAAAAAATAGATAAATGTGTGAATTGAGAAATTTTTCAAGAGGCCATTGTCTCTAAAATGTTTTTTGGTTAGATTCAAAAGAAGCAAATGTTCGAAAGAGAGAGAATTAATTTCAGGAGTGAATTGATTGTACTAAAACATATTTTGTATCATATTAGCTGAAAAAACTTGCCCCTCTAAATAGAAGCTGATGAAGTGATCATGTGTGCCTGTGGCATCTGATGATTTCTGAACAGTCTTCCAGTAGAGAAAGTTGATGCCAACCAAGCTCTTAAGGAAATGTAACAATTAATTCTCTTTTTTAAAAAAGAAAATATTTCAAGCAAAAGTTAATAAGAATTTAGGAAAATTATGTACTATCTATCTGATTTTATCTGAGTAATTATCCTAAAAATTAAAGAAATTTTTGGTATAGGTTAAAAGCATTTAAGAACCTTATTTTCTGGTTTATTGAGTTTTTCCTTTGGAATTCACTGAAAATAGCCCTGCATGTTATTTGGTTGGTATTGAGATAACTTATTCCCTTATCAACTAAATGGTATTTCATTTTTTTCACATTTATATCATCTGATAAAGTCCCAAATATTTGGGACNCCTGTCTGCCCATTTTAAGCAATAATAACAATATCCTAAATTTAATTTATAAATTTCATTTTTTTCTCTTACTAAATATTATCTTCATAAGGTTCAAGGAAATGTGGTTGACATTATCTTTACTATTTCCATAACAAATTAGTGTTAGTACATTTTCTATGATGGTCATTCAATTATATAACACTCAATATGAAATTATATGACATTCAATATGATGACACACTGGGCTGAAGTATGGGTCATGGATGAAAATGTATGTGAGAAACTTATTTAGGCAGAAAAACATATTGGAAGAGATACTGCAGTTAAATCCTACACAACCATGTAAGAATAGAAAATGTTAGAGAAAATTTTACCATTGGAAAAACAATAATGGATGCAAACAATTAAAATACTACACCTTATGCAAATGACAGATGAAAGAATACCATTGAAGTAATGAATGGATTCCAGTAGAAGGAAAACCCTGAAAAATATCAAGGGAAAGTACTGATAGGGAAAATAAAAGAAGAGAACCATAGCCAGGTGACTGGAACAATAATGAGTAATGGTGTTTGGTATGTGAGAAGTGGTAAATAGCTTCATACAATATTTTGTTGCAAATTTCATCCTTTTCAACATTTCCTCTATCCAACAATTGCTATTTCTTCCATCTTTGAGCCTTCATTCTTCAATTGTAAGTGATTTTCCAACTGAATTCCTACTGTTCCTACAAAGACTTACATATATTCTCCAAAATCATAGATTGCTTATTGGTATCTGCCATTTTCCCATAACTTTACATACTTACTCCACTTAAGCATTTCTCTTGCAACCATTCTCCATCTTCTACTTTTTAAAATCTGCCTATTCTGTTCTTCAATATCCCATACTCTTTTTAGCTCATTTTATCTCTTTCATTCTTGGATTTTAATCTGTGGATTCAAAAATATCTTGAGTCAGCAGAAGATGTTTGTAGAACTCATATTCCTTTCTTGATTTTCATTTTTCCCTTGATGTTTCACTAGCAAGAATCTCCACTCTTTAGATACTGTGTTGATTACACACTGTTCAGTTTTAAATGCCTAACTCTCTATTTAAAAAGTTTTCTTGCTGGATACTGTTTCAACTTACTTAGCTTTCATATATTTTTTTAATTTTTGCTTTAGTTCTTTTATAATATAAACTATTTAATGTCTGTTGGTAGTTCACTTTTACCAAAAGAATCACACAATAATCACCTTATCTAAAGAGATATGTTAATGTTCCCAACTAGAGAAACATTAGTTTGTATTCTGAAATACCTTGCTCTACAAACCTATGACAGTTTTTGCATACATCACTTGATTGAGGTTGGCAATAAGAAAGTTATTAACCATCAATCTGCAACTAGAATTTACATCTACTCCAAAACAGGTCTACAGTTTAAAACATCTAACTGGTGTTTCATTGGATACCTTCCAGTGTGTATACTGTTTCATTCTTGGATACCACATCCATATATGATATTTTAATCAATTGTTTGCAAAGACTGAGATAAGTTCCTTAAAAATTCTTCTTGCTGGCTTCCTCAAATCATTCATCACTTCCAGTCTCTTCAGCTATTTTCTCATTACTTACCTTCTTAGTTACTGCATTTCAATCTCCTATCATAACTGAATTTCCATTTTCATTGACTTATTATTTGAGATTTTCTATCTTTCATTATACTTTTTCAGCCTCTTCAATGTCTGCCAATTTGATGAACTGGTACTTTTTAGATGACATGGTAGACTGTGAATTTTTTCATAACAACAATCATTGTTACACAGTTTATTATGGTTTATCATTTTCTTTCGTCTTCACTTTGTACTGTAAATTCTACTTGCTGCTATATCTTAAAAAAATAAATATATTTCTTTTGTCTTTTTCTGCAGCATATAAAAAATGTCTTTCATTTACTTCAATCTCAGTCTTGTTCATTGCTGTGATACCATAAAAGCTACTAAATTATGAGAGATACTTATCAATGCCATCCACCCTCTTTACTCTAAATTGGATGCTATGAAAAGTATTGTTCATAGGGACATTTTTTTACTTACATGGACTTGTTCCACATACAGCATTCTGGGTGAGAGATGAAAGTAAGGGAAAACTTTCTCACTCCTCATCTTGCCTAGAGTACTTCATCCAACATTGGCTTTTGGGGCTAATGGTTGAAGGGTTAAGGTTACAGCCAGCTTTCAATGACTTCACAGTGCTGTCCACTGTGAAGTCATGACCAGCTTCAATGACTTCACAGACAGAATGTTAATGCTATCCTCGAATTCTTACTCCAAATTTCCAACCATATTTTAATTCCTTCTATTAGAGACCTATATTTTAGGCCATGCACATGCATTAGAGAGTACAATTCCATCTTATGAAAGAACTCCTATTCCTACACAAATGGAATTTTATCCCTTTCATGATCTAGCACTCAGATATTTCAAGAGAAACCGGAACAGAGACCACATACGTATAACCACACTGCTTAAATTACTTTTGTACTTCAGTAACTGCACCTTGCCAAATCAGTATAGGACAAGAAATGTTGGCATAATAATCCGGAGATAAGCAAAGAAAAGAATTGAGAACTGCATCTGAACTATTGCTGTATATATTATGAAGAAAAAGGAAACATTTCATTTAAATAAGTTTTTGCATCAAAATGATTTTTCAAGTGTAAAAATAGATCTCGTACAATGGCAAAGCACAAAAATAGTATGTTTAATTCATAATTTATGCTTGCAAGATGGCCCCTCTGTATTATACGAGTTTTTGATAAACCTCTTTTAATCTTTCATTGAATTAAGATTTCTAGTATTTTTCTTCCATCACAACTACAAGATACACAGAAAAACACAACTAACTAACTCCCCCTAGGTGCAAAAATCTTCATACGAAACATAATGAATTGCTATGTCATACATCTCCACAGTGCATTCCCTGTACTGCATGTATACTAGTATAAGTTGACTTTACGTGCAATATTTGGTTTAAAAATATTTAATCAGCCCATGTATATGAGAGATATTTATAAGAAACAGAAAATTCTTTGCAAATTCAGGAATAGAAGAACTCATGGTAATTAGTTTTAATGATATGAAAAAGATGAGACAATTACTTGAAAATTACTTCTGTCCACCACTCAAAATGTGAAATCAGGAAACTAAATGTTTCCTTCAATGAGTTTCATTTAATAGTGCAGTTGATATTTTGACTGGTTATTTTTGCTTTCATCTGAGGTTTTTTTATATTAGGGTACTGATTCCTTGCATTAATCAGCTCTTTTTCACCAACTTAAACATTACTATATGAAGTAGAACACAAATCTAATGACCTTTTTAACATCAATAATAAGGATCCAATTCCTGTATTTCCCTTTCCAACTATTGCCTCAAGAATATCATTAGGTGATGAATTAAAAACTCCCTTGTTTACTAAATGTGAACTCTCTCCTTTATAACCACTAGAAAAAGTTGAACTATTTTTAATATTATCATAATATTCCTTTTTAATCTTTATTTTTCTCTTCTATCTCAAATGACTCTGCTATTTAAGGTATTCTATAGCTCTTTTCAATGTAAAGTAGATGGGTAACCAACAAGTAGGATAGAAGTTAGTTAAATTTTCTTTTTACACCTAAATTTACATCTATTTATCTACCATGCAATAAAAATATATTCCATCAAAATAAATCAATTCATATTTCTATAATCTTCTACCCTCATTTCATTCTGGCAGTCTGTTTCCAAACCTTCATTCTTCTATCATCCTCTTCAGATATTCAAACCTTTTTCACCAAAAAATAGTTGTTTCTTAAATAAAACACTTTCTTAGGATCTCATTTCTGACACATTCTTGCGGGCTTAAGGCATCACCATCAGTGCCTCATTTTCATTGGAAGTATTTCTTGATTTGGTCCATGTTCAATACTTTCTAAACTCACTTCTTTGTTTTACAATAATCTGGATGAAAATACATATTAACCTTCTTTCTCCAATGATCCACTTTCTTCTACCATTTACCACAGATTGACAGTATCCATAACATGCCTTATATCTTCTCCTTTAAAACCTAACACATTAATAATGATTGAGTACAATCATTTTGAGATCCTGTCTTTCAACCTATGAACACCATATTTCTTATATTACTTGTTTGTACCACCACTACAAAATTTTGAAGTTCCTTATATTAGCTTTAAAAAGTATTTTGTTTCTTGGTGATCCTCTTGTTATTACTATACAATCATTTATGAAGAGATTATTATTTGATACTGTCTTTTGCTTTTTTCAAACTATATCACACTCTATATACCCTCAAATCTTTAAATTTTATTAAGTTATTTTTTTTAATGCAAATAAGTTGACAGTTATTTGATATTTCACCTTGAGGCAATTCTAAACAACAGATGTATTTCATTCTCTTGATTAAATACATACATTTCTTAATATTAATTCATTTACTGTATTTAATTTCAGCTTCTTTCTTTAACTATATCTATAAAAACATTGCAATCCTGCTAATCAAGCCAGTTCTTCCACAAAGTACACTTCAATCGTTCAAAACTTAGCTACTAAATCTATTCTTTGGTTCATAACAGCAGAGTGACTATTTTATAGTAATAGACTAAGATTAATCTCAAAATAATTCAAATGATGAAAATTGTCATCAATAAAAATGTAAAAATGTCTTTCAGACAAAATATTCCACAATAAGATCATCAAAGTTATGGCATCATTGGATTGTTTGATTTATTTTAAGTATTTATTTACATTAAAGGTAATATTGGGAGGTGTCAAATAAAGATACATAAAAAAGTTAATTTATTAAAACAACATTTAATTCTGGTGATCCATTTCTCATTACATTGATGGCAGATGAGAATAAAGGCAAAACATTTTCAGTTCCTAGTAACTGGAAATCAGTCTCATTGGTACAACAACAAAAAGGGAGGCAAAAATATCATAAATTCACCACCTTGTAACTACATAATTCATTGGTCAGTGAATCCCATTCCTTAAACTGAGCAATTAATAAATATTTTACTGTTTACCTTCCCATCTAATCATCAAAAATCATTTCAGACACTGCTAGGTAAGGCAATTATTACAGTATCTCATAGAATCCTCTAGATCATTAAAGGCTTTCAGATTACAAACAAATCATGCATTCTTTCCCTTTGACTTATGACCATTAATGAAAAGAATCTTGAGGAAAATTTATGCTGTTTCAAAAGGATTTTTCACTCAGCCACCATTACCTGCTATGATTCACATGTATGAAAATGCGACTAGAATGATATGTGCTGCCTTTCATTTGGATGAAATTATTTCTTCTCCACCACACACTTGACTTGAATTCCTTCATTAATCAAAATTGAATGCTAGCACCTTATAAGTCAACTCTCCAAGAATCTGAGCAATTAAGTACATTTTTACTGAGCATTTAAATAACTTCTCTGAGGGAAGACCAAAAAATCTTATAAATACATAACTTACGATTAAATGGTTAAGATAGAGTTAATGGAGTAAAAAGGTGGAGATGCCTTGTAAATAGTGCAAATAACAAGACAGTTAAAGTTACAGTGGTAAGTTAAATTCAGGATTGGTTGTAGATTGACAGTATTTCATATTGTGCCTATCATTTTAAGTAAAGCTTATAAAGCCCTAGCACTGATTGAGATGGGAAAGAGTTGCATCAGACTGAAAATGTACAAATCACTACCTTTTTACAAAGGAGCTGTATGAAAACAGTCAAATTGAAACAGTTACAAAGAAGAAACTTGATAACACTGGGATATCACTGGTAAACTAGCAGCAATTGATATACATTTGTAAAACTTGACCTTTCTCAACAGTCTGAGCACACACAATGTACAATGCCCCTGTCTTTAAATGAGATTTTATTAAAGTTTACTAGGATGATAGAATTTGAAAATCAATTAACTCAAATCTGACTTCAAATGATGAAATCCATCATAATCCTCAAAAGAAACTAAAAATCAGATATTAAACATAAAAACTTTGCTTCTCCAGCATAGTAATCTTCAGGAGATAACATTAAGTATAGTAACTTAGTTGTAATGTACTATACCCTATGGCAGTGACAAAAATGGTCCAATATAAGAAACATAGCTAGGATATTTGATTGATCTTTCAAGCTACGTAAAAGTAATCAAGACAGTAATAGCAGAGTGAAAAAAATGGCAAAATTATTATTTGAGGTCTTGTCAAAAAGTATTAAGACATCCACTAAGTAATGCACAATATGTGTTGAATTCTCACAGAGTTGTCTCAAGACTGGTCATTATTAGAGAGAAAGTGAGAAATGCTGTGAAAACTATGGAATGAGTTATCTGAAAAAGATTTTTAACATTACCATTACATTGACATACCTCATTTTATGTAATTTTTGGGTAGCTTAAGTAAAAAAATTAGGGACGATTTTAGCTAGGATGGTCCTAAGAAAAAAAGACTATAAAAATGAGAGGGAAACATCATATTATTCCAGATTTCCAGCATCTGCAACTTTATATAGTTAGGAACATCTTTTACCTCCATAAAGGACCAAATGCTTCGGTAAAGAAAATATTTGTTTTCTATCTTCGAATAGCTTAGTTTTATTTGAAAATAGTCTTAGATCTTTCTGATTAGACCTCTCATAAACTTATGAAATGATTTTATGCTATGAGGAACCTTCCTCCAACAGAAAACCAATTCTTCATGTAATTTGAAATGCTGTCAGGTGCTGAATTTGGGAAATGGAATATGCAATGTTCTCAACTGCATCCAACATCATCAATTTTAATGAGTAGAATAAAAATGATGGTATCTCTCACCAAACTTTCATTTTTACCACAGAAACATTCACGATGCAATGAAGAACAAACCTTACAATGGAATAGGGTACGAAGGTGCACCGTTAGAAAAGGGTACTCAGTCACAAACAATGCTCAAATTCTGCTGCACTGAAGTCTCTCTCAAGATTATTGTGCAGGGAATAGGAAAGATGGGATTATCTGAGCACATGAAGGGATTTAAAGGGCTCCACCACTTTGTCCAACATCTCTCGATCATTGTGCTTTTCTTGCCGAACCCCTCGCTCGCCAGGCTGTCACCAGATTCCAGGCAAAATATATAGAGAAGGAGTGTACTTGAACAGCGACTATTATGAAGGCATACCACAAGAGGGCATATGGGTAACCCTGAAATTGAATTCATAAGTTTAAGGTCAAAACTTATTATCTATAAAGTAAATGTACATTTGCCTAAAATATGAAAACAAAGGATTTTACACAACTTTCAAGCATGAAGCATTAGTATGTCTTTTCCTAGTGGTTTTGATCTTATGTCAAATTAAATTATGTTGTCAGATCAAGCAATTTGAGACAAGATTAGGTAAGGATGTTCAATAGATAGCTTTCTTTGAGAAAATTATAAATTTCAGGATATCACACAAACAATGATAAAATCAATCAAAATTTTGTCAAAAATCATCACTTTCAAATGTCATCTTAATGAAAAAGGCCATTATTGTTGAATTTATGATTACTTTAGTACCCTTTGAATAGCCAAGAATAGCATTGGTTTCAGTTGAATGGGTTTCCCTGAGTTTGATTCTCCATTGGGGCTCACATGCAAAATGTCCTCTGCAGTTGAGGCACTTTAAAAATAATACTAATACTACTACTACTATGGTTTACTTTCCTATAAGATTGTTGAAAAATAGCCCTGCAATGAATAAAAGGTAATAGATGATTGACACTTCACCTCCAAATATTATACTGAAGACAATTTTGCTATTACATTTCCCCATCAACAATTATTCAAATTTTAAATATTATTTAGGGTTGTCAATGCAGAATAGATAATCATGATTAATGGCAACAGATTTCAGGATAATGATACATTCTCTATCCTATAAACAGTATATTTTTTTCTGTCATTTTCATTAGTGATTCAATGTGTAATTCTGCCAGTTTGGAAAAAAAGCAAAACATCTAGAATTTTTCTGAATGAGTGACATTCTGAAACTAAATGTATTAAAAACAGAAACAAAAAAATTCTTGCACAGAATCAATAATTCTCAAGAAACTTAGAAGCATGAACTTATTTGTAAGTAATCATGAAGGATAGGCCAATATTTGCAATAATTTATCATAGTAAAGAAAAGTTAGAAAAAGGATTCTAGAAAATTGGTTGACCCAGTAAGCAAATTAAAGGGAAAAAAACAATGAATGAATTACATTACATTAATTTTGACTGGCAAAGAAAAATCAGGGAAAATATCATTTTGCTAACACAAAAAAAAAACTTTCTCTTTTCTAAACCATACGTGAATCACTAAAACTATGATTTTTGAGTGAGACCTACAAACTGCTTTTCTAGATTAAATGTAGAAATGGTACTATCAGACAGTTGGATCATTTAGCAGATGTTTGATAGATTCACCTCTATGATTTTAACCACTTGTAGTGAGAGAAATTGCGAGTCTTACAAGAACCACTTCATTCTCATAAGTGGTTACATTACGTCAAGAATTCAATGCAATAACGTACATTTAGGTCAAATTATTTCATTGGAATAAATCTCCAAACAGAAATCATATTTTGAAATTCGTTTGTGATAATGAACATTCATGAGTCTTAAATGCTCGAAATTATCCACATCTTTAATGCAACAACAACAGATTGGAAATATTAATTAAATAGAATGTACAAAGAATATGTACTGGAGAAATATAAATGTTGATAAATAACAAAAGTGAATTGAGCTCAATTATGTGTGAAAGATTATTTCAAACATGAATAGCTAAGGGTTCAGTTTACCTACCTGCCATATAAACACTTGATCCCTTTCTCCTGTCATAATGTAAGTCCACATTTCACTAAAATAATATATTGCGGCATAGAGAATGGGCAGGAATCCAAATAAAACAATTCCACCAATGTACCGCTGCATTGTGCTGATTCGATTACGTCTGGCAGCAGAAAGTCCCAAAAATGAAAGGGGCAAGGATATACACCAAGCATACTCCCACCAAAGAGGCTGTAGAAACAAAATGAATCCTAGGTGCTAGTAAAATACATCTGAACAATGGAAAATTGACAAAAATAAAATATTATCAGCACACATGAAGAAGTCATTGAAGACAATATCATTCAAACTTCCCATTTCTCAGGGATAATATAGTTACATGGATACTGGGAACTGAGACATGATTACTCTTGGTATAAAAATATTAAAATTAAAACCATAACTATATATAACAAAGAATTTCAGACAAATACATCTGAATAGGTAGAATAAATGCAAGGTGTTAAGACTACACTACAGACTAAGGTTAAGAGTACATTGTCAAAAATGTTACCTTAGGGACTTGAAGCTCTTCAATTTCCAAAATAAATATATCCAACTCGTCGAGTATATCAGCAGAGAGTTTGGCTAACATTGCAAAGAACAGTAAGTAATGAAAAAATATACAATATTTGAGGCGAGACTTGTTGAGAGCACTGAAAAATAAATTAAATGTCATTTGAAATCAGAGCATACGGTGGTATCAAACTAGACAAGCTTACACTGGAAATGTCAGTGGTAAAATAATTACAAGACTGATAATTTTTTTTTGTTGGGAAGTTCAGGAAGCCCCCCGTACATAGTTAAGATAGATTGCAGCTAAATTAACGTCGTCGATTCATTGGATAAGGGAGGGGGTACTAACTTTGGCAGCGGTCCCCAACTTTATAAAGAAGGTGATGTTCCAAACTGTTTTTAGTACTTGGAGCCAAGTGGCCAAGTACAGGTAAAATCATTGGAGCCAAAGTTCCCAGGACCGTATGGAGAATTTACCTTATCTGATACTGAGCCGCCACCCTTTGCCGGTGCTCAAAATCTGTACCGTCCGTGCCCATTATCACAGCTCCGCCTTTAGAAGCCATTGCTTCAGCTTACTGAATCCCTTAAGGATTACTCCGGTCTCACCGGGAACCTTGAATTATTATTTTTATGAGAAAGATCATGAAATTGTAGCTGGATTATGCTGCCACTGAGCGAAGAAATACTGAACTACATGGGAGCGTTCTGCGGTATTTTTATTCGCTCGCGACCTCTGAAGTGTATTCGTGGCAGCTGGTCATCCAAGTTTTAGCTAATGTAACCCAATGCCGAGCAGTGATTCGAGTCAATTTAACTACAATTAATCAGTAAAATATAAAAACTTATCATTATAAATATTGAAAATTGAGATTTTAACTTGAGTTCATATTTTTCAAGCGCAAAATCTAGTTTTCCATGGTCTATAATTTTCTCGAAAATAATGAAGACAGCATTGTTAAAGTTACATTTTTGCTGAATAAAAAAAGAATATGTGGAGATGGAGAACGGCAATGACTATATCATTCTCTGTTCAAAATGAAGAATACTGCTAGAACTGTAATCGTGGCAGAGGTATTTGAAAACGGTGAATTAAGCATTAAAATGGCTTGTAATAGAATATAACGAATTTCATTGTTAGTAATTCTCGAGGACAATTAATGAGAGATATTGAAATGCGGAAAGAGTTTCTGATTTTTCCAGCCATACTTTACTCCATACTTAAAATTTGAGAAACGCGTCGACTGTGGAATGATGCTTAGTGGAGCTTAATTTTCAATCTGATGTCCAAACCATAAAAGCTATCTGTCAATATAAGATCTTATTACATAAAAAATTACATGCATAACCTTTTTTCAGGATGCTCAACCAGCGGAATTGTAGTTCCGAAGGAAAGGTTTTTAAAAATGTTGGAACTGTTCGATATTACACGATAACAGATAAATAAGAAACTAAAAATATGAGTAAATCAATCGATTTATTGCCTTACATGGTCTCACCATGCTTCATACTACAAAAGAGTTGCTGTTTTAAAGGAAATGCTGGAGCATCGCGTACATTTCTTTCCCTTCACTGAACTAATTACTCATTTTTCCTCGAGTTCCTGTCGCCATCTTTATTACGAAAAAATACGCAGGAAGCCTAATATTAATATTTACTCATTTCATAGAAGCGTATTTCCATAATGAGCGACTAATTTCTATGAAACTTTAGATAGTTGTTACCTTTTCAAAAGTGAATGACTCAGACGCTGTGAGATGGTAAAGAGTGTAACCTTCCGCGCTGAGTGTTCAATTTGGAGAAGTAGTCCTTCGATCCTCTTGTTTCGTCGATGACTTTGTTATTACGTTTTCATGTGTAATGTGATTCGGTACATTGTGTTAGCCTGTTTGTTGCATAGTTGGAATGTATTATAAAAAACGGTCTTAATATATCGGCATAGTCGTATATTCTGTTGTTATTGTTGCGGATGGATTTACAATATTTTCCCCTAACCTCCTTTCGCGCTATTGAAGTAGATATGCGAAATAATAGAGAGTGGTGGAAGATAGTTGTACTATGCTGAACTTTTTATCAGCTTTTGAGGTAAGTTAACTGCGGCAGATGTGATCAATAAAGTGATGGAAGGATTATGCTGCTCGGTGGACTGGCTCTCGGAGAATTTCGGAATCACGTAGCGAAGTGCTGGCCGTGTTTGCGGCGGCTGGGTGTTGGCAGCGAGAAACGTTCGGCCTAACATGGCTGCAACGCAAGCTGAAAACCAGCAGCAAAATGAGGTGAATTGTGAACAAGTGCAGCAAGATCAGACTCAGGATATTGGAAATACAGGATTACAAAATGGAACCGAAAAGAATGGAGGACGAGGATTATTAGGAACCGATAGTGTAGTTATTAATACGAAAGCAAAGTCTCCCGGCCAAAACAGCCTTCCTGTTGAGATGAGTCAATATCGGCAAGAGTCGGGTGCGGGGCCTCCTATACATAATAGTACGGGAAACAGTGATACGAATTCGAATAATTCGGACGTGGATGGAGGCAAACTTAATTCTGAAGGTAAGTCGTTCTCCCAAAATTCGGAACAAAGTGCAGGAAGTGATCAGAATTTCGTCAAAGTGTCAGAGAGTGGTGGGCAAAACATGCAAGGATTTAGTGTAGGGCTTTCCGCTAGAGGGAACTATCATCCCGAGCAGCAGCACGGCGTTGGAAATCCTGTTCAAAACAGTGCCGACACGGGTAGTATTCACCAAAATCACCCTTTTAGTCAGTTTGGTCAACAAGGAATGAGGCATGCCTTCCCCCCGGCGAATAAACCTATTCCGGGTGGCCCAATGGTGCCCCCCCGACCACCAAGTGCCGGACCGAACATAGGTGGAGGTGGTTTCCCCCCTCATGGGGCTGGTGCGGGTGCAGCAGTTTCTGGTGGCCCCCAGCAGCAGCAGAGGTTCATCTCAGGGCAAACCATATCACAACCAACAGGCCCTACACCTACTTTGAACCAGCTTCTTCAGTCATCCAATCCTGCTGCTGTTCATAGATATCACCAGAATAGTGGGTATGGTGCGGATTATGGTCCAGGAAGTGGAGGTGGCATGCAGGGACCTCAAAAAGGAGTTGCCGCGACTGTGAGTGCAGAGCAGCAGTATCCCCAGAATTGGCCTCCACAACGACCGCTGGGGTCTTATAGTCCGCATCAGATCACCACTGGATACAGAAACCAGTCTCAGGTGATTGTTTAAAGTGTAGATTATGTCATAAATAAGGAAAATTTTCGACCTGTCGTCCACTTCACGTTGAAAACTGCATGCTTGGATTGTTTATTATTAATTTTGTGAAATGGTTTATTTGCATGCTTCAAGAACGTTTGCGAAGTATGCTTACCTGTCATTCTCACAGTTTCGAAGGATCCATACTCATCCTATATTTTTATGTTGTTATTAATCGTCTGTATCAATGTCAGGATGTGTTAATCTTCCGTCTCGCGGCTGTTTGAAATTTGCACATCATTATATGAATTGGATGAATGTGTATATTGTTAAGGTTTCGAAGCGGATTGTTCTCTGTAGAAATATTGTATATGATTTGCTATCCACTATATAACTCAATTAAAAGTGTGTTTTCATTTAATTTCCGTTTCTAGAATTGAAACTATAGATTAGAAAGCTTTTAGATGAGCAAATTAGGTATTTCAAAGAGTTCTTTTGAATAATGAGTGTAATTGATTTAAACAAACCAATATTTTTTCTATAAAATAACTGAATCGCAATTAAAAATTATACCTCATATAAAGTTTTTTGTATAATGTGTCTTTTATCCTCTAAAAGTTTTTAATTTTCTTTATTTACTTCATAAATGCACACTATTAACTTCTCTACTGATCCAAGACCATGTTGGTCCTACTTGTTAAATTCCTCCCATCTTGGGTTTAGTATTATTCTCATGATTCATGCTGTCTGTAGTTAAATTTGTAGTGGATTTCATGATTAATGGTTCCATAACTGTTGCATACAGTTATCTGTAAACCTATGAAATTCATGCTTTGTCTCATCAGTCAATGCTTGCATTCTTATTTTAAGTAAATAATGCCTTGAAATAGCTCCAAGTTAACGTTTTCTTATAGATTTATATAACACTGCTTAAACTTTATTATGCCTGCAAATATTAGAAATAAAATCTTTCCTGCATGAACTGTTCCTTCCTTTCTTCTTTAACAATATAATTTTATCAAAAATTCTGCCTTATATCAGTGAATTTGCTGGAAATCTGTTGATTTGTAAATATAATTTGACTGTAGTTTTGTAATTTCTCATGGATTTTACATTCATTTTCCTGACATTACACTAAATTACATTTTCTGTATAATCGTGATATTGCTGATTGTTTAAAATCTTTACAGTGGATACTAGTAATGTACACATACACAAAGTTTGATATTTGCTCAGTTGTCTTGAAATCTCAACAACGTGTGTCTCTGAGCTTTACATCTATAATTCTGAGAGTATTGCTGTAATTTATGTCAATTTATGATGATATGAGAATTCTTGACACTGGTCATGGTAAGGCAGCTTTGTTTTCAGTGCAAAATGTGTATTATTCTTATTTTTCTTTTGAATTAAAATGCATTGCTGTGATGTGAGGGATTTTATAATCATTCACTGGAAAGTTTTAAGATATATGGAATCTTCCATCAATGTTCTTCCATCTTGAAGCAGTAATAGCGTTGGGATTTTGAAAATCTTATGAAAGTGCTCTCATGAGTTAGTGCTCGGTGAACTATTTTATGGAAAAGTATTTATTGTTGTTTTTACCTCATTGTAAATTATATTTACTGCTTGATTAACTTGAGTTTTGGTTAGACAGGAATTGGAAGAACATCCTCTTTTGATTGATGCAAATATGTTGAGATTTACAGATCTCGTGGAAAGTGTTTGCACTCGTGGAAAGTGTTTCTTGGCCTTGTCTTTTTACATAACCTGTGCTTTGAAAGCATCAGCACACACTGTTTCTGAGATTTGGTGAAAATTATTTTATAATTTTGTTTTCTCAAATTTGGCATCTATGAAATACTCCATGGCAGGTACCTTAGGTATTTGATGTTGTAAATTCACAGCCCTGCACTGCAGTATATGTTGGTTGTAATGTGACATTAACCTAAATCTACTCTTCCAGAATTTTTACAGTGATGATCAGTTTTCACTCCTTATATTCCACCTATTTTTTACAGTTATTCCACCTATGTATTGAGCTGTTGAGTACTAGTTAGGTTGTTACTAGGAGTTCATAAGGGATTAAGAGTGCAGAGATGTGAAAGAGAAAATCTAGTGCCAAATACTTTTAATCTCTGAAAGAATATCTTCCAATTTTATTATTTCTGCATTTCGATCTAGTCTGTAGAGAAAAATAGAAGTGTTCCCAGATGGCTAAGTGAGTAACATGTTCTACTTCAGTGAAAATTGACCCAGTCTCAGTTCCCAGAGGGAGCCCATTTACATAATGACCTCAGCTGTCAAAGTACTGTTAACAATACTACTATTAAGTACATGAAATATCAGTAGATGTGCTACTAACAATGGATTGTAACAATTTTGGCTAGGGAAATTTTGTCATGGTGTAATGTTAAGTGGCTATAAATTAGCTTAGATTTAATGTTAACTCCTTTCTATGAATATCATAGTCACAAGAGCAGTTATGTTCCAGATTACTAAGTATGATTTTGCTTTCTCCTTTTACTCAGAGAGCTCTTTTACTCTCAATTTCATGTAGGGATTAAAAAACTCACCAAACTGAAAAATTGTTGTTAGATGTTACAAAATCAGTCCCCATTACTATATGAATACATTTTTTGGAATGAGTCAGTACTTAATTGGAATTGCCAAGTTATAGTAACTGTAATATTTACTTCTACAAAATGGGGAATAAAATGTATGCCAGCTTAAATTCTCTTGGACCAAACAGCTTTCTAGCTTGACACAGTTAAATGCTCTCCTTCACAAATAATAAGCTGTTGTTTGTGTACGTAATGCTTTTAAGATTGAAGCTAGATAAGTTACTATTGCAGGCTCTACATCTTTAGAAAAAACCAATTGAGTCAAATAAGTGCATGATTTTAAAATGGTTCTAAAGGAATCCCATGACTCACTTATTGTTTCTTAGTTATAGTATCTTTTTAGTTTTCCATGTCATCTATTAAATTCCATAATCTACCACTTCATAGTTTATATTTATTTTTTTCTTGAGGCATAACAGGTTAATGAAGTTCATATGTCTGCTTCTCATATGTTGTATCCAGTCATTTGCATTATTTCAGTTGTGGATGTATAGTCAGTATGTGTGTTTTAAGTTTTAATCTTCTTCCTTCAAATGAATTCAGCTCTTCTGAGTAGGAAGACTCAAATTCACACCATAGTTGGAAAGGATATAATCACAGTGTGGCAGTTTCAAAGGAAAATGTAAAAGTTGCATCTTAAAGCTAGGTATATACAAGGATAATTGCAATGAATTGTACAAGTTCAGTAAAATGAACTCTTCCAAGCTAGATAGCTGCATTTTTAAGTGTTAAAGACCTACATTTGAGGAACAGGACACCAATTGGAAATTGCCTTTATGTTGCTTTGAAGTTGAATATAAATTTTATGACATAAAATTATAGAAAACTAACAAAAAATGAAGTAGAACCCTGGCTTGTGACATGAAATGTAGTATTTAAGAAGCATTGTATCTTCAGAAGAGGAACCTGAAGGTTTAAAATTATATCATAGGTCTATGTTTTGTGTAACTGATGATTGCTTAGTATTTTGTTTACCTTCCAGTGTTGATTTGGGAGTTATCTCTCAGGAATGTCTGTGGTTTGTTATAGTATGAAGTTAAATGTATATTTTCTTGATTTTTCTCAAATATTGAGGATTCGTTACTTTGTACCAGCAGGGACCATTACTGGAAGGAACCAATGTACTTACTAGTTTCTTCTCTTGTTGTCACTAATTCTATCAATTTAAATCATTTTATGAATCGTAGCCTAGTTCTAGGAAGAATTCTCTGCTTTGACTAATTCTTGTTTTTAGCTGTAATTGCGAGATGCCATGAACTGCACATTTCAGGAAATTAATTTTTCTCAGAGATGTTTGATGTGAGAGGGTAATTTTTGTTGCTTAGTAATTTTAGGAAATTGTTGAATTGAAAATTTGCAATAATGATTTCCTGTTTTTTCATCTATACAAGGTTTCTTGATATTCACCATTTTTTCATTCATATGTTCATTTGGTAAAATGATTGATTTTCTCATTTAATTACTATGATGCAGAAATGAGAGATGTCAGCTATTGTGCAAGATGGAGGTTTCATTTCGATGTCTATGTTGATAATAGGATCTATAATATATTAAGGGCATAGGTTTGTATAGACCAATATTATTTTTAACTTATAGAAATAATAATTACTATTGGAGCTGGAGTGTTTTTGTTGGAAGAATTGTTGTGCTGTCACTGTTACTCATTCTGTAAGAATTGTCCGTTGTGCCATACAGTTGCTTCGATTGCCTTACCATCTTGTAGTTGTTCTCCATCTTTTCTTGGGATGTTCTGAATCATTTTCACAAGTTCTCCTTTTCCAGTTGCATCATTAAATTATATGGCTTCTATGAGAATGTTAAGACAAACTTGCCTTTCCCAGTATGTTTGTCATTCTTACCTCTTGACCTGCTTTTTGTATGCCATTTTAAATGATGTATTTAGAAGTATTTAAAAATTAGCTGTTAATTATTTAGTAAAATTTTGTTGCTACTTTCTCAGCAATCTTTAGTGAGTTAGGATACAAACTAGTGCTTTTGTTGGTTTTTAGCTGATGTTATTCTGCTGAAGTTTTGATGCTTAGATGCACCAAAATAATGCACTCAAACTGAAGGACTAACTCAGTTTACTCAGCAGCATACTAATCTTAACCCAGTAAGCTCCATTTTGATTCTGAATGACCATGATACCCATTGAAATCTTCATTGTTGAGCTTAATTTTGGGCGTAGTTAATTTTGCATTCAGCCCCTGAGTTAATTGGATTAATGCTTTTCCCTCTCAAGTTTTAACAATCCAATGAGTCCTCTTCCTCATCATAAAAGTGGCTGTCACTATGTCCTATTTGATCTTCAGCATCATTAAGAAAACTATGTTCAATATTTAATATTGGATGGTGCTGTGGTGCTTCATTTGTGTTAAAAACAACTTGTTGTCTTGCACTCCCTTACCAAGAAACTCTAAATATTCTTGCATTTGACTTGAGAAATAAAGAAGGCTTTGTGAGAAATAATTAACGTTTGACTCATTTCATTTAAATAATAGTTGTAAGAAATTTCCATCTAAATGCCATTCTTTCTGCATTTTAATTGCTCAGATTTGCAATTATATAATGTAGTCATTTGTGTGGCCACAAATTTCCCCTGAGAACCATTTGTCAAGTACATCTCATATGTGTATTTAGTACGCTGAATTGGCTTTAAATTTCTGAAACTTCGAATTGCAAAAATATATATACATTTTACATTAGTTGTTTCGTAAATAAACATTAGTACTTGTTTGTCAAATGGCTGACTTATTGAGCTCAAAACCAAAGATTATTGTTACAGTGGAAATCGGTATGTTGCATCACAATTGAAATTTTCAACTGTCAATATCGGTTGCTATGGTTGTACAGTGATGCTCAACTTAAGTTGCTTATTAGTTATGATGGGAAAAATACTTTCTTTTTGTTGAAAACGTTTCAATAAAACTTGTTGCTGTTGTTTTTTAATGTATCAGTGAAATTGTCAATGTAATATGAAAAATGTTTATTTGATATTTTATACTGCACTTTTATAGGTTTCTATTATGGTATCAATATTTTAAAGTTTGTATAGAAAATTATTGGCTACACAAAGTAGTTGCTAAGACCCATTTCCTAAGGTCGTCTATGGTGTTTCTAGACAACTCAAGTGAGCTCTGCAAGTTTAATAAGTGATAATAAAGTCTCCAAATTACGGATATTGTTGCCTTTGATCCCTTTTGTAAAAGGTTGAAAGCTTTGAAGTATCAATTTTCTAAGTTTGTTGTTAGCTTGATTAAAGAATTTTGTGTCATTTTTGTAATAATAAATCGTATTTCTGTCATTATAGAGGATTTCAGAGCATTTAGACTTTTTGTGTTATCTTTTTTAACCTTTATGTATTTTATTGTATTTTTGATTTCCATGTCTTACAATTTTTCGACCACTTTGTCACTTTTTATCACTAATTGTAACTCTGGATACCTCATGAGAAAGATTTTGTTTCAATATCTGTGGAATTCTTAAGCTAGTTAGTGACTGAATCAACCATTTATCAATATTTGCTTGTCAATCATCCAAACTTCTGCAGCTTTTCTTGTTTAGAAGCTTCATACATCTCTCACATCTTTGGTTGCATAATTTCAATTCACAAGTGTATAATGCAGGAGAATTTTAATTGAAATTGAAAGTCTATGACCTCTGTCAATGCCGAATTTGAATGTAACAAGATGAAAGTCCCTTTAAGGGTAGAAAACATTGGAAAATCTATGTGACAGGCTTGGATTATTGGCCACCCAAATCTCATGTAATAGTAGTTCATCAAAAAAATATTCATTCAGATCTAAAACCACTTCTGAGCAGGGACCACAACCCTTTGGTTTTGCTATTTTTGATTAGTGAACTAAGTGAAACATGGGTGCCGAAGAAAGGAATGATTTCCAGTCATGAAAATAATGGTCGGATAGTACTTCCAGATTTTCTTTTATTAGGCCATGTACGCCAGATATCACTGTTTTTTGCATTATTGACTGAAAGTTAAATGGAATAGAAAATTGATTTGATTTTACTGTGTTTACTCATTATTTATTTCTAAATTCAAAGTTTGAACTGCTATATTTGATTATTCAATAGAAGTCTTAAAAATTTCTCTTTTAATCTTAAAAAAATAAAAGATTCTGGTTTCTGGGTTGGAATGTTTATATTTTCTGATTTTATAGTCAGTAATTTATTATCCTTGTAATTAGTTGATATCCATCAAATATTGCCCTAAATTAACACACTTTTAACCATTAACATGTGTAATGTTAATGTATTGCTTCTAATATTACCGCTTGATGGAATTTTAGACAAAATTTTCTGTTTACATGTCAAAAATAGAGTACCTTTTTGTAAAATATTTGTTTATTCCAATGCTGTCACTGCCTATTTTATTCCTTTATTTCTTTCTCTTCATTAGCTATCATTAATGTAGAATTTAGTTATAATTTTTCCCCCTTTCCTTTATTGTATGTCTGGATCACAATCTTAAGTTTGGAGTTTGAGTAGTCATTTCTGGAATGAAATAAAAGTAACTGAAAGTGTAGTATTCTTATTTTTGTTTCATCTTTGATGGATACATTTTTAAGTTCTCATCAAGTCAGCAGTTTCCTCTTATTGTTTCATATTTTGTCTGCTAAACTACCTAAAAGATGATTTTAAAAAAGTAGTCTTCTTTAGATCTGTTTGATGGATTTCAAGTTGCCTTTGTAGAGTAATGGAAAATGTTTATTTTGAAGAAGGAATGTCTTAATTATCTATTAAAAGTTTCATAATGAATAACTCCTGGATAGCTCAGTAGAATTGGTGATATTTCAAGATCTCTTTGTTTAAGGGTCTCAATAATCCCATGTGTTGGCATGCAGCATTGCAAGGAACATTGTGTTAAAATTTACAAGGAGGATTTCATCACAAAAAATTGTTAGCTTTTTACGAAAATGCAATTCCAATTTATGTCGTGAATTATTTTGAGTAATATTCAAATATCTGGGATGGGCATTTGATTCCGAAATCTTTGTGTCCCAGAGTTATGAAATGTGTGATTCAGCCACTCCAATGCACATTTTGAAACTAATATTGAGCTTAAATTAATTCATTTTTAAATGTTAGTTTTTTTCACAATTTGGAATTTGATTCATCATAATCATGATTTTTATTGTAGGATTGATTAATCTCTTAATACTAAAGTTGTTAATAAAGTTAGATTATATTACAAAATGATAAATCCCAATTCACTTGCATTCCACCTGAACCATATTGTTACCTTTACTGATCAATAAATCTTTAAATTCATTTTCGAAAGGTCGGTTAGGTATTTCTTATTAATAGAAAGCGAGTAGAAATACTTTTTTATGTAATAGTTTATTTCTTGCGAATTTTATAATACTTGAACTGAATTATTGTTAATTTATTATATAGTTTTATCTCACAAAGCAGCACGAACAACGTAGTAGGAAGTCATCAATTTCAGTAAGAAGCTTGGATATTTTCTGCGTAAGATGTTATTAGAATGATGTAATTATTAGCGTAAATAGAGGAAAAAAAGCGAATAATGGCTTTGAAAATTAAATTTTTTACGTGGTTTCATTTCTCTATGAAACACTTCGCTTGTCAACTGTTTAAAAATTCTTTCAATTCGACAACTCATTTATACTCCGATTATGTAACTGCCTCGAATGGGTTCCTGCATTTCGCATGTCTCGTGCGTAGTGATGGATAAAAGTTACGTTGAATGAAGTCACTTAGCCGAAGGCGTTGAACTATTTTCGATGCAATAACTTTCTCCCTTCGATTTCAGCGCGTTCATTCATCGATCACTCGGCCGTTCGGGCGTTCATATTGAGACCAGCGTTTGTCTCCTTTAGTACGTAAGGTACTCACTCGGGATCATCCTCGTTTCACTCTCACTCTACCTCCTTACTCATGGTTAATAACACATCGTGTGTAACGGGACACGATTTAACATTCTTCAGATAATTTTGATGCTTATCTCAGATATGCGGTATGATCTGGCGAAGTAAAGGCATTCAGCCTCCGAGGTTGCAGGTTCTGTTCCTATTCCGTATGGCAGCGCTTTCCAACCGGTGTACGGTATGACAACTCTTGGTGTTAATTTGGTCGAAAACCGCATTATAAGCGGGACACCATTGTTACCGCGATGTGCAACTTTTTAATAGTTTTACGTTGGAAAACAAGGGAAGCCTTTTTGGCGCTCAATTTTTTATAGCTGCTTTAGCATATAAAAGGCATGTAATCTTCTTTAATTTGCTCTGTTTGCCCCTATTGGGTATCTGTTTAACGAGTTTGTTGAGTAATACTCTTCTCTTGTCTTCTAGTCAGATTTGTGAAGAATAGTCAACTTTTCGTACAAATAGTGCGCCTTTTTTGTAATTTTATCTGTAATAAAGCAATTTTTTCATATAGACAATTAGGGAAAGATGAAGAATATTTTAATATAAGTGGTGAAAGGCCATCGCAGAGCAAGATATCGGTATCGGCTCCGGAAATGGAATAGAAATTGTTCTGCTGGACGATATATTAATTTTCTTCTCCCAGAATAAGTCATCGCCTGAAAGACAGTCAGAAGGAATCCAATTAGGGATTATATGAGCCAAAAGAGGAGAGAGGACTGTGATGCAGTTTATATAAACAATTTTTGGTCTGTCAAGTGAGGCAGAGGTTAAATTAGCTATAGCTGGTTGCAGTACACCTGGAAAGGGAAAAATACGCCTGATAAGGGATTAGAAGGTCAAACTGTAATTATGCCATAATTTTCGTGGTTAAGGGACCCAAACCGAAAACAGTGTGTTAATCGGGAGCGTTTTAAATGGGGTTTTACTGTATTATCTATCATAATATTTATGCATTTATATCCATATATATGTTGCAAAATATTAACATTGTACTCAACGCATAATTCTTGATCAGTCGGAGTCGGATTATAAAGAAATGTCTTATTCCTGACAGATGCTTAGGTCTCTAGAACGCGCATCAAATCTTAGTCCCCGCATCTTTTCTGAAGGGCAATTCCAATAATCTACAAATTAGCAGCAACGTTACAATGTGACTTTAATATTTTTACACTGTGAAAAATATAATTTCTGAATTCATTCGCAAAAAAATCGGCTCAATCAACCGTTCAGTGCCTTTGGTTATTACTCAGATGCCAGTATTGGTAACAGAGTGCCGCGAAGGTTGGGAAGCATAAATTTAAGGGATTTGCTAATATTCCATTATCTACATCATATATATAAAAAGCAAATGTCTGGCCGTCCCCCTATTTATCTCAGAAACGGCTTGACTCAGAGATCTGAAACAAGCTGCATTGTGTTTCTACGATGCTGAAACCCTCAGGAAAACTATTCTCATCCCTGTTAAGGCCCGGGTTCGAACCCAGGAGCCCATAATACGTTTCCGTAAGAGATGAACGTAAAGTACGTTTTCATGACTTGCAGAGGTTGTTTCTTTTACTAAATTAAATTAGAAACAATGGTCCTACGAAATTGAGACAAGGGTCACAAGAAAGGAAAATAATCATAGAAACTTATTTTAGTCGTGAATCATTCATATAATTTCGAACTTTGATAAAATACACGGAAAATTTGTAAAATTTTCCGGAAATAAACAACCCATCCCTTTGACGACCAAGGCTATTGTTGAACATTGATTTAATGAGTTATCCCATATAAATGCACGGGGATAATCAGTTAGTGTACTTTTCCATAAGAAATGTACGTAAAATAGGTTTTCGTTACCTGCAGAGGTTGTTTCTTTTACAAAGTTAAATTAGAAACGATAGTCTTACGAAATTGAGACAAAGGTCACAAGAAAGGAAAATTATCATATATTCTCATTTTAGTCGTGAAATATTGATACAGATCCGAACTTTCGAGGATTTTGATAAAACGCGGAAATTTCTTAAACTTTTTGGAAATAAACAACCCATCCCTTTGACGACTAAGGCCATTGTTGGATGTTGATTTCATGAATTATCCCACATAAGTGCACGGGGATAATCAGTTCTTATAATTTTTATAAGAAATGTATGTAAAGTAGGCTTTCATGACTTGAAAACAGTAGAAAAAATATTATAAATAATGGTAAGAGATATATTGAATTATTATGATCTTACGACGGAATTTTTTTGTGCTTAGGACCAAATATATACGATAATAGATATATTTTTAAACTAACTTAAGTTCCGTCATGCTTGATGGGGGCGTTTATTAGTACTTTAATAATATCCAGTAATTAAGCAGCATTATTAGCCCTCTTAGGTTTCAATTTCTACTAAAAGTATATTCCACGTACGTTATGCGTGCGTATATTTTCCGTTTGCATGTGTTTTGCCGTTTAACGGATTATCATTTCGAAAATGTGTCATAGGGAAAAATAGGAATCCCTGCTTCTGTGTATTTTACGTAGCTGATTGTTGCTTATCTTACACTTTTGGTTGTGTGTAGTTAGAGTGGTAATGTTTTTGTTGGGCCAAAAGATATTGTTGGCTTAAACGAAATGGAGAGTTAACTCATTCGAATCTTAAACTGATAAATTTCGATGCTGACATAATGTGCGACCAAAGCAGAACTCAGACAGCTCTTAGTTTATTCTGCATGAATAATTGAATTTTAATTTAAGCACGCGAGAACTCCTTCATTTATTAAGTTTTCACCAATATACTATCTTAAATCCATTATTGACATAATAAAGTAAAATACAATTCAGTGGTTAGGCGTGATTTTTGCATGCAAGTCTCCTTTTTTGTATAATATGGCACTTTTGTTACATAAGGTTCTCCATCCCTGCACTACGATAACCGTGCGTTCAGGCTGAGGTATTTTCCGATTCGGCCCAAACTCGGGGCTATTCAAGCATACCTCACTTGACGAAAATTGGTAGTGAAGTCTGCTATTCTTTTAGGAAATTCGATAAAGTTATTTGTCTTGTAGTTGTAGTATTGTTAAAAGTGCATCGACAGTTGAGGTCATTAAGGGTTAGATGTAGGAAGTCGTAATCTCGCCCTTCAATGAAGACGTTTTATTTTTATTTCGCACGTAGGCCTCCCAGGGAATCGACCCCGCGAGCGCTTTCACCGAAGTCAAATGCGTTGCCCACTTGGTTAACCGGAAGTCCGTTATTTGTCTAATAGACAGGTATCATCCGTCTATTTCTCTTGCAAGTTACCTTTTGGGGGATAATAAATGTAGTTTTTGCCGCCAAAAGAATTAACGTCTACATCCGTTTACTTTCTCTTCAGTTAAGATAGGGAGTATGCTGACTTTTCTCCACTTCTCTGAGACTTTTAAATAGTACATTTTTTCGACCTCGTATTGTGACTGAACGAAAGGAAAATCCTCTATGATGACGATTAAGCTGCTCGTCTGCCACAAAGATGGCTGGGATTCGACCCCACGTATGGCAAATTCATCTGCCGGTATTCCCAAGGGTTTCAGCTCACAGGTCGACCCAGCTTGCAAAATGAAGTGCCAGATATAAAACTCTAAGTCAACTGTAGAATCATCGTGATGGCCACATTACCTTCATTTTATGCCATTAGACCCTAGCAGCCTTAATTTGCGAACACCCAGAGGCGTCACTACGCTATGAAAGGGAGGCTGTTATGATTATTAGAAAATATTATCTTTAAATTAGCTAGATTAGACTATCATTAAACGCTAATTCATTTTCATATCTAAAATTTTGATACTGAACTATAAGTATCATGCAATACCTAACTCAAATGTGGCCTAATGTTTTATATACGGCTTGGTAATAACACATGCAGATTGCTGATGAAAAAGGATCACCAGCGCTAGTTTTGCGCATTTTTTTCATAGTTATTACTTCTACACAGGCATTGTTTATTCCATTGAGTGTTTTGATTCCCCTATTAATAATGCTCATATTGTTGTTTGTGTCCGTCTCCAAGGATACTCTCTGGGTTAACTACGTTTACTTGTTTTCTTTCGACTGCGCAGAAACGGATGGAATTAACATAACCGCAGCAGGAAACGAGTATTATATCTTTTTCCAAATCTATGTCCGTCCACCCTTAGCTTTATACTTCCTCCTATACTCATGCGTTGTGCGTGTTGCCTCTTTTCCTCCAAGGAAAGCGTCAGAGCAGTAGCTTATTTTTCTGTGAACAGGTCGCTAAATTTTTCCTGAGAAGCTGCTAAGTAGTCGATTAACTCAGTATCGTGTCGCCAACAAGCTTTCAAAGAGACTAAGTACTTCAAAAACTTAATAAATGAAGTTCACCTATGTGCATTCTGCATAGTTATATTTATATACGAGTTTTTGCTGAGTCATTCTGCCGCCCGAGGAAAGATGTACACGTGGTCTGTCGTTTTATTTCCAAGTATTCTTTCCTGAATTTATTCGAAAAGGATGGCAGTGAGCAATAATTACTGATAAATTTTTTAGTGAATGAAAAATCGAACATTGGAAAAATTGATGTTTCAAATTCATTTTGGCGACAACCTTTCTGATAGGAGCCTAAAGCAAGGTGCCAAACACCACTGTTCATTTTATTCTTGATTTTATTTGAAGAAGAGCTTTAAGCGACTCCTTTAAAAGTTTGTCATTTTTTTCTCAATAAACGTCGAACGTAAAGAAAATGATGACTTCAATGTTCTACTCTTTGCCCCCTATAGGAGGCGTTATCCTTCGTCCATCTGCGGCTATATTTATATGCGTATAATAAATCAGTGGTTATGTTTTTAGTAATTTTTAAGTGCAGCGACAGCTGAGGTCTTTTCGTACATTTAGACCTCTGGGAATCGAACCCGGGATCGCTTTCACGAAAGACAAACTCACAAATGCGAGAGTCCATCAGTTTATGTATACCTTCACTTTATCCTATTTGTTAATTATCTGAGCAATAAAACTTAATGCCATATTCTACCCATGTATTCACGACTACCTCAGTTTATTTACTGATGAAATACTTTTTTCTTTCTACAACTTCAATGTTACACTATTTGAATGTATGATATAAACTACTTAAATACGGCGATAATTAGATAGGACCTACCCATGTAAATAGATTCCTCATCTCATGTTCACATGAGAGTCAAACGTGCTGCATATACTAGTACAGGAGAGTCATTGATATTGCTATAGACAAATTCGCCGAACAAACAAATGCTCCGTTCCGAGATTTAGTGTATTAAGTTGTTTATTATCCGTTTTTCATCTTGGGACAAGTGTCAGTTTTGGTGGTAAAAGATTGTTATTAGAAGTACCGAAGTTAAAGTTCTGTCGAATTTCTGCTCAATTCTGCTTGCATTTGATTCAGTTACGTTTCATTCTGGATTTCTCCGTCCGGTTATTTTGGGAATCTACAGAACGCGGTCTCGGATTGAAGCCATATAGCTCCTTCTGATCCCATTCTCATCGCAACGTGAACTTCAAATACCTTAGAGTTTTGCTCTCTCGTTTGACTCGGCCGAAGTTTTACGTGTTGTCGGATTTTAGGAGCAGCCAACAGCACTCCTTCACTAATTGAAATCGAACGACATTTGGAGCTGCTGAACCGGTTCAAAGTATCAAATCATTCTGTGGGTTGCTTCCAGAAATGGGAGTATTTAAATTTTTGGAAATACCATGCGTCGTTTAGCTCAATCCCGTTAGGCACTAGTCCCAAAATCGGGAAGATTAAGAAACGTAGGTTTTGTACAGGCTGTCTTTGAGTGGTAATGATTCTTTTCGTTCTTTACAGATATTTGTTTTAAAACTAGGTATCGATGTACATAACACGTATGTACACTATGGCTGGGTGAGCTCGGCTTCGATCTGGGAGGTACTGTTTACTCGGTTCGGGTTGGCACCAGGAAGACTATCCGGTCGAAAAGAATACTTACAGAATCGTAGTTACGTTATCGTCAGCCAACTTCAAAAATAATCTCAAATAGGAAAGGAGAAAAAAAAATAGATACAACATTGTCTCATCGTCGGCAATTTGTTGCTTCACTCTATGGGGAAGGATGAATGTTTCGAAAGATTGCTGTTATCGTCGTTCACATTTTTAATGCTATGTCTGCGTTTGATTTCCAATTATAACATTAAACGAATATTGTATACTAGCTGAAGTGCCCGTTGATTCTCAACGGGGATACCTATTTGTACAAAAGAGAAAATAACACCTCGCATCATCTCGTAGTTTAGTCCAACGGGACAGGTTATCGAAAAAAAAAATTTTCTAATCAAAGTTCGAGGCCGAAATCTACAATCAACAATAAGAATGTGAATCATTATGGAATTTCCCTCTTATTATTAACATGCCTCAAAGTAATGTGTAAGTCTGCAAGATTTTCAACTTCCGATTCTGGTAACTTTAATCGTATAATTGTCAAGAGTCCGAAATGATAAATAAAAAGTTGCTCCTACATCTCCACTAATTTATTACGGTGCTACGCATGTTTGTTGCCCCTGTAATTCCCCCACTACAAATTGTTCGTGACTGATATAATTAAAATCTCTGAAAATTTTCATCCTCTTCATATCGTCATTTACTTCTAAATGGGCCAAAATACAAATGCATTCTTATGGGAAAATGCCTGAACTTGGAATCAACAATCGCATTGGTCGTCAGGGGGACGGGTTGTTTACAACCTCAAAATTTCACAAAATATTCGCATATTTTATCTAAATTCTCGCAATATCGAAACGAAAGCTTTATTCTACGACAATAATAAGAATCTGTATTCAATTTCCCTTCTTTTGATACTTATTTTGACTTTATACGAATATTCCTTCTAATTTAATTTTGCAAAAGAAATAAAGTCTGTACCCGATAAAATCGAACTTTACATGTATTTCTTATGGAAATCTATCTGAACGATCTTGGTTCAAACCCAGAAAATTTTGCAAATGAAAAGTTGACAGCACTTCCTTCCGGATCATGGAGAACACGTGTGCAAAGTTTTATGCAAATCGGACAAACGGTGTGGACTCCAACCGTGAACAAACAAACCCACAGAATTTCTGCTTTATATATATAGATTAAATCCAACATATATATTATGTATTAAATTAACATGCTTATGTGTGTTAATTTGATAAAATTAGCTTTTAATTTTCGATAAGAACGATCCTATTTAGTTGGAACTTATTCGATCATTTACGAAATGAACTCGATGATGTGTTTCACAGAAGATAACTGTGGTGCGACTTCCGTTGCTCTTGATTTTCTCGAGCTGTAGATTCAAAGATGAGCAAATAATCTCGTAATACCCGTGTAGAAATGCCAGGACTTGCTAGGAAAATGTAAAATGGGTTATCTTCGAGAAATTTACTTCACGGATTTTCCACGAGGGGAGTTGTAGGTATATTACCATCCCGGAGGTCTCTGAGTAAAACTCGGGAAATTTGGTTATTTTCCGTTAGTGACGTGAAGTAACTTACGGAACAGTTTGGCCGAGTGCGTAGCAGATGAAAACAAGGCATGCGGGAGCGAGACAGTGCTTGGATCTGGATCGCGTTCACGAAGTTAAGGGTCATTGGCCCTTCTCCGAAGACGCGCGATCCCGAATGACGTATTCGAGTCTGTTATCGTTCTTCAGGAAAGTAACAGTGTTCAAGTTTGAATGATTGACTCCAGCAAGCATGCTTACGTAACCTTTGCGTCATAGCTTAGGAAGCTAGATCACGTAACTCCATACCGTAATATCCTTGCGTACTTCTTCGTTTTAGAACTCTAACCAGATTTCGTACATCCTCTTTCATACTCATACTAAGTTTTGTATTTCTCGTTTATGTTTCGATTGGCTGGTCCATAAATTTCTCCTTATTCTTGCTGGATTCATTCGTGGTAGAATTTCTTATATATATTCATTTTGTAGCTATTTAAAAATAAGTATCGAAAGATATCTATTTTCCGTTGTTATATAAAAGAATCTTAATCGTTCCTTTTAAATTTTGCATTCATTACTTTACTTCTGTCGTCGAACCACAAACCGAGTCTCAAACACGGAGCCATTTATTTATCGATTAAAGTCTTGGAGCTGGTACGCAGTTTGATAAATTTTAAGATTGTCTGAACGTTGCAAATTAAGTTAGCAGTGCATTGTTTACTTGGCTGTGAAGTGAAACTTTCTGGGAATATGTTGGATGTATGTAGTAATTTGTCAGTAAAGTATTGAGCCCGAAATCCGGTTGTAACCTTATCCTCTCCACTATTAGATACCAAGAGTCATCGGAGGAGAATTAGGCTTGTTAGGATAGATGAGGAGGGAGGTAGTTGGCTCTTCCTTTCCTTACTGGGTCAATTCTATAAGCGAACAGGTCCACGTAAATAAAGAACAATAACTCTACGAGCAACACTTTTCGTAGCATTCCATTTGGAGATACTTTGATCAATGCCATTATTAAAAATCGCTTATATCTCAATACCTTCCACATCATCACAGCCATGAACAAGACTTAGACAAAGGAGAATGAAAAATACGCATTTATTTGCCCTGTAAGGAAAGGCAAAAGAAAAGCATTTAACTCGTCGTTGTATGGAACCACGGCCTTGTAGTATTCAGGCTTTAATGAAGAGTAAGGTTACTAAAATTAAATTTCCAATAGGGGACTGTCGATTATAACGTCCAGTAGTGATCTCTGGAAGCAGAAGGTTTTTATTGAAAAAATTAACTTGGTGATATGAAGTCGAGGAGACCGGTGAAGCATGTATTCATGCATACTTCGTCGTAGTCGTCTTGGATATTATTACATTTTCCTCACGAATAAGTGTCTTATTTGTACCACCTTATAGATCATTACGTTAAGTATGGAAATTACTTAAAAATTCCCTATGTATGTGATGGTTGCTTCATGGTGTTTAATCAATGATTCTCGTCGTCTAAAATGGATGCATTCATTGTGATCTTGGGATCTAACAGCTACAAAGTAATGCGATGATTGGTTTTTCGCAGCTTTCAAAGAGAGTTCTTAATTGCCGCTTCATTTCCTCACAATTCCAGATGTTACCGATCTCGTAATTATGGAAGAATTCTTACTTTGCTTAACATGTAAGACGGGACTAGTTAGTCCCAATTTCACCCGAAAATGTCGTGTGTATGTATGTAATTCGACCTCATTCTTCCTCTGTGATTCCTTCCCTTGACCATTTCTTCCATTGAATTTCCTCTTTTATCAATGATTTTCGTGGACTGCTGTCATTCAAGGATCTCTCCGTTAGTAATTTGGTGTGTCCACATTATTTTCAAATCTCCATTGCCTCTAGTTTTAGTTTGTCGTCTGTTGTTACTGTTCAATTGCCTTCGTTCATAGATTATACTCGTATTGTTTTCATTCGGTCTTTTTTTCTGGAAGAATTCTCTCATCCCTTGGTCCGTTCTACTCACCATTTGGTTCTTCATTTTCAGTTGCTGGTGACATATTATTCTTAGTGGGAGGATTCTTTGATCCGCTCTATTATACACAGTATATATATCTTCTCTAGTATATGTGCGTCTATATCACCAGAAAATGTATCCTAATACGCCTAGACCAGGTATCTGCAAACTTAAGAAACAAAAGAGTGTATCAACAAATGATATCACTAAACGTGAAAATTATCAGAGCAAAAATGCGTTTCTCCATTTCCACAAGTTATCAGAATTGGAAGGAATTCTTAAGTAAGTTGCTTTGTAATTTCGAATTTCAAAACGAACAAGTCGTTTCAAAAATTCTTTTTTTCTGCAAACGATACGCGATTGTGATCGATTAGGTATGGTGTACGCACCCCTTGCCAAACGCCGAATGGGGGCTTTCAGGGTACATATGTAGATGTATTAAAATTGCTTGCTTGACGAATTTCACGAGGAGAGGGCTATCGCCACTTTTCCGTATCTGCCAATGACTTGTGTTCCTAAATCTCCTTTTATTTATCCCAAGTTAACAAATTGAAGTACTCGTTTTTTTCTTACAACATCGATTTCGCAATATTCAAACCAGAGCTTCCAGCCATGATTATTTTCGTTCTGGTTTTCGCTCCGGTTCAGTGAAAATGTCTTTTTACGGTTCAGTTCCGGTATCGCTTCGGCAGCAACCGTAGAAACTTTTTTTTCGATTCGATACATTAATACCTCTGCGAGGCTTATGTTATAAGCTTTAATGGAATTTCGGTTATCAACTATTGACACAAAGAAGTGATCAAAGAATAAGTTCGGTTATAAAATTTAATGAGTAAGTTGTCACCGTTGCGTATGCGTCGCAGGTATAAATACAGTTCCATTTGGCGAGAATGGGAGGCAATGACCTGAGCCGCGCCGTCCTTTGGGTGCAAGGAGTGCACCGCACCCGGGCGGTGACATAAGAGTAACAAACCATTACTATTATTACAACAACATTGTTTGCTGTTTTCTGTGTGATATACACGACTTTTCTAGGAAAGATTTAGATGTGAAATTCGATTGGCAAACATTTAAAGCAAAGAATTGCGGATAACTCAAGATGAGAGAGGATTATTTGTTTGGCGAATTTAATCGAAAAATTGGAATCAGTAAAAGATTTTCTGGTACAAACAATAAATCCTCTTCAGGTTTCCGAATATATATTTACAAGAGGTTTAATCGGATCCTTTCCTATATTTGTGAGTTTCATTGATACTTCCGTTGAGTGTTGCTGCTAAGATAATGAAGCTCAAAGCAATGTGAACTATTGACTCATAATGACCATTCACTACGTCAAGATACGGAATATGCATAATTAATTGTTACGGATGTTTTGTCACCAATGTAAGCTGAGGAAGGAAGTCATCAAATACTGTTTATTCGAAGTCTTACAAAATAATTTTTACATGTAAATCAGGAAATCAATGGTTTTGGTATTTAATTATAAGGGCCGGCAAATTATGTTCGGGCGTCAGATGGGCTGGGCAATAACAACAAATAATCGAAACGGAAAAATATACGGTTTGTGCTTTCGCTTCAGGATTATTTCTTGTTTCATTCCGGTTTCGTCTTCACTCCGGTAAAATATTTTTTCTCTTCGACTTCGGTTCATTTCCTGTTCGATACTCTGATTCGATAACTTGTAACATAAGCGCGGCTTGATGTCACCACAGCCCTCTCGATGGTTTCCAACCTGACCTTCCTGCGAATAAAACCCTACCTTTTTAAGTTAACCCTTTGAATAACCCTTACCGTCGTCCCTCCTTCGCCCATTCACTGCGAATCCCTCCACGTCTTTTATCACTCCCTCTCGCTTCCTTTTTCTACTTCTTCACTTTTCAGGTCAAGGTTTTTACGAGAACCGTTAAAAACGCCGCCGCGCACACGTTGCCATTCGCGTACTTTCCTTTATATTCCCCCTCCCACTGCCCAGTGACATCTTTCGAGATTCTTTAATTCATCTCGGCAAATCCTTTTCCGGGAGAATATAAAGATGCGTCGGGAAAGATTACCGAGAGTGACCGCGCTCACGCGTACCGTATTCTCCTGCGGTCGTTGACTCGTCCCCTTCGGCGGTAAATAAATAAGGGGAAAGCAGAAAGAGTTCTCTCTCTCTCTCTCACGTAGATAGGCAAATGTGCGTGAGCGACCTTGGTCAAGGTTGTGGTGGGAGATAATGTGACGTACTGTCGTAGTGGTGTGGGGAAGAGGCAGCCGGAAGGGTTCCAGGAATGTGATGAAGGGGCTCTCTCCCTCTCATCTTCTCAACACTTGTCCCAATCTCCTCTCCACCCCTCTCCTCCTCGTTACCCTTCCTATCCCATTATCCTCTTTCCCCTACTCGCCACCGACTTTTTTTCGTTCGGGAGAAGTCGTTCGTCTCTTTGTCCCGCACTCACGCCTCTTACTACTGCTTCCACCCCTTACCCGACGCATTACTTTCAGGATTTTGCTCGATCTTTGCTCCTTCGTGGAATTCGTCGTATTCTTGGCGAAATCGCGAATATTCACGACGAATTTCCTCAAAGTTTCGTTTTTCGAGGAAATTGCGAATCTGATAGGGATGTAATAAGGATTTGGGATGCTCGCTGAGACTTTCTGCGTGGTTGTGATTTTTCAACGAAATTCCGACTTTCGGAGATTATATTTCCGAAATCGGAATTTTTTAACGATGTTTGGAGTCTCGACAAGATACAGAAGAAAATATATTTTTTACTTTTAGCTTTCTTGTTTATGATTGTGTTGAAAATCTCAGTGGCAAAATGGTTAGCATGCTAACGTGAAGGTCCTCGCTCTAGTTCCGACTGATCGGGTTTCTCCTGGTAGTACGTATTCGCCCACTGTCAGTGTTGACGTCTCACTCAGTAATCGTCAAATTAATGGACGTTTGTGGGAAAATTGGGTATTAATAAGACATTAAAAGTTAAAATTATGAGTGCAATGATGCAGAATAATGACTAATCCTCAACGAATGCAATAATGATTTTTATTCGTAGGATAATTGCGCTGCGTTGTCGTGGCCTTTTTTCTCTTATAGCTTTCATGCTTAGTGAGGAATGCACGCCTTAACTATCTCACTCCTCACCTATCGTCGTAAGCGTAATTCCCTATCCAATGCTTTTGGGTGGGGCTGATGACTTTCAGGACTGACGAGTTTTTGCAGAACTGTGAGAGAATTATTCAACTTATTAAGTCACTTTGCGGAATCGTGTATCTTTTTTACGATTATTTATTCGCGAAATCATCTAACTCTTCGTACTTTTCGGAAATGAGCCGGTGAGCAATTTTTGATAAGATGAAATGTCTAAATTGGAAGGAGAATACTATTATGAATTTTTCACTCGTCAGCGTTATGGTCATCGAGCTAGACCAAAACCCTTTCCAAGAGGTTAAAAGTATTTCTCTTTTCTTCATGAGGACCTAATAGCGCTCATTGTAGACATCCTAACCAATTTCGTCTTCCCGAAAAATGTGGAAATGCCTCTTAATTTAATGAATAGTGCGAAGTATTCCGAAATAGAAACCTGTATTAAGTAGCCCTTCACATTAAATTCAACGAATAATGTTAACTTGTTTCGATAAACATTCCGTTTCGATAACATACAGTTATCAAAACTCCCATTTTCGTAGAATAGTGCTTTTAATTACTAAAGCAGTGTGATTTGGACTTTTAAATTTTGATCTTTGAACTTAGCTAGGATTTAAGGACGTGGCGGTGCTCGATGTATTTCATTTTGACGTATTAGTGAGGCTCCGTCTTTTACTTCCTTTATTTTTTATATGTTAGAGACGTTTGTTGATACCGTGAACAGTTAAATAATACAGGGATAACAAACTCATGGATCGTGCTTGGCCCTTTACCAATCTTTTATGTTTTCTGTTCACGTCCGTCCGCGCTTCACGTGTTAGACACATTGCCTGTTAAAGAACCTTTCCTCTCCTTGGAAATCATATGGTTCTCATTCAGTACGTTTTTAATTCGTGGCTTCCAATTGTAGCCTACCTTCCGTTCTTTTTATGCGTCCCTTCCAATTTACTTGGTGTTATATTCGGTCCTACATGTCGAAGTAAGACCTTGAGACCGTTCCTTATGGAATCATTTTTAATTCTGTTCTGGTATATCCCTTCACTCCCTCCAGAATCTTGGCTTTCATCCTTTGTATTCCACTCTCGTCCGTCTTTAAGTGATCAGATATCGCTCCTGTCTCCTGAGATTTCGTTGCTGTTATCTATGCTACCATTGGTACCATAGTTGCCTAGTAGATTTTAATCTGGGTTTCCAGTCTTGCGTCATTTCTGAGATTTCGTTTTATAGTCTGGCTGACATTGTCGAATTTATCACTATTTTTCTCATTCCTGTGATCATATCAAAGCAAAAAGAGTATTTTGCGTATTAGTGCGTGTTATTGATCGCTAATGTCATTCAAAGGACTTCCAATTGATTTCAGCTTAAAATTGAGCCTGAAAGAAGGGTTTATTCAATGTGCGTTTCTATTTTCAAGAAACGAATTCATGCTTAAAAACATAACTTACTATATTTCACGCACTTTTTTTGGGTTTAAATGGATGATTTTATCCAAAATAGCTTCAAATAGTAAAATAAATCACCCTTGAGGCGTAGGGATACTTAAATATCTGATACATCTGATTTACGAGCGATTTAAATGAATTTACGGTAAAATTTTTCAATGTTATTACATAGTAATTCATTTTTTCTTATCGGAATCAAGGACATTGCTAGGCACTAGGTTACTAGACTTTTTGGTCCTTCTATTTGCCTGGTAGTTTACAGAATATTGTCCTTTGCGTAACGGCTTTCTGCCAATCTGGAACTAACCCCATTAAAATCCATTGTAAAAATAATTCATTCAGCAATGTTTCACGTGGAAGACAACGTACCGGGAATGAGCAAACCGTGCTCGTAACTGTATTTATTTTGTGCGAAACGTAAGAAGCATCTCTCTTGGGACATCTCGGAATGTATTGCATTTGACCGGTGCCGTTATCGGCTCGGAATTAATCGTGGCTCACGTTTACGTTATCTGTCCAAAGCGGACTTGTTAGCATTCTGGGCGTACGTGTTTTCCACCCGTTGCCACCCCCACCAAGGCCTTGCTCTTGACCCTGACGCTCGCCCACTCTTACTGTTTTCCTTTAAATGGATTAGCCAATGAGCAGGTTGATGACTCACTCCCTTGCTATCTCTCCAGACCTCGAGTGGATTGGTTTTCCGGCAATATAGGAAGAAATTCCCTCGAGACCGATTTTCTTAGCTTCTGCCGTAATCCCGACCGCCTTTCGTCGGTGGCATATATCCCAAGTTGCGAAGGTTTGACCGGAGTTACGCACTCGTGAATTAGCCGTTCGAAGATTAGATGAACCTTCAGAAATAGCTTAGAAGACCCCTAATCAAGAAACAAAAGTCCTAAGCATTACGTTTATAACGCTGTTTTCATTTGGCGTAGTTAACGAGACTGTGTAGCAAAATACTTGTAAGAACGGAATTTCCTTCGAGAGGTGAAGGCTAGGCCGTGTTGAACGCCCGAAAAGGCCGCAGATTTTCTTCCTCTGTCTTTTGCGGATTGACCCACATTGACAAGTGGTTGAGGGCGCGATTGCTTTTGGTGAACGCGATCTCCGGATCCATTTTATGTGGAATTGATTCGCCCAAATACTGATGATTATGTTGACCCATCGTGTAAATGATTAGGAAGTTGAAGTTAATCGGGGAACTCTTTCTAGGTACATACTGGATAGGTCGTTGTCTAGGCGTCGTGGCTGTAAATACCCTGACCACGTCTCACGCAGAATAAACTTGGCTAGGTCATAGCCCTACACTAGTAGTTGTGCTATGGATTTAATATTTTTGGCTAATATATCTTGAACGTTAAACTTTGAGTATGTGAATGTCTCTTGCGATGGTAAGATTAATTATTGGCAATTTCCTAATGGGTTAGTTGCGAGGTTTTGCTAATCAAAATCTAAGCTTATCATCGGTTATTGTGGGTATTGCTTACGTAAAAAATCTCGTTTCTACATCTCTAAATTGTCTTGAAGAATTATTTTCTAAATTTAAACTCTTTTCAAAACGATCGAATCCTCTACTTCTCATTTTATGCGGAAGGCAATTTGCCTGTTCAGCCGTCAAGAGTTTTCCCATCTTCCTTGAAGCTTTGTTTCTCATTTCCTGAACAAATTGAACTGTATTTATGTATCCCAATTACGTGACTCATTGAGTTCTTAACGGGATGTCCTTTTTGTTTTTAATGTCTTCAAAAGTTGGTTTTACTTCCTCTTAATTTCTATTAAAATTTTGAAGCAAGTTTTCCCACATCCTTGTAAAATTTTCGAAGTTCTCGCTGTGCTTCGTAACCTCCAAGTAATTAAAAAAGTAAATTAAAGCCTTTTACCTCTTCTGGTATTGCTCAAGTTAGTCATTAATATTTCTACATGGTCGTAGCCGGTAGTTTCTCTAGTAATTAAATTGGTACGTACATTCTTTCGATTATTCTGGCGTTGATTATAATTTTAGTTATTTTCTCGTTCTACTTCTCTAAATGTTGCCACTTCCGCCTTTGACTGTGTGCGACTGTATAAAACTTCATCTTGATACTTAATATAGAAATCGAAGACACAAAATTTTAGTGAGTACTCCGTGGAGCGCGAAAAAACGGGCAAATTTTCTGTTGTATCTCTGATAAAATACCAACTAGATACAAACAAAAATGTTTGCGTTGTATAGTTGAAGGCAAGATGAAACATGCTGCTATTCGGAGCAACTTGTTTTTCTTTGGGATCTTTAGTCTTTATTCAACTTCAAACTCGAGTATCCATTATAAAATCCGACATTAGTTGCGATAAATGGAATGATAATAAATGTTTTAAAATAACTCTTGGCGCTTTGCTTTTTTTTTAGTAAAAAAATTTCGCAGATTGTAATTAAAATTAGTTCAACGTGACGTATACGGTACAGAATACATGATCTACTTAATGTATTTACTATTTTCTGTGCGTTGACAGCTTTTCATTGAGTTGCAGGAATTCGTGTGATAATTTTCGCACCTTTAAATGCTGAATTTCCGTGTCACAAATTTTATGGCTTTCTTTATCTGGTCTCAGAGAAATTGTTTTCCTTAATTTAAAATGAAATCTTATCGTTGGTATTTTTAAAAGTTTTTCTCACGACCCAACTGGTACTTTATTCCCGTAGTGGAGTATTTCCCGTAAATTTTTCAATAGTTTTAATGTATGTATTAGATTCTACCATGTGTTTCCCTCTTATTTGCACGATATCCCTTATATCATGATGATTATCTCCTTATTCTGGAAAAAATAGGATGGGTTAAGTGAAAGAGGAGATTTTGTATTCTTAATGCCCTATTAAGGACCTTCTCTAGTATAATCTACTCTGTACTTATTGTTGGTTGCATTAATTTTAGTGTTTTGGTTTTGTTACACGACTCGATTAGTTACTGCTCTGCTTCTCTTATAGTAGCTATTATTCCCAATGTGGCATAAGTTATGTAATTTTTCACCATTCTTGGTGATAAAACGGTGATATAATACCGTATTAGTCGATGATTCGTATCAAAATAAGATCTTACGGACGCGAACTCCGTCATGTGGATTTGGGTTATACAATGTTGTCGGGAAGTTGGTGTATTCCCTCGTTGTTGCTACTAATCGCAGCAATTTTCTTCAAATTCTTCGGAAAGCTTCATAAAATCTCTTGATCTAAGGAATTCCTTATACTTTTGTATTGTTATCTAGTATTTTGGTCTGTTCGTGTAAGAATTTGCTGTAAGATAATAGCGCACCATGTTGTGACTTCAAGCGTGTTCTTAAAACGAAGAATTATCTCTAAGGGGTTTGGCGTTAGCTGGAACTCGAAGATTTCGAGAAGAATTGAAGATCTGTGTTCGTGAAACTAGGTCATTTTGGGCCCCCTTTGTAATTTCATTGCTCCTAAATCGGTGTGAATGACATGGGTGTTTGTGCGCAGAATTTAATCAAGAAAGGCCTCGCGAAGTTTCAAAATTCGAGCCGAAATGGCTCATAGTCGTAAACAGCACAGACTCAGGTTTCACTTTATGGTAATTATTAGATGTGAAGAGCTGCTTGAGAGGAAGAGATTTGATGACGTAGCTTTGCTAGGAAAGCATGGTCGTGTGTTGTATATTTCCTGGCCTTAAGTATTCGTTTCTTGTCACGTAGCTGTTTACTTTAGCGTTATTTAATAATTGCAGCACAAGGCACACGAGGTATTTTAAGGAGCCTCAATACGACTGTACTCGCAAATGCTAAATAAAATGTTCTGCTATTTCTCTTCAAGAAAGATTTTCATACTTTTTGAGTAAGTCTAAATGACACGTTTATAGAATATATATAATTACTTATGTCTATATAATGAAAAACAAGTTATCGGTCATATATTGTAATTTATAGGAATAATATATATTATAACTCAAAACTTGTTTATTCTTGCCGTATTGAAGCGGCTGAAATTTCCACGAGATGTATATATGCGTATTTTATAAAAAATCGAATTCTTACTCATAATTCCCAGTGGGGGCCTGAATCTGATCTTTTCGCCTAGGGCCTCTGGTATATAGCTTAAATACGCTCCAGGACTGGTAAACGAGGTACGTAAGCAACGGAAATATAAAGCAGAATTCGTGGGAACAACCTATGCTTAAGAACTACATCAGTACGGGTGTGAAGAATACTTAATGGCAGATTCTATCTTCTCTAGCTTCAGGAAGCAGCTTAATTGGCTGCACCCACCACTGGTCCCTTCATACAATTTCTCAACTTGATCTCAGCCCACCGACCTGCATACTCTAGCTTTCCTTTGGTTCGCAGGCGAACCTACTCGGGGTCGCCGCTCATTTTCCCCGGCTCGTGGGATCAATACGGGCCACGTTGGTCGGCCTAATCCCACCGCGCCATTCGGTGACGTCAGAATTCATTCAGTGGGAAACACCTCTTGGCCCTTGGGGTTGAACATCCGTGTTGCCGATAGTTTGTGTTTGTATGCCGTCTGCTCCTCGTGTTTCCCCACCCCCTCCCCGTCGCCCTTTACATAGGCGTTTGTTCTCTCATTTCCCGCTGCATCTTCCTCCGCAGCCTCTCCCGCCGCTCAACTCTTTTCGATCGATTTCTCCTTCCTCGATATTCCGCACTTTCTCTGTGTAGCATCACTTCTCTCGAATCAGCCCTCGCTTCTCCGAAAGCGAGATACATTTCCATCAAAATTCATTTCGCACGAGGCGAGTACGTACGCTCGGGGCCGAGCTGCCTGTTTTATTTTTATTTTTAGACTTCGCTTCCTCGTACTCGTTTCTATCTTCTTTGCGAGAAGTTTTCACTCGAACTGCTCTCTCCCATACTGCGCTGGCAGTATATTCCTTGCCACCATTGCTGCTCACAACTTATTACTCGCGAATAATTCAAAATTTCCGTGTAAGTTTGATATGTAAAATGTAAGGTTGACCTATACTCGAGGCAAGAGATTGTAATCAGTTAAAGGGATGTTAATTTAAGTGTGTTTAAGGACTCCTAGAAATTATCTTTCATAATTTGTTACGTTCGATATATTGACGTAATCGAAAAAATCGATGTAACTATATAGATCAAATATTGATATTCATTATCATAAAGATCGCTAAATATCGATATTGATATATATAACGACTATTGTTTGTTACGAACGTAAGAAAAGAGGGAAATTTGGGGGTCCACCTACTTGTGTATGTTACAAAAAGTGTTACTCTTAGAGTCATTGTGCTTCGCTTACGTTGGCTTGCTCTGCTTATAGCATTTTGGCTCAGTGAGGATAGCAAGGGAAAACTACCTCACTCCTTATCTTGCCTAGTAAGCCTCTCGTAGCTCTTCGTAGCTGATGGTAGATGAGGCCCCAACCGGCCTTCGTGCTGAATACTGTAGAGCCAGACCGACGTGTATAATGATCTCCTTCCTTTTCCTTCCGTCTATTCTCTCGTTTTCCTTTTTTATAAATTTCTTATTTCTTAGAACACGTATTCAATTTCCTTTTCCTAATCATTTTTGTTACGTACCTTCTTTCAATCTCTTCATCTCTTCCAAATATTTCACTTTTACAGTTCATGAGATTCTTTTCATTCTTAGCCGAACCCGCATTTAAAGTCCCTCTCAATATATCTTTGCCTTTCCGGTAAATATCTGCGTCTCTGCACCACTAGTCTCAGTTAACAGTTCCTTTTATTGAAAGCTATTTTTCCCGTTTAATCCCACCTAATAGAAGGTTCTTGTTCTTCAATATTTTCCATAGAGAATAGAACAGTTGTCATTGTTCTTCCTTTTATGCGGGCGGGGACGGATTTGGATCATCAAAGACGTCAAGATCAGATAGAGGCCCTCATCTGTGATTTCCTCTGTATTTCTTTAAATATTCCTTATGAATCGCTTATAAATATATTCCATATAAAGTGTACTCTCTTCGCCATGGCTATGAAAAGAAAATATTGAATTTAATGCTAGCTCTATCAAACTGCATCAAGTATTTTATACAATTTAGATTATATATTTCCATCTGAGTTCAGTGACTTACATAATATTGCGAAGAGTCCGTCTGTCTGTCTGTCCCCCCCCCCTTTATCTCAGAAACGATCGGTGAACCGCGGTGAACTGCGTTGGATTTCTACATGCTAGAAACCTTCGGCTACCTTTTTTCATTCCCGAAAAGACCCTGTTCCGAACCCAGGTAATAATAATTTCCGTAAGATTGAATGCAATTTTTAATTTTCGGAAATGCAAGGCTTTCTTTTCTCATTCATATAAAAACCTAAATTTGGGTGGATTTGGTTGATAAATCAAACATTTAGGTGCATCGAATGAGAATGCAAGATATCTGCATGAAAGTTAAATTCACGTAATAGTTTGCATGCGTAAAACAAGTCTGTCTAATCGTTTTTAAAGGTTTAAGGTGATTTTTTTCTTTCGTGGATATCCCTGACAATTAATTCGAAAAATAATTAATCGAATAAATCACTGGTTAAAATTTGTATCGAAATTAAAATAATTGTCTTTTTGTGTGTCAGAAACAGTTTCACATTTGCATGCCCATGCTAATTAGGAAAACTGTTAGATGGGTTTATTCGTTCTCCAAAGAATTCCCAAAGATGAAAGACTTATTCGATGAATTGTATTTTGATTTTTCTGGCTACACTTCCCTAACATAAAAGTGAACTGCTAAGCATCAGTCACTAACTGTTAGGAGGGTTTAGGAACACATTAATAAAGCAGCACATGATGGGTTATGTTCTTTCCTACATAAACCTTATTTGCACTACTGGTTTCAGCGTGAACTTCAGCTGCGATTCCTTTCTCAGAGTGCTAATCTAAAACAGTCTTGAGAGTAAGTTTTCCGTTACACTTTACGGGAGAATTTTACAATGCTGACGGATAGTTAATGTTTATCAGCAGTGCTTCATTGAATATGGATTGATTCTTGGCAAATAGGCGCATTCTTTGATTCATAGTCCCAGGCGGTTTCACGTTTTTTTGGTGGATATTTTGTCTAATCTTAATCTTTCGGTGAACTAGCGATCGTGTAAATCCATGCTGGATTTCCTTTTGATAAAGCATATTTTTACATCTCTCTTGGTAAGCTGTTGCATTGTGATAAGCGAGTTTACGAAGGCTATTGATCTGAAGATGGATGTAAACTTGAGTATTAGTTGCCCTTGCCTACAGAGCCTCCCAAAAATGGCTTGGAGGATGTCCTGGCTCGATAGCTTAAATCGATAAAGCAACCGCCTGGAGAGAGGAAGATCCCAGGTTCGAGTTTTGCTCCCGTCAGACATTTTTCATGTTCGTTTTTCCTTGGGATTTTTACTTGGTTTACGCCTTTATGTGCTAAGTTACCCAAACCCTTTTCCTTGAAAAGTATTTGTATTCAATGGAATAAATTCAAGCTGTATAATGTAATGGGAATACTGAATAGGGGTTTTTGCACCTTTTGGTGGACATTATCGAAAAGTGCCACTAGATGGAGGGGAGAAATAGAGAAATGTGTGTGATTGCTGGTTGAAGATTGATGTGTAGAGTGGTCGGTAATAAAACATTTAGGTTCATCAAATGTATTTGAATGCAACATATCTGCATGAAAGTTAAATTCACGTAATAATTGATGTGTAGAGTGGTCGGTAATTTAATGTCAGGAATAGTCGAAATATTAGAAAATGGGTTCTGTAGAAGTGATTGCGCCCCCATTGTATAATAGCGAATTTGGGTATGTTTGGCGAAGTATAGTAATGATTACTGTTGGGAATATATAATCAGGGAAGCGTATTTGCCGAAAACAGGAGACACATCCTGGAGAATGACTTTACGTGGACTGGAAACTGTGATTTTGCGGAAGCTGTGTTTTGAAGTTATTCTGAAATAACGCGAAGATGGACGGAAGCATAGTGACATAAATGTTACGCTACAAGAGAATTCAAAAGGGAGAGGAAGACCAATATCAAGCCGGTTCTGTGAAGTGAACGAGGCTCAGGATATTCCCTTGATAAATGGGAACGTACGCACAAGTGTCTTTGCCTCTTAAAGCGGCGCCTGCTTTGGAGGATCGGCTGTTTCCTTGTAAACGGGCGAAATGCATAGATTGCGTGGGAGGAGTTGCTAGTGTGGACACGTGTGGCGCGGACGAAGTAGTAGAATGAGAACACGTGACTTCAAAGACGCCCGCAGCTTCCCTTCCCCTTTCTCTCGGCCATTCATTAAGTCGCAGGAGCACCTTTTAAGGACGGCCCCTCTCTCTCATCACCGCCTTTTTATTTCCCATTCGCACTTGCTGTTTCATTGTCTCCTCACTGCTCCACTTCTCTTTTTTCATTTCTTTGCGGAATTAACGTTTTATGCGTGAGATGTTTCATCCTCACGTTCAAAGGTCGTCCGCGCGCCCTCTTTGCATATACCCTCGGAAATGAGAGCGGCTGATTCTGTTTCCCGAGGATTCCCGAATCCATAATCATTTCAGGAGTTCATGTATGTCATATTTTGTAGAAAAGTATTCGATACTGCTGTTTAATTTTCCTTTATTTTATCTATTTATCTACATCTGCGATTGTGACCCAAGTATGATCATTTGGTTAGGCATTTATCGATTATTTCTTTGGAGATTTTTTCGTAGGCGATTGACCTACAAATGTTTTACTTTCCTCTCCTAATCCTCTAGATCAGAGTTTCCCAAACTTTTCCTCCGGCGGGACACTTTATCAATTCAATGATATCAGCGGAACACCTAGGTTACTTTTTCTTAATTCAAAACTGAAATTCATACAAGAATTATCATTCTTCGTAAGATTCCGTGGAACACTTAAAAACTCTTTCTGGAACACCAGTGATCCGCGGAACACACTTTGGGAAACCCTGCTCTAGATAACTGAAGTGCTTTCCTTCGTGGACGCATTAGCTCAAAGATCGCGTCGGACTAAATCATACGTGTTTCAGCTTCGAAAGAATTCAGATTGTTAAAAGTAGTATTTAAGCGATGAAAAACGCATGATTCACAAGCTTGATTAGGTGAAAAACGAAAGAGGAAAGTCTGCCTTAGTTGGGAATCGAAACCGAGTCTCCCAGTGTCTGGGCGGTTGCTCTTACCTCTAAGCTACCACAACAGAACAATCTCCCCTTCAATTTCTTAGGCGATGACGGGACTCGGTATAAAGGTCAGAGCAAGCACGTGCAAAGTGGAAGATACAGGTTCAATTCCCGGCTACGGCAGACTTTTTCTCTTTCATTTCTTCATTTAAGACAGCATTACATGCAAATTGTAGAAAGTATTGACCTTTTTCCGACTAAAGCCTTTTAAATGACTAAGTATCTCGGAAAGTTGAGATATTTTGCGGCTCCCTTTGAGATAAATCGCGCCACTACGACTGAGAAGCACTACTATAGGCGGAAAGTTATTTAGTATACATTAGCTAAGTGTTTACCATTTCGTTTGTTTGTGTACATCAGTTCATATATGTGAGTAATGCAAACATTTACCTTCTTCATTCTTAGGGGGCGATTTCAAAGGACTTCCTTTGTATATGAATGCCGGGCAATATTGTCTTGCGTCTAATTCGAGCGAATACCCAAAGAATAGATCGGCAGACAGAATTCCAAATTGCTGAATTTATTTATTTTTTAATGTCCTTTATTGCCACGTGAAGAAATGACCTCAAACCCTTCAGCTTAGAACCATTTTCTTGTAGTCTGGATGTTTTAAAAACTACCAAGGAAAAAGGATATGGAAAAATTCTCGTTGTACTGGGACTCGAAGTTGGATCTTCCACTTGCCAGGCGTCTGCTCTAACCTTCTTCATGACGTTTTAAACATCCAAACGTTTAAAAAATAATTCCCATACGCGCAGGATCGAGACCTGAATTAGACACTTGAAGAGATGTAGAACTTTGATTGCTGGTATAAGTTAGCTGCCGTTTCCCGGCTCAGTTCTCCTTAATCCATTTATGCTTATGATGTTACAACAGTGAATGTTTCCTTATGTAAAAATTTATGTTTCAGCCGTTGAATTTTTAAAACGATCGTCATAGCAAGTCTATTATAAAAAAAGAGCTATTGGCTAACGATATAGTGGTGTTTACACCCCCTGCCACACGCCGAAAGGCGGTTTCCATAGTATCCATGTAGATGTAGGTAATGTAATCTGTAGATTTCATTCATAATACATTTTTCTGCCGATTATTCATACGAAGTCAACCATTATTACTTAAGATATGAGGTCGTCAACCTTATTTTTGCCTGTCGCCCACCTCATGTTACCTACCGCTCACCGTTCTTCTCTTGTTAACGGTATGATTTCCCTACTGTCTAAATAATTTATCACTCATGGAAGTAATTTTAGTAAATAAATTTATAATTATAAATTTAATTATACAATTAATTTACATCCTTCAGCCATTATTAAGAGTTGAATGTAAACTGGGACTCCCTAGTCCCAATTTTTCCGAATAAAGACGTTTGTATTGTATCGTATTTTAGTTTAAAATCTGCAAAAAGCCGTAGTTGGCAAGCAAGCACAAGTGTATGGGATTCAAACCGGAGGGAAATTGGGTTTTTCGTGGCTGCGCTTTGCAAGGCCACGCGTATTATCCCAAATACGTATTTCGTCTACCAATCCATCCTCTGGGGATGAAGAGGACTAACTTCCTCTATCCTTCATAGATATTAAACATTGACTTGCATTAGCATTACATCTTAGCTGTTGCATGCATGTCAAAGATCTCCGTAAGAAAGTATCTGGTTTAGACAACAAGAAGATCTTGAGCGTAACAATAATCATTTTGTCTAACGGAAATGTTTATCTTAATATATAAATATGTACAAAAATATCGTTTTGCGAAAAGTTTTTCTCGCGTAATTTTCCCTTTTATTGGCAATCCAAAGCAAACTCATGAAATAAAGTGTTCGCGGCGATGCGTATAATCTGATACGTCTCATTATAATTGTTTCGAATTTGCTGTAATTCCCTGCGCGTACAAATAGTCAGTTAACCGCGTTGTAATCAAACGCGTAAATACCAAAGGAATGTGGATAATAATGTTTTGCTAAACGGAATGAGTGTATCTGATGAAGTTAGTTTGCTGCAATCGGAGTGAAATACCACAAAATGTCCGCGAATGTCAACATACGCGAGATTATCGGAAGCTAACGTCGAGTGTGCTCTTGGAGTGTGTGCCGCACGTACCCGTTTATTGGTCTTCCCCAGAATTTTCAATTTAAATTTGTTTCTGAAACTCGTTAATATTCCTTCTGTCATAAATTGCTGTAGTTATCAAGCTATAGGTAGTTGATTTTTATTTAGATTTCTCTGTATCGACCGCTATAAACTATCGAAAATATTTTGTAGAAGTATGACTCACTTTCAATAGCATCTTTTTATTCGACTTAAATTGTCTCTCTCGTGTATAAGACGGATATAATCGTCGAAATTTCCTGTTGAAAGGCCAAATAAGAGCGAGAATACGTGGTATTCCTTTCCATCTTTGATCTCTTTTTAGAGCAAAAAAATGTTTTTGCTGAAATCTTGTGGAATCGCTTTTTTGGCCCGAAAGAAAACTGAAAGTTTTAAAGATTTAGGATTAAAGATTTAAAGATCTCTGAGCCTTCTAAAGATCACCGTGAGTTATTGAATAGAGTGGGTATCGGATTAAATAAGCAGAAACGTGCTTCGCACCGGAAGCCTTCTTTCGGCCTTTCGATTGGGAAGCTCCGCGATACGAAATGCAAAGCTAAAACATTCTCTAAGTTTCCAACAACTTTTAGTGTCGATGAATAACCCTTTCACTGTCATTATTAACTAAATTGCTCGCTCGTTTTAAAAAAGTTGGTTAGAAAAAGGGATTTAGGGCTTTATCTCGACTCATGGGTTACTTTTACCCTTACTTTTCTCCTGGCTGTTTTTAACCCCGAAGTTGGACTAACAGCGAAAATTCATTGATGATGGGAGTTGAGAGGAAGCATTTTAATCTATATATGGTGTCCAAACGTTTTTGTTTTCCGGAAATCTTCTCGGGTTTTAATCGCCGCCTCCGGTATCCCAGAAATGCTTTACCGGGAAACCATGCCCATCCCCCGCGGTTATTCTAAAAATTTTGGAAAATTCTTATTCATTTAATCGCTCTTCTGGTTAACCAATAAAAGCATTTTCTTATTACGACGAAAATTTCGCACGTAAGTACTTTAAAAACCCCTGATACGGAAACGACTTCGGCATTCATATGCTCCGTGTGTGTCCTGGATTTCTTCGACGTACCCGAACGAACCCGACGAATCCCGTTTGCGCACCATCAGCCTTAGACACCCAAAATGTATACGTCGTTTTTCTCGAACGATGTCCCTAATCGGCATTCGATTAATGCCGACTAACGTTTTTTTGCGTACAAGGAGAAGATGCATTCGGGGGTGTCGAGGGCGGCATAGGCGTGTGTATCGGGGAAATGAAATGCATCCCTTTGAGCGAACGGTGGTGGAGAAGGAGCAGCAAATGGGAAGGAAAAAAAATGAAAAATAAAGTGCTACTACGGCTCGCCGTCTTCTCTCTCTCTACGGGTAAATATAGGCTGACATTGACCTCCATTTGAAGTCCACCCATCCCCTCGGCTCCCCCATTCCACCGATACACCGACTCCCTCTCTCTCTCTCTCTCTCTCTCTCTTATCCCATTCATGTTCGAGACAGAGGGCAGACAGCGGTGGGAGGAAAGGGGAAGCAGAGATAGTAGAGGGAAAGGAATTTTGGCGGGAGAGAAAAGTTAGCGGGAGAAGAGTGATGGTGGGTGCAGGGATGAAAACAGAGCGGGAAACCGGTTCAATTCCCTCGCTTTCAACCTCTGCCGAGTTTGGCGTTTCCGATGAAATCCACGCACGAGCAGCTGCTTGCGTGTGACTCGCGACTCTTCCGATAAATCACCTCATCGCCTCTCGATGCCATCGATTTGCACCGATTGACCGTTACCGCGAAGGCGCTACGCACTTAGTTTCGAACGGTTCCCGTAATTGCTGCTTTTAGCCTGTTAAGGGTGCAAAGGGAGGTTGGTTGCTGAGATTGCATTTTAAGTGACGTAGTTCAAGCAACTGATCAAGATGTTAGAACTGTCGCAGTACATTTTGATTTTAGGGAAGAATTAGACAGTGTTCCATGTGAAACTGATCCTAAATTTGATATCATACCCAGTTGACGGAAAGGTTGTGGGGTGGATAAAATTTTCCCTCGAGAACAGATTTCAGAAGGTTTTGTGAAACAGCATTATATTCTATCATTTATGCACGGTACATTGGCGTTCCACAGGGAAGCAATTTAGTGCCGCTTTTGTTGCTAATCAAGCCGACTTGGGAATCTCTTCAACGACTACGTAATAATCACTTCCGAGAAATTCTAAAGGAGAGGGAAAGGAAATAGATATTGGATATCTTTGGCGAACTAGGAAATGGAGAAAACAAGATAGGGACAAACTCTATGAGTTGTTACTGTTACGTATAAATAATAATTTAGAAGTCGGAGTTTCAAGAATATTTAATCCGATCCCTATTTCTTGGTAAATGGATGATCGGAAATTCGTCATCGATCCAAATCTTTGAATAGGTTATGCTCCTCTATAGATCCTCATTGTAGCGGGAGGTTCCGACATAAAATCGAATCAGTATGTTATAGAACGATTTGGATGACATGTCAAGTTGACGATGCTTGGCAGCTTGATCTAAGTACAAAGAAGTGTTAGCTATGACTTTCACGGAACACTGGAATTAACTTGTACAAATCTAGGAGGGGACACCCCCATAGAGTCAAATAACTTGCTTTTCTCGTATTCGATTTCTTCTCGTATATTGATGCGCGATTAGGGACCCACATGAATGAGGGTTGAACTCCAGTTTTAAGATGGTTCAACGTAGAGCCCCTTGGTTCGTAAGCGGAGATGTCAGATTCCACCGGAATGTGACATCTTTCGGCTGTGATAAGGTCCATTGGATGCTGTTTGAATGGATTTGCATTTCCAGTTTGCATCGTTTGCAAACTCCATAAGACATTGTCAGAACGTTACAAGGAAAAAATTGCTAAAAATAGATCGTTACTTTTGGTATTTTTTCCTGCAGTGCATTTTAGAAGGATACAGACTTAAAGGCTGGATTGGAATTTTGCTGTTATGTAATAAATTTCCCCTACTAAAAAATATCCCTATCCATATGTTACAGGTTTTTTCGCGCAAAATATGTAAATGTTGATGATGGTAATTAAACCTATTTACTTACTATGCCCCTACAAGTAGTACTTTTTAACAGCAAGTCCGGATAACATTTTGAGAGAATGATAAGGAAAGATCAAAGAGAAGAGTAGACTAGAAAGAAAAGAAACAGTTGCCCCTAACCGCTCTGATCTTTGCGTGTACTTTTAGGGCTGCAATGAAACGGGTGTCGAAAGATTCGTCGCATACCTCCCGCTAATATTTAGTCTTAAGGGTCGATCTTGGAAAAAAAGTTCACAGTTCATTCGGTTTCATTGTTATATCGGTGCTTTAAATACCAAGAACATTTTTTGTAGAATCTTATTTGCGAAATTAGTTAATCCACGAAGGCAATGATTTATCCCTTAGTATTTGTGGGATTTGTTTGCTAAGTTTTCGTTTTACAAAAACTCGTATGTTAATATTTTATTCGTAAAATACTTTTAAAAGCCGCTTCATGAGCGAGATGGCGGTTTAACCTGGATATGAGATCATTTCTTACACGTCACATTATTGATTGACTTTCAGTTGGATATCTAAAACCCATATACCTGCGGCAGAGCTACAACGGAAAAAACTCTGTGTCATGGAGTGAATTTTCGTCAGTGGTGCTAAGAAAGTAAGAGCGATGACTTTCCGTTTTATCCAGGCCTCATTCAGAACAAATGTAATATGAAAGCTGAGTCCGAAATCTCAATGTATGCTACGTTAGGCGATTCGTTTCAATGAAAGTTGCGAAGATGGAATTATAAGCACAATTCTCAAAGTCTAAGGCGGGGAATCTTAGAATGAAAGGAGCGAGAAATTATGCTTTTATGTTTTGACGAAATGAATGTAATTACTTTTTACTCTTACGGCGAGGTTGAGCCAAAATGACTTCTCCTCCTCATGTAATTTGGAGATATTTCAGGATTATAACATGACACTAATAAACCAAAAAAATTGACTACAATTAACTCAACCTCGAAAAACATGAAAACATTCCAACAAACCGACAAATGTAGATACTGTATGATTGGTGGAAACGTTGGATAAAAAATAAGAGGCAGTTTAGTAGATAAATAGAATGTAATAGATAAAAAATAGCTAGAGATACAGATAAACACACAAATATTTGGGTTGTGGAGTAAAACTCCTTAGCTGAAGATCTACGCGCCGAAAGGCGAACCCACGATGCGGGGGAACGCCCACGCTTCGTAGACTCTTGCAATTATTATTATTTATAATTAATAAATAATTTTAGGGGAACAAATTTCAACATTGCATATGCACGGAGGAAGTAGTTTTCCTGCCGATATCCTCAATCACTTGGGAAGGCGATAAATTTAGCAGTGAGAGTTTTCTATCTTGTTAAACTTAAAATATCGTAGAAATAGTTCAAATTACATATTACTGATAGAGGAAGAGGTTAGTGTGGCCTGCTAAATAAAAAGTAAGGGCCACGTAGATGAGACCAGAATGACCATGGACCACTAGATGAGAATTTTAAGCAAATGAAGGTTATTTTTATAATTTGCAAGGAGTATTTATTTATACGTAAAAATATAAATAAAGAATGTGGTATTTTACTTTATTTTCAGTAGCAAAATTTTTGCTATAAGAAATAGTAGAGGTGGATTTTCTTAAGATATCTTTTTTTGATTGCTGCCTTTCATTCTCAACTTTTAAATAATTACTAATTTTTGTAAATAAGCACAATGTTCAAAACTCGCTGCGAGTATCAGGTTGAACCCTCACGTGCATGGGTACCTTCGGCCGTCTTTTTCGTCAAGGATTTCCCTAATCTTTTTGTACATCAATACTTTATTACTTTGGAATAATAAATAACGCCAAGCAAAGTAAGACCACTGTTTGATTATCTAGAGCAGTTATTTCACTCTGGTTGTAACTAAACTTGTCACCGGAAGTCTTTAAAGCTATAAAAATACGAAAGTTTAGTGTACTGAACGGTATTCTTTCGTTCCCTCCGAGATAATTAACTTAAAGTTTTCTTGTTCTGGTCCAAGACGTAATTTTTCTGTTCAGGTTCGGTTTTCAGTTTGTTTCCGGTTGGGTGCCTTTCATAAAGCTTAACTACCTGTGCGTGAGATTGACTGCTTCGCTTTTCCGGACGTCGTTTTTCCTTCCTGCTGCGAGTGCGATATTTGCACAGGGACGTCTTAGCGTTTTCTCGAGATGTACAAAAAAGAGCTGATGGATACTATTGGTCCCTTTCTGTTAACATTGTAATGCTGGAAATTCTCAAGTGTGGTCCATTTTCATAGGAAAATATTTGGTGTAAATTGGGTGATCTTATTACTTACTTATTCTTTTTACGGCAAATACGCTATTATTTTGGAAAAAATACATTAACGAGGAGAATTATTTTCAAGTTCATTTTTCAAGACAATTCTTCCAAATCTTCGCAAACACCTGGCAAGACACTCCGAACAGTGGTAGGGGGTGACATTTTTTTCTGAGAATTAAAAAACTTCTAAATTATCATTCGCATCACAAGGACAGCCCGTATACAGAATTTAAAGGTACGTTTACTTGAGTTTATTTTCATATAGTCCCTTGATCTTCAACGCCATTGATTTATAGTCTCTTTGGTTTTGATTTGCGTGAAAAGAATTTATCTACTAGAAAGTTAGTTCACAGTAGTTGCCGCTGGTGTAAATTCCACGAAGTGATTCGTGCCTTGATTCCCGGGATTGCGCCTATTGAGTCTCGGAATCTCCGGAAAGCTTCGGAAGCGTTGATCACTGCAGTAGAGTGCGCTAAAATTTAAGTGAGTCAGGTAACGAAGGGTTTTCAGTTACTCCGCCTTATACCATACGGTATCATGTCCGATACTTGTGTAATTATAAGGTCGTAAAATGTGTTTGTATACCCGTGGTTCCTCACGTGTACTTGTGCCGTCGCAGGGCGTGGCTTCTGGGCGGCCGGGCCAACAGCAGCCCCCTTTCGCTGGACCCTCCGGCGGAGGATACCAGGGACAGCCGGCGGTTGTAGGCGGTGGGGGCGGGCAGGCGCAGGGAGGGAGCGGCGGGCAGCCTCCGCCCCCGCAACAGCAGTCTGGCGGCAGTCCCTACCCGCCGTACCCGCACCGGTACCCCACTCCTCCCGGGCAAGGAGTCGGCGGGCCCAGACCGCCTCACCAGGGCCAGACGTACTCTCCGCACCAGGTAATAACAGCAATTTCTCCACGGAACCTTCCAGAAAATCATTCAATTTTTACCGAACATAATTTCATTATTTCTGTATAAAGTGACTTAACGAAACCCTTGCAGTATAGACCCTAGTTGCATGTGCCAAAGTGATCCTGTTTAGAGTCCTGAGATAATAATGCACTAATTAATGTAATCGGAGAGTTTAGCTACTTCTGATTTTGCGTTGTTCTATTTACTGGCGCGTCTCCGTTCCTCTGCATTGCTGCGCCCTTGACTGGGGATCGGGTGCTTTCATTGTCTCTATGATTTTGCTTTTGACTAGCTACGTTTTGATGTCAAGTAATTGTATTACTTGTCTATATACTACGGAAAAAAGATGTAAATACTTCAGGGAATGTTCGAAAAAAGAAATGCCTAATTTCGTTTTCCGAACTTTTTAATTGTTACCGAGAATCTGGAAATTTTTCGTTAAGATATGATAAAATTTTCACAGGTAAGGAAAGTTCGAATTCGTTGCAAAAGGGCAAGGCTCCGACTGTCTTCGGACAATTTGATGCCTCGTAGTCAATCGCATTTAAGGTCGCTTTATGTTGTGTACTCAGCTCATTTGGTTGTTCCCAAATAATAAGAAAAGTTTCGTTCCTAAAGGGTTCTGGCTCTTAAGGGCTATCGCCCTCGCCCTTGATTAGACACCTTCAGAAATCAGTGTATGTATATGTTGGAAATTGATCTTGGCTATCAAAAAGCATTTTCCGGAAATATTACAAGGTGAAGTTTGTATAGCTTTTTGTATTAAGTTTGGAACTGTGTCTAAACATCGATAAGGCTTCCATTACCAGAGAACCTTTAAAAAATGATGCTGGTTAAGTGAGCTGTGTTCACCCATTTTTTGTTTCCTGAGCAAGAGATGCTTTATAGCAACGTTTCCTAACTGGTGGGACGCGTACATACCACCAGTGGGAAATTCGAGCCTATCTGGTGGGACTCGAATAGGTTGATGTTTTATTTTATTCGGTTAAGCATTTTATTTTTCATCGTTTCCTGCAAATCTTCCGAGAATTTCAAGTCATTAGCTAATTAAATTTTCGTGGACATTACGACAGTTAAAGAAACATTTTTTGTCTCTTGGTTGCTTCGAGGAGATTGAAAGTGGGACTCGAGAGCACAAAGTATGAGAACACTGCTCTAAGGAATTTTTACTCCTGGTGATGAGGGATAAGTTAAATTTTTTGATGGGACGCGCTTAGTTTTAATTATCTTTTATTTTTTCCCCAAAAAAATTTGCTGGAGGTTTCAAATCTCAAAAACTGGCATCGTGTCTATTATAGATACACTTTAAATACATCGTATATATGCACCCTTCTTCGCTATTTATGTCGGCATATAGGATACAAATTCACAACCTTAATAACAAGCGCTATAAACCCATCATGTGTCGTATAGGTTGCGAATCCTTGAAAGAAAGGAGATTAGATGGTAGGCTGCGATAATTTCAGAGAAAGTACAGTTTCGGAAGACGTAATCGGTATTATGCGATCTCTCTGCTACTTCCTCCGATCCGACAATGGGCGTAAAATAAGAGGTATAGAAGCTAGGAAAATTCGTTTTAGGGACTCATTCTTTCCGCAAACGATACAAATAAGCTAAAGAGGTAACTCAACAACTGGTGTTTACACCCCCTGCCACACGCTGTAAGGCGGCTTGCAGGCAGGAATGGATTTATTAGACGCAATAGGTACTAGCTGAGGGTTCAAACATATAGTGGGTCTCAGTAAGACTTTTTATGAGCTCTAAGTAATGCACAATAAATTCTTGTTTTTCTCTTCGAGAAAGAATTTTATATTTGTTGAGTAATTACGTAATAAATTTAAAGAAATGGTTGTATTGCCATGTCACTACATGATGTAAAGTCAGTTCATCGTAGAAATGTATAGAAATATTATGTATTGTTATTCAAAGCTGTTTATTCTTATCGTAGTGAAGCAACTGAGATTTCAATGGGATTTATATTTGTGTATTTTACGAAAACAATTTAATATTCACCCATAATTCTTAGTGTAGACCTCAATCTGATATTTGCGCCTAGGGCCTCTTAGCCTAAATCCGCCCCTACTTGTAGGGTATTTATTACTGGAAAAAATAGATATCTATTCTAGATGTAGAGGATTCGATCCCAATGGTCCCAAATCAAGATTTTTACCATAAGAATTCCTTGAGCTGATTTTCGGAAAAAGTTTTGTAGCACTTCCCAATTTGAGAAAGAATAGAAATTCGAGGTATTGTGGAGGAAGTTGAAAGTTTTCATAAAACTCCCGTAAAGATCCTTAGCTCAACGCCAGGCGGGTACGAATTACCTCCATATCAAGTACATTGCTGCGATTCTCAGAATTTTCTTAGAACGATGCGCGGAAAGATGAACGATCTTCGCCCGGCACGAGAATAGGGGACGTTACGTTTTACGTAAACATGTTCGACCTTTTCCCAGGCGATCCTGAGTTCGACTCCAGACCGCTATAATCATTCATCCGTAAGAAATACCTCGTAAACTTATCCGTGAGAGTTGTCCCAGCCAGTATCTCCAAAGGGACCTTTTGGGTCACCACGGATTCTTCGATCACGTCTTCAAAATGCATGCAACGTCTACTCGTACACAATATTATCCATTGTAAATCTGGATGAGTATGTATGCATTCTCATCTTAAAAGTTGTATAAAACTAGCTGCGGTCGGCATGCGACCAACTATTCAACAGTAGCGCTATCTTGTAATTATTTTCTGCTCCGGTCCTGTGAAAACGCCTACTTTCGGATCATTTCCGGTTTCCCACCGGCAGCCTCGGCGGAACCGGTTTTTTCGCCCAGAGCATTAAATATTACCGTTCTTTCGATTTGCTTTTATTATATTCAACTTTTTAATAAAATTAAATGTAACTGAATTTTGGAATGGATCTTCTATTAATTAATATATATAGCACCTGTTCAGTCCGTTTCGTGTGAAATCTGCTGGAACGTCACGTTGAAAAGTTCTTGAAAGAAATGAGGATATACTTTTCATAAGTTATTTATCTTCCGTGTTATGACACCATCATTAGATAGTCTAATGATGTGTGATGATGTTGTGATGGTCGATTAAATAAAATTAAAAATTACTTAGTGAAATTTTCAAATATGACCTTCCATCGAATTTCACTTGACTCAATTAAATGATAAATATAAATTCTGTTACACCTAATTAGAATGTGAACTGAAAATCATAATGGAGTAAAGGTTTTCGGTTATGGTTCGGTTTTCACTCCGGCAAAAATAACTGTTTTTCTGTTTCGGCTCGTTTCCGGTTCGTTGCCCTGCCAGTTTTGAGTTTTCTCACAGAATTGTCGGTCGAACTCTTGTCAGGGACACTGGCCATACTGCTACGTTGTCCCATTGCTTTTCTACCCGCATTTTGCTCTCAGCAGAATATAAATTATTTCTGTTGTGGCGTATTCTGTAAAATATAGATTACACTCACTGAACATGAATAATTCTTATAAGTTTTAGATGATCTAAAGAGATCCACAATTATTCATTGGATAACTGCGTTCGTCTTTTATAAAATCGGCCCTGGTTCGATTTCTAGTGAGGGCCTATCATAATACAGTGGTAGAGGACCGATTTTCTTTCTGTCATTTTCTGTTGTGTATGTACACGAATTGAAATAATTGAATTTCCAATCTTGTTTGTCACTAAAATGCGGTGATGAAAAAGCTTCCGAATCCTTCACCAACAATCGGAAGGTACTCAAGCAAGATACGTATCTGAAAGAACAGGTGGCAGACCTCTAGGGTTTCGAGTTACGTAGTGTCATTGATCATATTTTAAATATGGTGTCAAGAGAAGAATGGTAGGAAGTGCTTACGCGGACTCTTATGTGCGTTATAGATCGCTTCGCCTTATGGACAAGTGTACGGTGATCAGCAACAGCGGGCGTCCTCATGGGCGCAGCACCAACACCAACTCTCCCAGCAGCAGCAGCATCCCGCTCCACCTCCGCCAACCTCACAGCAACAGGCGCAACCCAATCATCAGGTAATCCACTCATTCCAATCGTTGTAAATTCTCTTGTAAATTATGTCCAAAGTCGCACATCGACCTGCGAACTTGTTCGGTCTTAACTTCCCTAAATCAAGTGGATGGTCGTAGTGAATAATGTCGGAATATTGTGGAATGATTCACCTCTTAGAACTTGCCTACGTTCAAATCTTTAAATGTCAAAATCGGGGGTGTAGGGCTTTTGGCGGGAATGGGAAATTTAGCCACCACGAATTTCGGAGGAATTTAAATACCAACTACTCATACTATAGAACATTTGGGAATTTTTCTTTCTGTAATATGTATGTGGTTTTCGTGAGGTCCTTCAAACAATCTAGAAGAAGATGAATACGTTGTGATACCTTGAATGTGGCGTTTGTTTTCTGTTTTGTTGAAAGAAGGATGGGGCGAATTTAAGCAATCAGCGGCCCAAGGCGTGAAGATCTCAAGGCTCCCGGATAGCCAAGTGGGCAACGCGTTCGTCTTCTGTGAAATCAGTCCCGGGTTCGATTCCCGGTGGGAGCCTACGTGTGAAATGACCTCAGCTGTTAAAGAACTTTTAACAATGCTACTACTACATAAGGGTCTCTTTGAGAATCCACCAAGATATTATTCACCTTAAATAACAACAAAGTATTCTTTTTGGGTCCCCATAATGGTGAGGCCCTCAACTAAGTGCGCCTCGAGGTAAATCCGTCCCTGAAGAAAGGTATGTCTTAGTAGGACAGAATGCGTTCAGAAATCACCAGTAATTGTATATGGGACTACATTAATCGATAGAATGATAATACATGCAGCGAAACGGCTGCGGCGAATCTTCATAGAAACTTGCGTTGGAATGTGTCGCTACGTTTCGCACATACTCGACGAAATTAAATATTAGTTAACAAAGTTGTAAGGATCGTCTGTGTATCTGTACTAGAAACCCCGAAATCAGCCTGGATCTCAATCCTATCCGCGGTTAAATAACGAAAGCTTTGGGGAAAACAATGACGTTTAGTAGACTAGATTAGGTACGATGTATTTTGCCATAACTTTCGTAATTGAGCGTGATTTTTACGAAAGTTTCCGCGTAGATGCAGCACGATGGCCAGAAGAATATCACTTTTCATGGCGTTTAATTAGGAGTGGGCAGAATAAATGCTATTATTCAACACCATCCATACCTTAATGGCTTTCGCGTTATCTCAGCTATGACCAAGACTTCGGCAGAAGTAAATGAGAGATGAAATTTTCTTCATCCCGTGCTAAAAGACGTATGAAAACATTACATTCGCCAAGTGTTGGTGGCAGGAAATTGTGAATCATGCAGTTGTGGGAAATTAGTGAGGGTAATGGTTTCTAGATCCGATCACCGTAATGGAAAATGACTGCGTGAAGTTTTTGGTGCGAATGTATTTCACGGATGTTATCTCTTTGTATAGCGGAAGTTTTCGTGTTATTAAAAATACGTCAGGTGAGCATTGTAGAATTGGTTCCATCATTTTCGTCGTAATTTGTCGGAATTAAGGAAAAATATTGGGAGGAATTTTGATAAGATGCGATAAATGACTGAGATACGGAAGATGTGGTGCCAAAATTGTAGAATAAACCAATTTGAGAATAGATTTGACTGGAAATCGTTATGTTATCTTCGAAGTGAAATAAATTTAGCAAAACTAAAATTCGTTGAAGTACGTATTTTGAAGAGTGTTGCTACCTTTCTGCAGACGAAATCCCCGATTTTTAGAGAATGACGTCTCGACTGTATCTCTTGCATTTTTAAGTCGGTCCGGACTTCGGAGTCTAAGAGTGGCGTGTAACGATCCTAATCCCGAAACACAATCATCTATTTAATCGTAGGATAAATCTTTAAACTGTTTCTGTGGCTCAAAATAAAGCAGTTACAGTCGGCTAACAAGAACGAAACAAATTAATATAAATAGAAGATGATGCTAAGTTTATCGGTGATATTTGCATTACATAGTTTGCACTCGCATTTCTAATCTGTTGATTAAAATTTTATTCCTACCCACAGATGAACGAAATATCTCATTCCATTTGTACACTTGTCCTAGTGTCGCGTGGAGTTAGTAGAAATGTCTCAACTAGGATGTGAGATAAGATGTTTCGCTATATAAACTGACATACCCTCACGTAACAACATTTCACTTATTCTAGGTACAATGCTTTTTGATTTTAAAGT
>KZ308404.1:0-39887 GCA_000376725.2 Ladona fulva | reverse complement strand
ATTTTTAAACATGCATTAGTAAATATTATTCGTTCGCAATGGGGATGAATGAGTTAATTTATAATAATTTTGTGAAATCCTGTGGATCGAACCGAAGAATAGTAATAAGTAAATACCGTTGCTAAAATTATGATCATTTACGAATCAATACAATCATGCTTTCGCTGTGGTTTTATCTTGGAAAGACCATAATAATTGTTCTCTTGGAAGATAGAGGAGGAGTTATATTTCGTTATAGTGCTTAACGTAGTTTGGACCTCTCCTCTGATATGATGTTCGTTTCACCCTTTGAGTCTACTTGTTAAGATTTAACTGCTTTTCTGGTTACGACTGGTATCCAGGGTCAAATGCTGAGAGTAACATTTTCAATATCCGAGTTTGCTCGCTCCTGATGCTCCTTGGAACGTTGCAGGTGAGAGCCTTTTTTCATTAAATTGGATGTAGCCCTACCCAAAAATATGTTAAACTGTAAAATTTGAGGCTCAGTGCGTGCATCTCATTAAGTAGAGCAAGAATAACAAATTTCCAAATTATTTTTTACGATGTAGATTATCAGGGTATCGTGTCTTAGCATGACGAACTGAAAAAAAAACTGCTATTACGATTGCAAAGTTCGTAAGAGTGTTTAAAATGCATTTTTCTAAAGCTAAATTTAGGATTTGTGCTTCGTGGAATGACGCTATCAGAATAAATAAAGACTTCTCTACCTGACCAATGATTTATATTTTTCTGCCGATTTCGAGAATTGCTTGTATTCATTATTTATTTATGTATTTCACCCTTACGGCGAGGTTAGGCCCAATGGGCCTCTCTTACACCTTACCTCTGAGTCATAGATATAAAAAATTACTCAAATGAATTCAACTTACAACTAACATATATTGTAAATTAATACAAATCTAAAAGTCTTAATATTACATAATGCTAAACCTAAATTAATACAAACTTTAAAAAAAATAAAATATAGAAAGTAAAAAAAAAGTAAAGTACACAAAGTAACAGATAAATACAAATAAAAAGATTTGGGTTGTGGGAAAAAAACTCCTCAACTGAAGGTTTACAGAGAAAAACCCACTATGCGGGAAAACGCCCACACAAGAAGGGGAGCGAAAAAAACCCGCGAAAACACAGATAAAAAAGCTTAAATATGGTGTACTGATCATTCTGGCAGCTCGAACTATATGTAACAGAAATCATGTACAATATGTAGAAGTATATTTTTCTCTCCCTATTCTTTAATTTGAAATAAATCAAAGAATTTTAGATTGTACATAAATAAACTTCTTTTTTATGCTCTCATTTAAATTAATATCAACGAGAATAGGGGCGGAAAAGCTTTTTAATGGGAGGCCGCTTGTGAAACTATCGGGCTGCATTGAATTGTGTTTTACTTGTATTTTAAGCAACTCTTCGTATTGCTTACGAAAACGAATATAATTTATAAATAAACTAAAGGGTATTCTTTGAATGTTTTCCTCTTTTGATATAAATAAGACAGATAAGAAAATTAAATATGTAAATTCGGTTTGATAAAGAAAGAAAGGCCACGAAATCCCTGCCATTACTACACTTATTTTTTCATTTATATACAAATTCTGTCTTATATTACTCTAATACAGTACTTAAAAACCGCCGTTTCCTCGAATTAGTTATAATTATAGTATCCCGCGTTACATGAGGGTAACAGAAACTTTGAAGTTTGCATTATATATCGTATTTTACAAAGCAGTTCCGTATTTGAAACATATATTTGCAAATATCGTATTTTATAATATATTTCGACGTTAAATGAGAACTCAAAGTAATTCTTTACCTGGCGTTTTCTTCTCTTTCATTTTTAGTTTAGACTAAAGCAACAAACGTGTGGTTTAGTGTACCGGAATGTATTAGTAAATACGTAAGTGTTCCTGTAAGGTAAGGAAACAATTCTCTATTGTGTATAAAGTATTTGTGCATTCTCTATTGAGAATTGTTTTCTAACCTTCAAATTCAACGGAATTTGAATTTCAACGGAAGGCTTCAAACAGTACAATTCTCTATTAAGAATTGTACTGTTCGAAGCCTTGCAGTCCGAGGTATTGCTCCGTAGTGATATTTTCAGTGGAAAAAAATGGTAGTTATAGGGCGTTTTCGTTTGGTTATTTGTTGGGATCAACGTAATCTAATGATTGTGTTTCTCTCTGCAGCAGCAGTCGGCGTCTTTCCCGAGCCGACCTCAACAGCCGTCGACACCCAACGCGCATGCTCCCGATGCAGGGGTGAGTGCAATCATCACTTGTACTAACTAGCCTTTAGTACCCCCAGTGCTCGAATGTTATTTGTTCAAAGCACTCTTTGCATCGTCGCTTTTTATTTTGGTGGGGGCGGATGGAGCGATCGGCGGCGTGGGAAAAAAGTGACAGTCTCCGCCAGTCGATAAAAGGTGAACATGCGCATAGGGCGTCGAGGGAGAGGGGCCCACGTCTTTTTGATCTCCATCCAATGGAATGGCAATCGCTTCTCCAAAATATTTTAACGCTCTTCACTTTCCATTTTGGATTTTTTTCTGTTTCTGCGATGTGTTCGTTTTTCCCTCCGTAATAAAGGCGATGTATTCTCATTATGTATTCCTTGCGTGAGCCGCTTCCCATTTATTCAAGACTGCAACCCGTCCGGTTCTCGATCCCACTATCTGAGCATCTAGAATTCCGGACAGAGCAACTTATTTCCACCAATTAACGTTTATGAAGATATCGCTATCTAGCGTCCATGTTCCCTTAGCTCGAAGGCTAGGTGTTTCCCCATTTTATACACCATTGGCTAACAAAGGCTTTGGAGAGGAAATGGGGTGTACAAGGCTAAATGAGGAGTGAGGTAGTTTGATCTTGCTTTCCTCTCTCAGCCATAATGGTATCAGTGGCACAGTTACACGTTCGGAAACTCTTTTACCATATGGGTAACGCTTTTCATTACATTCGATAAGGAATGAAGGTGAATTCCATTATTCAGCATCACTCATACATCGATAGGTTTTGTATTACCACAGCTTTGGACACTACTGAGGCGAAAGTAAATGAAGGAAAATTTTTTCTCCATCGGTACAATAATGCAAATTAAAAATACTCCGTTCATCAGATATGGTATATGGTAGCAATAACTGCTTAAACATACATCGTAACAGAGCACATTCACATTACTCTTTTCCTCCTCTTGGCAGCAAAATTTTAGATTCGGATGTGTCTGGGAACCGGCACAACGATTCCTCGACTCATCAGAGATTTCCTCGACGTGGCAGCGCAACTTTTATTAGGTGTAGAAACATAAGAGTTCATGCTTGGTATTTACACTATTATTCCGAATTTTGTCGATTCTTTAGCCTGCTTCATATATTGTCTTGGTTTCTTCAGTTTTTGCTTGAATTACGTAAATACTCCTCGGCTGTAATTTACCTCTACAGCGTTTATCCTTTCGAATTACCTATTACTTTGAATTAAATTAATAATTTGTGCAATAACTTCTTCTTTTTTTCTTTGTATCCTTACCCTTAAATAAAAAGGCATTGAACTTGTTATATGCGGCATAGTAACTAGTTTATTCTTGAAAGTTTCACCCAGTTTCATATCCTCAAACTGTGTATCTGGTCCTGGAAAAAGCTACCAGTTAGTAAAGCTAGTAATTAGTTTGGAATATTATTTCGGAAATCGAACTACGGTTTCATTGAAGATGTCATTGCAGTGAAACTGCTGTACTAAAGATATCGAAGAGTTGTTAACATATAAAAGTCTAGCAAAGCTGAATATATGCGATCCCGCAAAAAGGAGATAATGAATTTCACAGGAGGCACATACTTGCTTTAGAAGGTCTTACTTGGATGTGAGTGGTTCGATGGAAAGCAGGGCCTAATCTTGTAGGCAGAAGATCAAGCTAATTCCAGCAGTCTGATTTAGGTCTAAATATAGTGGAAAATTGTTAATCAGTAAGTTCCTCCAAACCGCCATAGTCCATTTTTAAGTTTGGAGTTACTGAGTATCTCTTTCCGGGTAATTAAAATTACGGATAATCGAAAACCCTAAAATTCTAGCCATATTGTTCGTCAATGATTACATGCAATGTTATTGGCGTTCCTTTTCGTCGCGAAGAACATTTGTTCGTGTGATTGTAATTTAAACTAGGATCGTCTAGCTTACGGACCGCTGAAGATTTAAAACCCTGTCTATTTTCCCAAAGTAGGTAAATAAGTTAGTTTAAAATAGGTGTAACTTATCGTAAAACATACACGATTGCCCACTAAATTCTTTTTTTTTTCGACTGCTGTTTTACGATGCTGAATAGTTCATTAATCGGTGTGGATTTCTCTAACGAGATATTCAGTTAATCGCATTCGTGTATTGGCTTTTTATTCCGGCAGTAATAACCTATGCAGAAGTAGATTTATTGTTGGAAATAATAGTTGTCTAATTCAAAGAGGTCTATACTGATCCTCGATGTCGAAAACGTCTCATAAGATTTCAATTCAATACATTAACTATGAAGTCCAATGTGCATCATTTTTTTCTCTTACTAAATACTATTGTATTTTCTTTTACGAAACACGACTCTGTATACGGATTGAGGTTGGCCTGTAAGGCGAAACCCTTACCGTCACTTTGTTAGTATCTAGGTTATTTTATATTTCATTTCAAGTGTCAAACGTTTAACGTTTTGCTATTAATTATTCCTATCAAAATTCATAGTTATCAGATCCAAAACCTCGTATCAGAATACATTCGAATCTTCATTAGAGAGTCGTTATTGTTCTCCCTATAACCCAAATCTCCTTTTCCTTGAAATTGAGCGCAATGATTCGTCGAATTTCCGCTCGAATTCTGTTAGTTTCTTCTATACGAGATGTGCTCCCAAGGCTTGAATCGTGTTTATTGGACTGGCGATCCTTATCAGTTGCGCCATGTATATTCACAGCTATGCGCTATGTGTGTGTGGAAAGATCAAGGAGGTTTCGTCGTCGTCTTCCATAGTCATTAGTTTTATTACAGTACCAGATTTCAGGGAGTAAAAATTAGGGGAACCATCCCTCTTGATTTTGTCCGTTTGGTGACGAAATCGGGAATGGGCGTACTATTTGCTCTAAAGTTAACCAAGGATTTCTCAGACATAACGTGAAGATTTGGATTCTGTCAATCTGAATACTCCTTGCTTTCTGTAGCGTTGTTAGCATTTCGAAAACATGGTGCCTAGGATTACCATAATCTTCTTACAAAGGTAAAATCTACATAGTGAGGTGTTTATTTGTTTTGCGTGTGTATTCAGAATTCACAAATTCTTCAGTTAACCGTACCTTTAGCTGATTAATGAGCGAAAAGATTTACGCTAAGTACTGGCTTCTTTATTAAGTAATAAATATATTTTTACGGCTTGTGACCTGTTATGGAAAGTGATTTATTTATTTGAGTTATTTTGAAATGAAAATCCATTTTTTGTGGGTCAATGGCCCTCAAACTGTTTCATTCGTGAGCCTCTGAAAAGAATTTTGGCCGATTTAAAAATCCACTGATACAACTGAATGCATGTCAACCAGAATTTTTGCGATTATAGAAATATATTCTCTGATCCTTCAATTCACTATAATCTTTTAACGTTTTTTTATTTGCCATTCGTCGCGTATCATAATTATAGTCGTTAAGAGTTAGAGCCATCTGAAGTTCTTTTACGTCGGTCATTTCCCAGCAGCTGAAACAGGCATACGCATACTAAAAATATTGAATACTAGGTTATGAGAAGGAAATGTGGATACTTCTGAAATATCTGTCGATGGTCAGGTTTAATAAAACCTCTCCAGTTAGATATTTTTTCTCAGACCCATTCATCGAATTATTCTATTCCTTGGAATTATCATTATTGTTAATAATGCGGTGAGTCAATTACGTCAAGTTTACTCCCCGCGCCACGTTAAGAACAATTGGCAGATATTTCGATTATCTTCTAAATCAAGCTTCACCTTCGGTTAACTATTAAAATAAGGGCACAATCCAAGTCATTACTTAACGTGTTAAATCATTTTGTCTATCCTCTTTGACTGTACTACATGCATTCCAACTTCCGGCATATCCATGCTTCTTTTCGGAGGCTCTCTTATTTTATCCATCTGCTACTTACGTCGATGCTTCGTTGTCTTTCTGATTTTGTAATCGAAACCTTCTTCGATGTAGTATCGTTACTCACATCGATGTATTACGGATACAAATCGATGAAATATCGATACTAAAATCGATTTATGATATCGATACGGCGCCTCTTAAGAAACGCCGAGGGTTCGAATCTTGGTCACGGCTTTCCTTCATTAAAACAGTTATCCGAAGGCTGCAAATGCGTTCCTTGAATATGACGGGAGGAAGCGTCCCGTGGCATTCCTTAATAAAGTACGTTCTCACGGTTCTTAGACACCTGCCCGTTGGCGAATGCGGCCCCAAGAGAAAAACGCAGCCCGAAAACATGCGAGGCGGTCGATTTAGCAGCGCCCTGCAAACCCTCCTCAAATTTTCAGACATTTTTTCATAATTTCGAAGGCAAATGCGTTTAACGCGCCATTACTCTCGGGCGCTCCAGACGAATCGATTCGCCGTCTCCTAGGATCTGCGCTATTTGTGCAGCCGATGCGTTCGTAGGCGCCTTCTCGTTCGTTCCTCAGCAGCCCTCTTCATTCCTTGTCTCTCTGCAGCTGGGATATCAGAGGATCTCTTTCCCCTACACCATCCCTCCTTTGTAGGGACGAGTGCGCCGTTGCCGCGCCTTCCCCTATTCGATCTGCCGCTCCTTCCTTCCCGCAGCCCTCTCCCGAGCGCTCCAACCCGTAGCCCATTCCCGGGAACCGATCCCCATCGATGTTTTTTACGCCTCCGCGATTTACCAAATGAATCGTTGGCGAATTATTTTCCGAGGCTGGCGTTTGGGGCGGAGACGTGGCAACGCGGCGCCGTCACTCTCCCCAAAAAGCGGTCGAACTACGGTAGTGTAGCAGAGGGAGAGGAGAGGGAGAGCGCGACGTTGCCACGTCCACTCCGATACCTTGTCTCTTCTCAGGCCGCCTTTTTCGCGTCTTTCGCCGATCCTTTTTCCGTTTAGTATCCCCTTCGGTCGTCGTGCACGTTGGCCCATCGACACGTGTGCACGCGAATTCTCGTTGCACGCTCTCGGAATCTGCAAGTTCCTTCGATCGGCAATGGTTAATGATCGAAAAGAATCGGCACTTAGGCTGTTAGGTATCGTCTCAGCCGCCTATTTTACGTGCTGGTAATTATGGAGGTTTTATTGCCGCGTAAACTCGTGTTTAGGTCGATTTTTAAATAAAATGGTTTGACGGCCGTATTATACACAAGAATTTATGTTCTTAAACATAATTACGCTTGTTAAACGACATAACATGATGTGTAGTTTTCTATAGTTCTTGATTAAATGTACCTCTTATTTCTTATATACCTATTATCACGTGATCTACACGCTTGTTTATATTTATCTGAAGTATTCTTTGCAAGACTACTAAACTTGAGTCAATTAGATTTGTTACAATCGTATGGAATTATATAAATAATTGTTATTACAGCTTCAGCGGGATTTTCTTAAACTTTACAATGGGACAAGAAGAATTTTGTTCGTAAAATCAAATTTCATTACGGATAAACAATCACTACGTAATATACCGTAGGATGTTTGTACGAGTAGGAGTTATAATGGTTTTTCGGGTCTCTAAGTGTGCATTTGCACGAAATGTTTTCAAAAAATTTCAGTAATTATTTGGGGGCAAATTTTATTCTTTTTGTGCCTCCATAACTTCTTATTGTTTGTTTTTTTTTTGTTTACGATTTGCTTTCTTGGTACCCTCGGCAAAGTATTTATTAATTTAGATTAGAATTAAAAATGAATGTCCAAAACCCCAAATAATAAGGGTATTTTTCACCTCAATATTTTTCAAGAGTGCTATTTCGTAGTTTTAAAGCCGAGAAATTTCCAAAGGCGGTGATCCCTTTTTTTCACAAATAAAATAAAGAAATAAATTTCCCGCTTTCAGCACTAATTTTGAATGTCATTCTTTTGTTGATTTCTCCGAAGGTTGAATATATTGACCTATATAAGGGTCAAGAAGCAGGATATAAGGGTCTTATCTGCAGAATGACTCGATCGCAATTTCTCAATTGCTGTCCATTATACTTGGGACAACTTATCATTTCGGTAAAATATGGTTTCAAATGTAATTTCTAGTAGTTAATTGTCATGTCCATATTTTGATCTTTTGTAGTGACATTCTTTTTCTCAAAACTTTACTCATTTTCGCGCGAATATCTGCTTTTTAACTGCATTTGCATTCCTTTTATGTTTCGCTCCCATGCAATTGTTCCGGCTAAAGGCGTTTCCTCTCGCTTTTTGTCTCAAGCTGTAAATTCAAACAATTCAGTCTAAAAACTTGGGACCTCTTCCACATTCGGTGGAATGGCTTGATTTTCGGTGATGTCGTTTGTGTTATGAAGCGAAACTTTTGTTGTGAGAGAAACGCTTTGTATAACAGGATCTAGATGGCAGCTATCCATAGTTCAAGTGCGTAACTCTTTGCAGTACATGTGAACGCCCTTCCCCCGATTAGCCTGCCAATATCCACAGCTAAAAGTCGAAATTTTATCGAATACTAAGAACTTTTTTATTGTTAGTGCCAAAAAAGTGACATTTCATAATGAAAATGTCTTATACGTAGGATAAAGAAAGGGTCCCGCGCTATTGCGTATGCTAGAATACAATGTTCGTAAATTTCATATTTTAGTAACAATATATTTTTCATTTCAAAGTAGCTAAATTTGGCTTTTTTTTTGCTTTTTTCATAAAAAATTTCCGCTTCATCAATAGGTACCTCTGAAGGACTAATGGAATGGTTTAATTGCTCTTTTCGCTTCATTTTTCCATTCTCTGGTTGTATGGGAAAGTAAGCTTTGCCTGTTATAATGAATGGGGAATTTAAATTAAGTTTTACAGTAAAATTTAAATTGCAAAGTATTAAAACATCGGTTGGATAATGAATGAATATCTCGCATCCGTTGAAGTCGAACGAGTTTGTAAGCCAGCAAAAATGACGCGATTGAAATATCCTAAATTTTCGCTTCTTAGTTCTTTTTGGTTTAATTTTATCAGTCGCCGATTCTGGAACTGTGTACTCGGAAAGCGCATACTTATGAATAAAATAAATGTAAAGTTGTTTGTGTAGTTTTATGTAGTTATATTTTGTAATTACTGTGGTAACGTATAAATAGAATGCTGGGCGTTTCCTCTAATTACCATTTTTCTTAAACCCTTAATTTCTATAATATTGCTTTATCAATGGAAAATCTTTTGTGAGAAATTTAACTTTTTGGAATATTCAATTTTAATTGCCTTACACATTTATAGCTGTTATTGCAGAGGGCGTCCTCAATGTCCGTTCTCGCACTCTGTTTGGAAAATAAATGAATATTGACGGATAATTTTGTGTCGGTGATTGTCCAGGTTGAGAGTATAAAGGAAGGCTGTAACTCTTTAGAAATTCTCTTTAGAAAAATGTGAACTATTAACAAATACTTGACAGGGTTCTTGTCTCCGGGATTAATTATCATGCCGTACTCCCTTATTAAATTGCTGCTTTAGTTGGTGCTGTTGAATACGAAATTCATTTAGTGCAAGTCCAATATTTCTTCTTTAACCTTTACGATAATTTAGTTCATTGAATTTTCGTAGAAAATTGTAAGATACGCTTTGAACTGCGTTAGTGGCGCCGCGACGGCATGTGTGGGTAACATGAAGGGCCGACCGTTCCTTTGGTAATAATTTTTTTATTTCTATTTTCAATCATATTAACTTCTTTAAATATTTGAAGGGGTAATGCCTCATTCATATTCTCATTTCATGAATAAGTAGGAAGTTAAAAGAGGAGGAAAGGTCTTCTCTCTTCGTAATGGGATAGTTACGTTAAATTCCCTCGCGTCAGTTGTAGCGAAAATTCATAGCTATCTCGTCTATTTTAACAATCCTATTCGCAGTCCTATTCTTCCATACATCTTCTGCTGCCGATACACCCATACAATTTTCATTCATACTCCTAAATTTATTTATATTTGTTTTATCATTAATGTTATTTCTTTTACCGGTATTTCGTTCTGACAGGCTCCGTGATAAATGTGTATCATTTTCAGTACACCGTCGATATCAAAGTAGGCATTAGCGAGATACCGAACGACCTTGACTGGTACGAGTTCGTAATCATAACAAAACAGTTACTTGATAAGTCCTGGACAACGTGATTTGGGTCAACGAAATGAATCAAATGTATTATTGAGACCGATTTTAAAACGTTTCATTCATAACAAAGCACCTTCTGAGTATAAAAGATAAACACTCGCCAAAGTGCGTGTTGTAAATTGCGCGCACTGTTATTGAATATCAGTTTCTTTCATTATTCATCCGCCTTGCGCTCATGCATTTTACTCGGAGTGGCTTTCATTTTTACGTGAACAATTTTCATCGGTGTTATCGAAATAACCATCAAGATCAGTTTCTTCGATTGATCGTCATCGGTCCCTAAAGCTTTCGATACTTCAGAATTATATAGAAAAGGGTGTACTATAACGATTACTGTCGTGTATGTATTATTGTATCTGACGTCAGTAATTTCTGTGAGAAATACACGTAAATTTGAGTTTTCATTTCGTTGCTGACCTTTGTTCTTTCTTTAAAACCAATGGGAAATGATGGTCTCACGAATTCAAGAAAAGTACCTCAAGTAAGAAAATGTAATACAGATTCGTATTTGTATCTTCCAATGTCGTTTTCAATACGATATCGTGAAAATTTTGATAAAAATATCGATTTTCGCAAAATGTACGAAACAAATTCAGCACATTATTGCGTTGCTATCATTAAACCAGTGGTTGTTACAACAAATTCGGCATGTAAGTTGGGTCAGAGTTATCTTACATAGGTCGCTAAATTGGTGGAATAATGGCGTAGTTACTAAGAAGAGTTAGAAATAACCGATAATCTTCGAAGTAAATATAATCTACAGAGGAGGCCGTGATATTGTGAAAATTCATCATATAAAACAGATGTATACTTTTTTCACAGAAAGTTTTCTGTGAAAACTTTCTGTGAAAAAAGTATACATCTGTTTTATATATTCGAAGTAAATGACAAATTAATGAAATTTTCGACTGAAAAGAGCAAAAACGTTATAAAATTATGAGAGACTGCTTTTTTAGGTGTCAGATAAACCATGTGCAATGGGAATCCGTTGGCAATTATGGTGTAATTAATTATTGAAAAAATAATGCCCTTAGAAAATAGAAAATCGTGCGTATTCTCACGGAAAATTATCAACTCGTAAGTTGGATCCCCCGTCATCTTAAATATAACTATAGTTTTCCTGTGGCTTTCTACAGCGAAGAAGTCTAACGCTGTTTATGACACGGAAATTTTTGCCGTAATTTCTGAAGGCACCCACAGCTACTAACATTACAAGGAAGACGAAATTTGCGTATCCTTTTTATATCAACCCCGAAAAAATTCGATAATAAATCCCTCATACAGGAAAAACAAATCATTCTTCTACCAATTGTTTATATTTGAAATAATCATACCCCATCTTCAAGCGGACCTTAAGGATAGCATTCGTCAAAGGTGTAGTTTACATAGTAGAGTTACAGCATCTCAGGTGAGCGAGAAGAGCAATGACGGATCGAAAGTTAGTATACTTCTTAAATATTACTGTGAGAGAAATAAAGGAGTTATAATATTTTAAGAGAATAGGTAACTTATATTTCGATTCGATGTCATAACCGAAAAATAAAAAATAACGGCAACAGTACCAATAAACTGAACAGCCAGTGAGAAAGGAACAAGAATATGCTAAAAATATCTTTTTTATTAAAGTTTCTGTTTAACTGAAAGTTTCCGTTTCATATTTTTCCTTGATGTTTTTAATAATGCTCCTCCAATTTCCCTTTGTCTTACATTGCTTTTCATTGTATCGTGTTTAATTGCGGTTTTTACTGTTGTCGCTCAAATTATATGTAAACCGAGAGTCGAAGGTAATAACCAAAAGTATCTTCTAATGTACGCATTAAATAAAAGACTTTTAGAAGTGCGTGAGAGAATTTTTATAACTCTATTTTGATATCCATTTTGTAAATGTACAAGATCGCGGTTTTTCTCCCGTAAATTTCCTTATGGAAAGATTTATTCTTATCCTTCTTCCTTGAGAGAAAATGTTTAGATCAGGGTCTTAATAACTTTGACCATATTGGAACTTATACTTCTGTTAGAAGCTTACATCTAAGTATTGGTTTACATGGTCCCAGAGAAACACAAACCTTTTTATCTTCCGTAGCGCGCAACGCAATGAATGGAATATTTGCTAGGTACTCAAATTAATGTCATAATAAAACATTTCAATGAAACTTAACTGCGATAAAAGGAAGATTGGATTATTATGCGTCGAATTCTAAGTATTGTGAGACCCCTTAGACATTGCGATGGCCCCCTCGAGATCCATTTGGACCACTTTGAAGGCCACATGTTGAGACCAGCCGGGAGCAAGTGAAGACCCGCGGAACATTTTTCTCGATCCATGAGTAAAATATTGCCTTAATATAAGTAACGTCGTCCCTTATGGGTTTAATCTTGGCTAATTCAAAGAAATTAATCTTGAGTGAGCTTCACGGAAATATGGAAGTGAGTAAGTGGAATTGTAGCGTTTAAAAATGGTAGATAATTCTTAAGTTTTTAGAGTTATTTTACTCGAACTTTATACAACGTAACATTACGACCTTTCTCCACCTTAAAATGACAAATTCAAAAATTTGCGCATTATCGACTCAGATCCCGAAATGAGAAGCATATTTTAATCGCTCATTAGCCAATAACCGTAGAATAAGACACATACTCCGGTAAATGTGTGGCGTTTTGACTCAAGGGAGTGTAAGAAAGTCTTTCTCCAACAAAACCTTGGTGATTTTACCCGCCATTAAATGTCCTCAATCCACAGAAAATTAGCCTATTGTAGTTGAACAAATACTGCAAATTCTAATGAGTAGTATTACTCTCTAGAGACTCAATGAAAACGAATAATTTTAGAAAAATTACACTCGTGAAGCATGTCATGAAGCTATCAAAGGGATAGTTGCCGCTTAACAGAAAGAAATAAGGTATTAATATGGGATGTTAGTTCCCCGAAAAGACATATATTGTTTTGAACGAAAATTCGGCCAGGTAGGGCTTAGAGACAAAACCTAGGTCAAAAGAGTTGCTCACCGCTAATTTAGACAACCGCAAAGTATATATTAATCCGTTTGGCTATTTTATTTAAAATCCCCAATTCCATGAAGCAAGTTTTCGTGGTATAATTGAAAATAATGATACGCTTGTTCTGATTCGCAAAACTTAAACCATTGAGGAGATATAAAACGAGGTAATCATTTGTATACTTAGTGCCCCTTCAGCTGCCCCCATTCGGCAACGGTGGCGGCATCCCCCCTCATCGCGAAAAAGTAGCCTTGCAGGTTAGGGGGATTACAAGGGTTTGCGTTAGGGGAAATGGGTTACGGCCTGAGCACCCTGTCCCTTGCTCCTTATTTCTGATAGAGCCGGTTGACTCTAAACGTCGCAATTCGGCCCTTTCCTCTTTTGACATGCCATTGGATTTACCGACCTATTAGACCTTTAAATTTCTCTTTCTGCAATAAATCGAAGCCTTTCCTAAAATTCAGAGGCTTATCATCAGTCTATCAACTTTTTGAGTAGTGATTACAGGTTTTTGGGTTATCCTTTATTATTAATTTTCTTTACTTAATTTGATTAATCCAGTCGGTGTCTTTCTATAGAAGTAAAGCTTCATTCTGTAAATGTTCCGCTCCTTGTGAGTGGTATTTTGGAAGTGAAGTCTATCTTTTGCCCTCAACGACTTCAAAGGCAAGACTTGACGTTTAGTGCTGTGGGAACCATCAAGTATCTCTTATAATTAATATCTGTTAAATAGACAAATCCCTGAACTTCAGCCAAGGACAGATCTCTTTCATTACTCATCCAGTAACCTATAATGGATGCGTGAGCTTCACATTTTGATTACCGTGGATGAATTGGAGATAGTTTCGGAATCAACAGACTGACCTTGCCCTTTGGGTTAAAATCTTTAAATCATTCGCGTGCTTCAATGTTTGATTCAATTTTAGGGGGATATCTAGCTTTCAAATGAACCCTTTTATATTATGATAAAAGTTTTTGGCTCATAAATATTTCGACTTGGGGACTAAGAAAGGGGTCTGGCGCCTTCCGTGCTGGCGGCCGCGGTAACGTATGTCAACGGCGGAAGAGGTATACTTTTTGTACTTCATTGCTACGAGAATATTTTCGATGTAAATCTATTAAGCCTTTATAATAGTTCCAAGCTTTCCTTTTCAATCGATATTAGTTTTCCTCGACCTTATAATATTTTACTTCTACCATTTCATTTATTTATATTAAATCTTTCTAAAGGTGATGGTAAAAGCAAGTAAGACTTTCAGTTGTGATATTTTGAGGTTATCTATCCTTTTGAAGCAAAATCTTGCGATACAATTCCTGATGTGCACGAATGTGTAAATCGAACTACCGCAGCCCATAATGAGTAATGTTAAATCAATCGTTCATTTAAGTACTCCCCGCACCTATCGTATAATTTTGCCATTACCAAACAATTCCTCGGTCGTTTTAAACGTAGTGTTAATCGTAATATTCGAATATTCTCAGTAAGGTTCTACATTGATTATTTTTATAATTTATTTTCAAGACTCTTAAACGTCCCATGCGGGTTACTAAAATATTTGTTGCACCCTTCGAAAAGGTAACTTAAATAATTTTAAAATAGATATGCTAAATAATTTTATAGCATTTCCCTCGTATCTGCGGCAGGATTTCAGTTGTTTGAATATTTACATTTAGTTTTGAATAGGAGCTTAGGCGACATACTTGAATTTCATATTTGTATGGTATCTCGCAGAATACGTGTTTATATAACGGGAGGTTGCTAATTTTGAGTGCACTGAACCCCTCCACAATAATAATACTTCATTGATCTCAGCACACACCGGGAAGGAGTAAACCGTTCTATTCCTGGTACTACTTCTTTCAACTCTTTTCCTGTCACATGACTTTGAAAGTTAGAAAAACGTATGGTAAAGGAAATAACGAATATTTACTCCTATGTGATATTTCACACAGTTGAAAACAATCCATTAACGCAGTGATTTACTCTATTACGGTCTTTCGTGAATTCACCAATCTTTGTGAAGAGCCTTCTTTCGCGAAATTACGGAATTACTCCCAATCTTCGATATTTGCATATATTACGATAAGAAGTTTTCGGAATGGAATTTTGAACTGTACTTTACGATGATCTAAATAATTATAAAAGAGGTGAATTTTCGAAATTGAGAGTATATTCGGTAAGAGAGGGAACTTCGGATAAAATATAATTTTTGATGGGACAAGTTAACTCGGTCGAGTCAGCCAAGTAGAAGGGGTCCTAAGAGGAGTTATTTACTGGTGTGGAAAAGGGATAAGTGACAGCTTCTTGGAAAGAAGGATGTGGTGGCTGTTTATTGTCGACACGAGGAAAGTGTCGGTCAGCTGGAGAACGTGGATCGGCAGCAGTCGCCTCGTGGAACTAATTGTAGTTGCGTATGGGCGTTATCGACCGCTTAGCATTGAATCTTGTGTACGTGGGGGGAGAAAGGGAAAGCTATGACGCGCGACGTCCCTTTCTATCTCCACCCTCGCCCTTTCCTCCGACCGGCCCTGCCTCTCTTCTATGGGTGTGGCGCCTCCGTCGTCTTCCTATCATCGCTTATTAATTCGATCCCTTCTTTCCTACGCCATCAGCGGCGGGTTTTTGAGCTCGAGCTATGGAAACGTCGCTTTTGTTGGAGAAGACACCGGTGCAACTTTGGGTTGCCGCACTGGATGAATTGATTCCCATCAGCCATTGATACTGAGTCTCTCCATAAGTCACCTTTGGTTTCAATAATCGATGGGTTAAGCATTAGGATATTCTGCCCCTTCCTTCCCTTCTGATTTCTTTAGGCCATGATATTAAGCCTAAATCTAACTGGATAAAACGTACTTTTGCCGGAAAGATGACCGAGCCCAAACCGGAAAATAAGATTCTTCTACCTGAATAAAACAGGAAACTCATTTATTATTTCTATTTTTAATTCGCGTTCTTATTAGAATTTTAATTGTCTATTTTATATTTATTTTCCACTAATATATTAACATTTCTGTCATAGCCTTTCGACGAGGCACTTTTTTACTAATAGCGAAACAAAATTATTGTAATTAGCCAAAGAAGATGATTAGCTCGGGCTCAATTTCCTTTTAAATCTTACCTTAACTAACAAAAGCAAAGGAAACTTTTTAAATATCACATTTAGTATCAAATTATTATAATAGTATTACATTTACAGTCACAATTTTCTCTAAATAATATTTTTATTTTCTTTTCGAAGAACGGACCTTCTAACGGCTATAGTTATTATCAATTCTAATGCTCTTCCGCGCGAATATTTTATGCGAAAAGAATAAATATAGGAAATGCCTAGGTAATAATTCACTGTTTTAGGTTCAGTATCACTATAATGCATACAGTAATAAATGATTTTTAATATTTGCCATTGAACACTATTTACATCTGTCACAAGTCTTTGTAATGCAAAATCCCAAGCCTCTGTACCGTACTTCATCCGTGATTAAATAAATGACTGTAAATGACCTTTCCATGATTAAAAAGGATCAAAACTATCATATTTTAACTCAATCGGGAATTTATCGCAGTTTACCGCCAACTTATGAATGTTGGTATCCCAGAATGGAATAATCCTGAGATTAATGAGAAGACGAACGTTATTTTCTCTCCGAGGCATTTTTTTTATCTAACGGTGACTTGCCACTCTCTAATTAACATTAATATTTTCGTGATTGTACCTACACTTCCTTATCTTAATATCAGACATTTTAATTTAACAACTTTTAAAAATTATCTTAATAAGAAACGTTACGTACAATTTATACATAATAGCTATCTTTTAGAATCGCTATAAATGTACTTGTTAGGGGCGAAAAAAACCGGTTCGGTGGTGGCTGCGAGACTGAAATCAGAACTGAACCGAAATTTGGCGTTGAACCGGAGCGAAAACCGGAACGATGATAATTACGGTTCGATGCCCTATCTCGTAAATTATTCTACTTTCATTGTAGTTGGATTCGTGATCCGAATGCGTAACTGTAAAATCGCCACGACAAAGGGCGTAGCAAATATTTTAATACCTGACCTGCATCATATGAAGGGTAATTATTATTTTTTCATAAAGCGTTTCTGTTCTTCCATTAAATCTACGTAAGAAGATTCTATCTAAATCTAAAAAGTTACGTAGTTCAATAAATTGTTTGTTAGTATATAAATGAATATTCTACTGACAGTTTCAAAGTGAGCATAGAATTAAGGAAGCTTTTCTAATTTTTGTACGAAATTATTCTCCTATTAAATTTTCTCATGGGCTTGGTAAATCAATCTCGGAGAATATTTGGATAAATCGAAATTTTTATCAAATAAATCCTCATTTCACAGCGAAGAGGATATTTTATCAAAAGAGTGTGTCTATAGAATTTACTTAGAAACTCTTTGGAAGCTCTCACCTCTGTGTCCCACAGTTCTTCATTCTGTTTCGGCTTTCGGATAAGGAAAGAAAAAGTTGACAAGCGATGATGCTATACTTCACGTCGATTATTTATTTAGTTGCAGAAAATCAAACTAAGGATTTTTTACTTGAGAGTTTTCTATGATTTGTTTTATCGGGCCTTCTCGATAATGATACTCATTTGTTTATTTTTCTCCTAGAAGAGTAGTCATTCAATTATCAAATAATTCAGTATTTTATTACTTGTAAAAAAATAGTATGACCAAAGCAAATGATTAATTGAAAAATAAGATACTATTGATATAATAATTCGCTAGCTTTTGCCGAGAGTACAATGTTAGCTGTTTTTTTACTTATATATGTGTGAAATAGATTTTTTTATTCACTAAAGGAGTGCAAAGAGTTGACCTCAGTTTCACGACTGTCATTTTCCCAGATATTCATTATGATAAATATCAGGACATCTTACCGCAAATGGCCTAAGGGTTGTTAGTAAATAAATATAAAATGATTAAATTGTTTCCGGCAGTACCCTTCGCCGGTTTCGCAGAGACGAAGTTTAGTTGGTGTACTGAGGTTCCTTGACCTGTTTGTATTTATGAGACATCGTGGAGGGCTGCTAAGGTCTTCCTGAACATTTTCAAACGCCTTCATTATTTAACATAAAAATCCTACTTTTTGTTAAATACACTACATGTATAATAGTCATGGTACTTCGTTTTAGTTAAGCTTTTAGTTCGAGCTATACACCATATCGATGGCGAACCTGTTATCAGTGTTTTTAAATTATCAAACTTAAAAAAAAAAAGAATTTATTGCCTTTCGCAGATTTCTCTCGTTTTTTGGATTTGGCTTACGAATGTTTTGAAAAATAAGCGGAAGCTATTTTGAAGGTTTTCATGTGTATCACTACGACTTGGCACACTGTGGGAAATCGAATTTTGACCAGTGCAAGTTATCCCACTCTTCGAGGCACCTCTGTATCTTCAGTAAAAGCAGGATATCAGGTAATCTTGGTTCTAGATGTTTGCAAGTGCATCCTATATACCATTTTGCTATCAGGAGAAAAACTCGCCAATACAGAGAAACTTATAATAAATTCGTTTGTACGATATGTTTGTACCGCATTAAAAATCGGAGCTCTGCCCGTCCACTATATACCCATACCTTTATGAGCCTGGCGTGGAGAAGCTTTCTTTCATCGAAGGCCATGTATACCATTGGGCTGCACTTGAATGGCTTAACATCGACACTATACGTAAGAGAACAAAATCAGGAAGGGAACTAAAAGAAAATATTTTTAATCATTTTCACATAACGTCAGTGAGAGTGAGAGATTTATTTTCCTGAGTTAGTATCAAGAAGGGAAGAAAAGGTCGCACGAAGTCTACAGGCCGCAATTCCTCACCTGTGGTAAAATTAATGTCGTCAGATGGAAAAGGACTGCGGCACAATATGGAGAATTGCAATAGAAAAATACCGTTCCCACCAAGTGTATAATCTTTCAATCATGTTTCTATAAAGGCTATAGGCGTCTAGTTAATCAACGAAAATTTATATAGTATGGTTTAAGGTAAAATACTTATTTAAATAATCCATTTTAATACCTTTACTCGTATAATAGAATTGATGCCTATACTCTTATAAAAAAAATCGATGATTAAAAATAATTGCACACTAACGTTCTGAAAATGTATTCGATAGATTTCTACTTCTGTGTCTATCCAAGGTTTAAAACAGAATTATCGGTATCCGTGGAATGTAAACAAGTTTTTCAGATTAACTTCGAAAATGGACGTGGAAATTTTAAGAGTTCGCGAACCGTTAGCGAATGAGAAAAAGGAAAAAAATTACTGCAAGTAAGTACAACATACCCTCACTTTAGAACTTCTCTACAAACAAACTTTTTTCTCTTCCAATTTTGATCTCTAAATACGAACTTAAATTCGAGATATGAACCGAAAACACCGAAATTGTATGGTTGAAATCTGGGTTTCGAATTACGAACTTATAACTGGAACGATTTATGTTTCTAAAAGTAGATACCACTGTACTCGTATTTTGTACACTGATGATTGTAAATATATTAGTTCTATAGGCGTTTGAAAACGTTCCTTGAATACATGACATCGGCGTCAGCTAGAAAGTTTGAGTCCCTTTAGTTTAGGGGGTCCCCAGTCTAGGGGAAGTTGGCCATTGATCGACCTAGTCACAGCTAACGGTCATTTACTTATTCAGGATAGACAATTGGTGGTAATACAGGAACAGACCCTAATATAAATAAGTGCCAATTACTTGCTGAGGAAGGGATGATTGTGTAGTACGGAGGAGTGAATTGTATTGAAAAACGTATGGTTAATTGGCTTATTTTCGCCATTGCATTAGTTGTGGAAAACAGTAAGATTGGATTTCGCACAATCAGGGCCATCTACATCGATACATGAAAAACATTTTTGATTCTTTCCAATTTGCATTATGTTGGAAAGGAAATTAAACTTAGTTAATGTTAGAAAGTAAATAAATTTAAAAGTTCGACTGTAAAATTCAGTCCATTGCTAGGATTCGTGTAATTTTAGGAGGGTTGTAAATATTCCTCTCTTAGAGCCAAATGTTTAACTAAGATTATGTGACAAAAACGTTGTAAATCCATGAAAGTTCCCTATCCGTTTCTCGTATTCCTTTTAGTCTTTCTTATCCGAGTTTCAATGGATGGTATGAATGACATTTTCATGTAAACGTACTTGTACTTTGGAAATAAATTGTCAATCCATCCATTATTTCCTCCCCTGCAAATGCAGCTGGTACGTCGTCCTAGTCCCATTTTATCGAAATAAAAGTTCATAATTTGAAAATCATTATGACGAGGAATAATGATACGTAATCGTCTGTTCCTTATCCATATAAAAGTAGACCGCCACGCCCTGGTTTGAATCACCTTACAAATGGCGAAATTGTTTGATGTGGGGTTCATGCGTCCAGGATTTCATGCGAACACCCTCATTTTAAACTCGGCTGAGAACGCTCCTAAATAATCAATTAATTTCATCAATTAAACCCATCTTAAGTATCGATTGAGAGAAATTTAGTGGATCTTGCTGGAAAGCGTTGCATTCGTGAAGTTTCAGTTTCGGACCGTTAATTTTTTTAAAGGATTGTTTCGATAAATTCGGAAGCGTAGCCAAAATACCTTCTAAAGCGGGGGGGGGGGGAATGATCGTTGAAAGGGATACGATGGCATAGTTAAATTTTCCTTCTTTATTCTATAGAATATGCTTTCTTGGCAGATTTTATTGCTATTTTGCGTTCTGCTAGCTACGTTGTACAGTCAGTTAACACGAGACACTAAGATATGCTGGAAATAGTAGTATAAAAAATTCATTCTTCGCGAACGATGGCAACAGACAAGGAAATCCTGTTGAAGGATGAAAGGCGGCTAGCAGGGTACATATTTATGATGAATAAATGAAAAGGGAAGCGCTTTTGTTGATGGACGTACTCATCTCACTTCGCAGACGTGGCGCGACTCTTTTAGCTCATCTCGCGATCGCCATCTTCTGGGGAATGCCCTTTGCTAGTGTATCACCCTTTTACTTTAATTCCTACTGGTGGACCCTTTCCCCGACTTAAATCTTCCCCTCTATGGTGCATCCGTTTTGCCGTTGGTGCACCCTTCCCTGGCGTGCATCTGGGGACGCCGTGGTGTGGGTGTCGGAGGGAGGAGCCGCTCTAGAAAATCAATATCGTCGCCGGCCGCCCAGCAGCATCACTACCGCCGCCCGCCCTACGCCTCCTCTGCTCCTTTGTTTTTTACCACCTTAAAACGGACCTCTGCGGACGCTCATTTCGCGTCCTGCGCCTCGCTGCGAGCACTTCTAATCGTGTCGCACGTTTGTGCCGATCGAATAGCTATTTTCATATCTCATTTGTTTTTTAGTTTTATGTTAAAGGGGTTTTAAGCGGACACCTCGCGGGACTCAGACGGGTTAACTCGTCGATTGCTTCCGACGTTTCGGCGGCTGCATCTTCTGGCGCCATCTCCTGTGTACCACTGCCGAGTGGAATGACAACTGGAATCGTACCGACTGTTGTTTCGTCCCATGGCAACGTACCATTAGTGGAGAAAGAGTTCCCTGTCACTTTTTACTTTCACTCATTGCTTATGCGAGTAGGATACTCAATCTCAGCTTAGTTCACCATAGGCCTGTCTTACCTTGTCCTTTGATTGTCTCGCTCTTAGGCGAAGGTGTGGATAGTGTGCAGGTATTTTCTAATAATTCGGAGGATGGCACTCCACCTCCGCCAATTGCAAGGCGTTTTACTAAGAATCGTGGAAGTCTCTCTTTTTTATCCTAGGCTCGCGTTGTATTGGTTTAAGTTAGTTTATTTACCTTTGAATAGGTTTCGGCGTTTCGACCTACTTCAGTTCATTCAGTTGCAAAATTCTATGATAGTTATCGCCGCTTTGGATTGTATTTGACATTTGGCCTGCTTATATCAAACATTAAAGCGTTCTTTCCCACCCAGCTATGAGACGCTCACGAAAAACGTATAAAACAGAGGATTGACGTAATATCATGTCTGCAAGGGTCTCGCGAATCTCGTGGGTTTGGACTCTCAGTATTTTTGGTTCCAGTCGGCTGATAACGCGGCATGTATGCAAAGAAAATGGCGTCAGAAGAAGTAGCCGAAACATTTGAACCAATAGGGTTAACTACCCAGTTAAGAACCTTAGAGACTCGTCTAGAATTCCTTCTGTCGGCATAACCGTGGATCCTAGATTCTAGTACGGCCTTTCCCCCAATGTATCATCTTCCAGTGCAGTCGTTTACTACTTTAATTCATCTACCTTTTATCTCCGGATTGTCAAATATGTGGCGTGTTCATTTTTAACGACAGCAGTCCATTCTTCGTTTACAATTTCCTGGTTATCTGCCTCCTTTACTCTCAATACTCCATTCTTTCCTATCCTCATATTTATTTATTTCTCTCGAGACAAATCTATTCAGCTTTTTACACATTTCCCTTCATTGTTAAAGCTGCTTACTTTTCTGCATCATCTCATTCAGATCGATCAAACAGCTTTTTATCGGCGTATCATTTGTCTTTTAATATAAAACACCTCTCTCATACTGATCTCGTAGCCTTTCTTTTAGACCACACACCAAAGGATTTTATGCACTCCCTTTTCTCATTAGAGAATAAGTTTCTCTTCGTCGTAATTTATGCCGTAACGGATGGCTCCGCTAAGATTAAACTGATACTTTGACTAACTGCATCCAGACCTACTCCGTCGTTATGTTTCGCCACACTCAGCTCGGAACGTATTCTAATGTTGATTACCTCGCCTCTTTGGGGACAGTATTTAATGATCCTCTACCACCTTAATTTTTCTGGCTGTGTAACAAAATTGTATGCCTTTTTTTATTTTGCCGCTGCTGCGAAACTGTGCTCTTTGATGTCGTTGATCCCAAGCGTTTTTACTCTAAAATTCCCACCTAACTATAATTTGTGAAAGGAAGTAATGGTTAGAAAGAGTTCTCAATTTTTAAGTTAAGAAATTAATCATTTTGTCCCCTTACAGTACGGCCTTTATCTATAATGGATGCTATCATTCCCCTTTTATTTCTCAGTGGAAGTTCTTACCTTTAAATTTCCTGATATTTCTTTCAAGCCGACAGTGACCGTATGTGGGCACCAAAATCTCTAACTCCACTCGGTTAGCTTTTCCTATGCTCTGCAGAAATGCGAAAACCATATATTTTAGGTTTTTTGTTTGTAATGTTTTGTCGATATCTTGCGGAGTTTGCGCTCGAGAATGGCTGAAATCAGGAAGCCATCTTCTTCATCGGAGCATCATGTACTGATGATTTTTTGTTGGAAGCTTCCATCGGTGACCCGATCTTCAATTCAAGAGCGAATCCCAGTGGAGGGACTTTATCATAGCCGAAACTCTACGATAGAGTATCCCCTTAAATGAACCAGTCCACTCTTCCATGGATCATCTCTAAATGATATAACTCTCGTGTCCCGTGTCGCACATATCGTACCGTCCTGTATCGTTTTCTTTTAACCTCGGTAGGCATTCCCTCCAGTTTTACTGGTTAAGCTTTGTATTCCATCCACCTATTTCCTATTGCATATCGGATGTACTCTTTGGGGAGTAAATCACTATTTATTTTTCATCTGTGGAAATATCTGACGTTAACTCATCTGAAATAGTTTTCATCATTTAAGATAGATACCATTTTGATCATTGTTTATTTAGATTCAAACGACTTTAACGAATTATGTATCTAAAATCATCCTAAGTAATGATTAGCATAATGAGAGTGAATTCGAATAAAAATGTTCCTTGAGTATGCAGAGTATTCGCAAGCCGCAGCCAAATGCTAATCCAGCCCTTCCCAACCGATGTGTCGAAGCTCACTTTTGATCTTTGATTAAGTGGTGGGTGTGCCGATTTTGTCCGATGGTTACTTTAAGATGTATTTAATTATTCTTCAAATTTCATCCAGTGCGCACTGGTGTTAAACCAATTATAGAACCACTGAGGACCTAAATATTTCTGGATAGTTTTATTCGTAACTTCATAAAAATGCAAGAAAGTTTTATTGTAATATTAATGGAGCTAAAATATTCGTTTCAATACAAACGTTTTCATATCTTTCGGTATCCAGTAAGAAATTGTTAGTCCAGCGGCTGTCGCAAGCCACGTGGCAGCAGGATACGGCAGCCCCAATCCCATTTCTGTGATCCTAGTCTTCCTACTTATTAATCACTTTTGTCGTCGTCCACATCCAGGTGTTGTTTTTAGTTTATTCTTGTGATTATCTCTATCAGTGACGTTTTTGAAGATTAGCCCAATTCCTTAAATTTAATAACTATTTCTTCTTATATTTTTTAATGAAAGTAAATGCTAAGACTGTGGACGGAAACCCATGGAAAATGAATTCTAATCATTTGTAATTGTTCCCTTTTAAGGAAAATTCGGACAAGCAGCCCGAAACTGTACGAAAATCTCAGCTCGGTGTTTTCTTCCTTCTTTCTGTTTGAGTTTCGACTGAATTTAGCTAATGTTCTGCTTAGTATGCTGCGAAGTTTAAGTTATCAAAGGAGTCCACCGAAAAATACGCAAGTTTGGGAAGCAGTGGGTTAACCCTTATCCTCCATCGTCGGAATTCGCGCTCCTTCCCACGCACACCCACTTTCCCTCTCCTTCCGGATCGATGCATTATCGTTTGTTTGTGCGGGGATCCCCCCCTCCGCCGCCGCCACCGTCATGCTTTCTTTGTGCCCCTTTCGCTTTTCCTTCCCACGTGATGCCATTCTTTCATCTATTGCCGTATTTTTCCTCGTACAAATTTTGATTTTTCTACGTCTACGCACTGCTCGACCCTCGTCGCTTTTGAACCTCTTTCTTTGCAGCGAGACATTTTCCGCTGTCGTCACACTGGAGTTCCAATCCAGCGATTTCTCGCGCCGCTTGGCGTCGAAATTACCTCCATATCACGTTTTTAAATAAGAAAGAGAATTCCACCTTGAATTTTATTCCTATCGTGAAATGTAGTTTTCGGTACGTATTTTCGAAAACAAATGAGGTTTTGTAAAACTTTGTGGTTCGAAAAATGTTCATCTGGATATCCTGGGCAACGTTCGTGGAATACATGGAGAAGATATGCCTGTTGCAGGTACATCTTAATTTCGATTTATATTTCGTTACTTCATTTATATTTCAACAGTGCGACCAACTGACAGCCCGGCACGCCAGCCTTCTTTCATTTTGGTAAAAAAATTTCGACCTTAGAAACTTGTGTCCTTGGATAAAATAGGTATAGCACATTGAAAAACCTTTGAAATAATCCGTTAAATTGTCCTTGTTTTGGCAAAAACTTCAGTTGTGTACTGAGTTGCTGTTGACTCTGTTCGTATGCATATTTTGAATTGCATGACTAGGTACTTGCTTAAGTTAATGTTTTTTTTTAGTAGGAAACAATCTGCGTAAATTGCTGTAAGAATATAATCTACAGAGGAGGCCGTGATATTGTGGAAATTCATCATATAAAACAGATATATACTTTTTCCACAGAAATAAATTTCTGTGGAAAAAGTATATATCTGTTTTATATATTTTGCTGTAAGAAATTGACAAAAAAAGTAGTATGCTGCAAGCACACGCAGTGTCTTAAAAGCTCATTAAATGAATGCTGGTTAAGTTTTAAGGCAACGTCCCGGTTTTACTCTCTTCAGAATTTGATAAGTCCCGGTTTCTTACCATTAGAATGAGGTAGCCATACTATAGGGAAGAATGGAAGTCCAATTTAATTGGTACTTGTTGGACCGCGTGTTTTATGAAATTGCTAATGTTGACCTTCGGTCGTAAAGGTTGGGCAACCCTGCGCTAGATCGTATGATTTTCACGCGATAATAATACCTTTAGGGTAATTAGAAATTTGGCAGAAATTTTAACTAAAGGGATGTATATTTAAGCATCTTAGCGGAGTTTTTCGTAAAAAAAATCCGTAATTTTCTTCCTGGTATTTAAACTGCTGGCAAATAATCATTCTATAATGATAGACCCATCCATCGAATGTTGGGAGCCCCTCATTGAGGCAGTGGAAAGGGCCACCGAAGGCTATGATTCAGTTTAAATTAGATTTATCGGAAGTGGTTATCTCAACGCAATGGTTAACTTAAGTGGTATAACTTCCTTCTCTCTCCCTCTTTCAGTTTGCGCAACTTTCGCCTCATATCTAACGTTCTCATTGCCAATATCTACTCGTGCTCAAGTCTTGTCCATTTGGTGTCTAGCAGGGCTCTTATACCTCTTCATTTGTGTATCTTCTGCAAGCTCTAATACTATTATCATATCTCAAGCGGTGACAACCACCTAATAGTCGAACTATATCAATAAAGATAAAATCGGCAGATTGAAGGTAATTACGCAATTTGATGGATAAGGGAATATAGTATTCTGCCGGCCGATTCACGAGGAAAATCTCTCCTAAACCTCCTAAAGGCTGCACAATATACATATTTCAACCATTAAGTAGTGTTAATGGATGGAATCAGAAGCCCATAGTTTTATGCAATGCTCATAATTTTCAAACCAGTAGTTATAAAGGTCTCTAACTATGGACATGGTTAAATCATCATTCAATCTCGTAATTCTGCGGACGATAATAGGTTCGACGTCATTCCCGCCAATCTTCATACGAACTTCTAATAGTAAAAGTATGGTAAAAATAGTTTTTTCTCCGAGACTAACTTTCAAACTAATCTTCTGTTATTTTATATTCCGATTGGATTTAGTCGTTGCACTTCCAAAAGCCGTCTTCAACTCAAATCAGTTGCAATTGACATACTTCTTACATAAAATTTTATTGTAAATATCGTACAAGTGCTCTCACCACCCCTTATACGTCATCAATCTTTTTCTTTTTGGAATCGGAATAGGTTTCGCCTCACACAATCCTCTGCTGCGTTCTCTCCTTCGTCGTGTTTTATTGGTGGGAGTGTTAATTTATTAACCTTTTTCTCCGACTTAAAGATACATAACCAGCAATACTTACGACATATACGGTAAGTTGTGATAAAGCAATTTATTGAGACACTAAACTGGAATATCGTCGACCCCCTCTGCTTATTCCCTTTCATATCACGCAGCGCTCGTCGAAGTTTGGAATCTGCCTCACACTGTCTTCTTTACTTCTTGTTCGCATTTCTATCCAGATGTCAGCAGGTTTGTTTATTTTCCTCAAGATTTCTCAGCATCTCTCTACCTTTTCCCCGTAGTGCCTTGGTCACATGCGATCTTTGATGTTTTTCTCGAACTTTTTTCTTAAATGTTGTCTTGAGTAGACTTGATTTTCGTCCACAGAAATTTATGACAGTGTATATTAAATTATATTCTCCCGGATAGTAAAACAAAAAACGGAGCCTTTATTTTCCATAAATTTATTATCGGTAACATGGAGTTTTCTTAGCTTCCCGTACATCTTGAGGTGCCTCCGTTATCCTAGGTTGGCCCCTACTGTAAAGCGTATTTTTTCTAGACTAAGTTGTCAACCATGTTTTAGGGTAACGTCAGTTCTTCATAATCCAAATATAAGAAATAGAAAGTATCATCTTCGTGAGACAATATGACGGATAAGAATCACGTAGAAAGAAACCTATTTTCAAGAGTCATCACATCCAAGCATCTGCTTTTGCTCTGAACCGGGACGTCAATGAATAATAAATTTTTCCCGAAGTTTTCTCCGATCTGAGTTTTTGGGACTCATATTACCCTATCCGGGGATCCTATGAATTTCCGCGGATTATTTATCGCAATCATCCATGAGGAATTTATACGAGCGTGGACTGTTAAGAACCTCGATAATAGTTCATGAATGCGAGTTTAACATATTCTGTTACAAGATCGTGTAAAGAGAAAATATAACTTATGACAAGCTTACTTCACGTTTATAAGCCTTTATACTACTAAGCCCAAATCAACATGCTTTTACATCCTGTTTATAGAATATAGTTTATAGAATATATTTGTGATGTGTAAAGCTAGTAACTTTTAAAGTTCCTGTACAACTTCTTCCTGCCAAATGCCGAAGCGTAGTTTGCTGGGTGTCTATGTATTAAATGATGTTATTTTTTTTATAAATGTATTTTTGTAACATGTTATATTTTGTTTTAAATACAGAATTATAGTTATTTTTCGCGCTTAGTATTCGTAATTTTTTCTATTAATATATGTTTCTAAAGCAGAAAAATTCACCGGTAAGACTAACAAGTTTGTAAAAATGTCAATCCCTTTAGACGAGAGATTTTCCTGGTAAATGCAGTGAATTCACGGATAATTGCAGGACGCAATTGACGTTCCGAATACTGGATTGGCGGACTAGCAAAATAAGATGTAGTTGTACTGCGAGGAATTTAAGAATGTCGAGATATAATTTTGATTCTAGGAATGTGTTTCTTCATGATAAGTTGGCTTTTTCGATTGTTCGAAGAAAGGCCGATTTTTTCGAATTCCTGGTCATTTTTGAGCGGAAGTTGTATTAGAAGCCATCAATGGGGCCCGTGGAAGCGAAATCGCGATCGGGCGATGAGGCAGGTCAGGGAAGGCGGTGAAATATGTGCGAACCACCCACGGTGGTGCCGACGCCTTTTGTCTCCCCTCTCACTTTAGATGCCTTTGAAGTCCCAATACTCGGTCGAATTCCATCGTTTGACTTGACTTATAAAAATGCGAATCTTAATATATAGTTCAGCATGTGAATGCGTATATCAGTATGTGATAACCTTTAACTTTATATATGATACTTGAACCAACTATTTCAGCTCGGTCTGGAAAGGATAAAAGATGTAGTTAAAAAGGAAATCAAGAAGTTTTATCTAGTATCCTACCACCGACGTAGATTCTGTGGTGTATTAACATTTAAAGGGATAATTTTTTCGAACTCGAATCTTAGGAACTTGAGTTATTGATATTCTGATTTTGTTACGCAGATTTGAGGCTTGAAATTTGTCATCGCTGGCCGGACTTAGTGGAAAGACACATAAAATATAATTCTGCGACTGGTTTCGGCTAAAATGCCATCATGCATTTCGACCTCAATTTGACATCAGGTCCTGATGTAGGCATTTTAGCCGAAACCAGTCGTTGAATTATATTTTATATTACAAAGTGTTTTCCTTTTGTAAGTTTGAAGCTATTTTGCCCAACTCGAACCTACTACTTTGATACGTTATGTAATTTTTCCAACTTATAATATTTAAATGTTTGCCTTCGTAATTTTTTTCGTATCACATTCATACATCATAACCATCATTGATTCGTTGTTGTAATTCAGTGTTAATTTCGCCATTATCCCTCTTTTTGGAACCACTCTAATTCTGCGTGCTTTTGCCAATCACATTGGCAATTTCATTATTGGCGCACCTCTCTGATAAGTAAACCGTTAGAATTTCGTTATTTTTGATTTATTGAGAAAATACTGTTGGTTTGAATTCAGGAAATGATTTGTTTGTGAACCTATTTAAGTAACAGTAAAGTTCACATTTGAAATAAATGCAAGCAAGTTCATAAATTACGGCCCATGAAGTATTCACGGGAACTAATTACCGGAGTTAAAAGCTTGGAACCTCGTTCTGGATGCATCAGATGAGCAAAAGTATATGTTATTTGTATAATACGTGTGTTTCTAGAGCAGAGATGAGTGGGCTCATAAAGGATGACTACGAGGCTCCGGCGGGGGAGTGTTTATTTTGTCGGCACATTTTTTTGTCTGCACGAGCTGCTTGAGAGTTTCGTGATAGCCGCACGCGTGAGAGAGGGAAACAAACCCGCATGGGCTCAACTTAAAGAACAGGTATGTGTGCGTCAAAGAGATTAGTCCCAATTTCGAGGTCTCCCGATGAAATACGAATGTTGTTTCTCGCGTTCTCTGACCTACCAGTTTTCATTTCAAATTCCTCTGCGAATATTTCTTTGTTATTATTATTCCGAATTCTCTACAATTGCCTTTGAATTGTAATCGCATCAGACGAGGAATTGAATTTTATGCGTAGTGTTGTATTATTATAGGAATAATCATCGACGTGGCTCAGGATAATGAACCATGATGGCGCAACGTTCGAAATTCGCGCTCTTTCTTCATCGCAGAATGCTTTTTAAATATTTCTTGGTGGCTTTCGAAAAATAATGAGCAATTAGTGGGTTTATTCGCCTTTTTAAAAAAAAATAGAAAACATTAGTTTGTCTGTCTTTAGTCCGAGGAGTTTCTGGGTCCACGTTCCCTCTACCATCTGTTAGCAGAAGCTCAAGGGGGGGGGGGGGCATACTAGACAAGATAAGGAGTGAGGTAGTTTGGTTTCTTTCATCAATGAGCCTGAATCCTATAGGCGATAGAAGTCCCCACGCAAGTGCAGCACGATTGACTCTTTGAGTGAGAGTACTTCGGAGGCCAATGGGATTTTTAAAAAATAATTTTGATGGAATTTTGCTTTACTTAGTTTGAAGTGTCTCAAACAAAAGTTGGATACATATCGTAAGAAATCACAATTTCACTGGATAAGCGATAGTTCTATGAACCAGCAATATTTTCCTCGCTTATTCAGTTTTTCGCTTGTTGAGATTTTGGAGCCAAAGAGGCGCCACTTTCGCCTCCGTAGTTTTTTTTATATAAGTATGTTGCAGACCATATGCATATAATCAATGTGTTTAAAGTTATATGTATGAGTTCACATTTTGAAAGTTAAGAGTCTTTTCAATTCTAGTTAAAAGTCGGAGCCAAAAGAAAAATTCATTTCAAATCTAATGTGTCTGTATCTAAAAGACAAAAATTAAATAAGGCATTTAAGTTTTGTTTCTATTTGTCATCTTTAAGAGATTTTCAAATCTGTATGTAAAATAAAGAGAAATAGAAAACATTTTTATTGACGATATTAGCAAAAACTTATCACTTAAACGAACTAAATCATGTGGACCACGCTTGGGCGTATAGTTGGGAGAAATTTTCTTGAAAATTTAACAAATCTTAATGCAAATCGTATGGCCATTCAATGAACTGTTACGAAAGTATATTAACTTTTGTTTAATACTTCAAAATTGAAGTTAGAAAGTCATCAATCATATGGTCTCTTCAAAAGGTCTTCTAATTATTTATGCACGACAAGCTTGACTCACGTTCGTCAACCCGAATTGCTGCTCATAACTTTCGCCGCTCTTGTAAATTCCACGAATTGAGTTATTAAACCGGATCTCAGATTACTTCTGATATTGCGTAATTTTGAATCCGAAAATCCCGGGAATGAAAGAAACTCGGGAAACGTTAATCACTTGTACGTGTTATTAGTCACCGTGTGAGCCGCATCACGACCCTTTGATAGCATCGCTGCAAACGTTTAGGGTCTATGGAGTAATTGCCAATTCCAAAATAGCGCATGCGCGTAAATGTGTGTAAGTTGGAAGGACAATCCCCGTAATGGGAAATTCCAGCGCGATCTCTATTCGCTCTCACCAAGGCGGGACATCTGTTCTCGCTGACGGCGAAAGCAGCTCATTTCTACAAGGTCGAGCGCGGCCTAGGCCTCACGATATTTGCGCCGTTCCCTCTTGAGCGATACGCGGCACTGAGCAGAAACTTTCCAAAGAGAGCTTTTCTCGATCGATGCTTCACGTGGAATTGCGTGGATTCTTTCAAAAGTAACCTAAGTCATTGAAAACAATTATTGCCGGGTACGTGAAAGTTTGGTCGCACTCTCGCTTGTTGTCTCTCCGCATTCCGGAGAACGACGGAGGGAGGGCAGCTCGGCTGTCTACTCCTGGTTTCCTCGCCGCTAGAGCTTTACTTGTTTACCTCGTTTCCTACGTTACAACGTTCACCGGGACTACGATGCCCTCCTTGTCCACAAGCGAGGCTAATCGTCTCCACTTTGTACGACAGCGGAACTTGGGCTTGCCGAGAGGAAATTGAATGCTGTTGGAATGGATTACGCAGGGTATTCGGAATTCCCTCCGGGTTTTTAAGTGTTGATGGTGCAATAACCATGGCAGAAACAGCGAAAATGCTTGTTTAATCAGATACGCAATGTTTTAGTACTTTAAATTGTTGTAGTTCATTATTATCTATGCGTGCGTGTTTAAAAATCTCACCGTATCTTGTAAATGATTTATAGTGGTGGTTATAACAGTAATGTTTCTTATTAAGTACGTATTTTATGAACGTTTAATATATGTACGCGGCTTCACCGTACAAAGTTATACACCTTTCCTAAATCCTCGTTTAATATATATGTAGATATGCTCATTATTTATTTCATTATCGTACCCCGGAGGAAACTACGAATAGTCAACGATTCATTTCACAATTGGATGAAAATTCAAGCGGGAATTTTCTCTCCCTCTATAATCTATGTATTCCTGCAAGTCTTCCTACCGCTTATGCTAATTTTGGACGTAAATATTTCTTTCCACTGTTGGTAAACTAAAAAACAAAATATCTCTAGTAGATGTGATAACTGTCATCTAATTGCGAAATTAGCCTTCTTGCCATGTGTGAAAAATGAGTAGTGAAGGAATGTGAACTGAAAGTATACGAGACCAGCATGAAAAAGGGCGTGTTATGCTGTGATGGACTAAAATTGTGCTGAGGAAAATGGTTGTAAAGGGAGAGGAAGACCGGGGTAAAGTTGTTTGAATGTGAGAGATGTAATGTTGAAGGGATATGACGTATAATGTACTTGAAGCGAAAGGTGTCTGCAAGGACAGGGAAGAAAGTATAGTGGAGAATATATCCCTCACGGTGTCTCCTTTCGGGATAAGAGCGTTATTGGCCTCTTTTATACGCCACACTCTTCCAACTTTCCTATTCTCGTATCAAACTCCCGCGTCAGATGCCCTTATATATTTTCACGCACTTACTTTCATGCTAAAAAAATACACGCATGGTGAAGTATCGTGCATTCGATTGTCCCATAAAAGAATAAGCTGTGCACGTAACATATATACCCTTTAACTGATTGTGACGATGCTTTTTTCGGGACGATGGTGAGTTTCGAAACGACTTGAACAACGGCTCGATATTTGAAGCGAGAATGCGGAGCGAAACCCGTCTCGAGCGACGTTGAATTATCAGTTTGAAGTTTAGCGTTTCCGAAAGGGGGTTGTTGCGTGAAGATAGTGTCGTAGACGATCGCGAGAGGTTTGTTGGTCTCTTTGCTAGCGAATGTGCGTTTGCTATTAAATCTCGTAGAGTGGAAAGTGGCGTGACACGTTTTTAATATCGGGAACGCCATCGATTCGGCGTGTTTGTATCGTTCCATCGCGGAATCATGATGCTGCTGCGACTAGCCCCGTTGTGTGTGCGCAACTTTGTATCGAGCGAGTAGAGTTGGCGCCGAGCGACTATGCGCGCCTGGGAGAGCGAGGGTAGGGTGGCAAAGCGTTGGGTTGGCAGTGCCGATTCCGCTTCTGCTGCCGCCGCTTGCAGCTCTCTCTTCGGAGGGGAGAGTGGCGTCGCGGGGAAGAGAGGGGAGTGCGGGAGGGGGTTTCCAAGCCGCTGTGAGGGGCGCACCCCATGGGTTTTCTTCTAGTGAATAACAACCCAGGCAGTGAGGCTGCTGCCAGTCCCGCGTTTACCCCTTCGGAAATTACGGCTGTCCACCCATTGCGGAGCACTCGTTTGCCGCAGCGCCGCGACCGCATTACTCGCCGTTATTCTGTTGGAGCGCGGAAAGGCTCGTTCCTCGCGGCGGCCGTGCTACGTGGGTCGATATGCCCCGAAGATGATAATAGAAGGGAAGGTGCGATGAGGAAGTGCAGGCGGAGGAGGAAGACAAGACGACGGTGCGGCGGAGACGCGGCAACGTCGGTTGGACAACGACGAAACGAAATTGGAGGAGTAAACGGAGGAAATAATCGAGGAAGTGCAAAAAAACGCCGATGAGAGGAGTGGAGGTTTTGTGGGATTCGGTGTTCCGCTGAGGGAGAGGTATCTAAGGTTTAGCGGACGCTGGCGCCGCGAATGAGTGTTGCGTGCGTCGAGGGAACTACGGCGTGGATAAGGGAAAGGGGCTGCGTGCCGCCGTCTCGCGGTTGTGCGATTTTCGCTTGGATTACTGTGTTCTTTGGTGGATGTCGTTAGTGATGTGCTAACACTATGGATTAATGTGTTCTCCCGTGTCCTTTTGAGGCTTATTTAGAAGAGGATTGCGTTGAGAGGTAGGTTGCCTGCACTACTCGAAATTCCCTGTTTGGAGTGGTTGGAGTTGTGTCGGAATATTTATACCTCTACTTTCTCGTCGTTTCTTGCTGTGATATCGTGTTCCAGAAAGATGCACACCGCTTCGATCGGGGATTCGGATCGGAATTCGTGTTTCTCTGCGTGATTCGCTTCGGCAGATGTGGCCAACGTAACAGTTTTCGATCGATTCTCGGAGGGTATTTATCGGGCATTTTAATTATCTTCATCTTCAGCAAGGCTTTCTCGCTTCTATGGCGGAATGGCCGGAGGAAGCGCATCCATTATGATTATACGAGTGGTTTTTCTTGCAGAAATGATCAACTTCACAAGTAAATATCGTGGCTATTTGCTCTGCGATTGCACTCGATGGCGGACCTAGGAAATAGGGCCGATGCGATCCGTTTATCTTAGCTTAACTTATGCGTGTATGGATTGGTTTTGAACTGTAGCTATGCCATTGTTTACATTCCTGCAATCGATATCTTTTCGCTCCTTGTGAAATGATTTCCTCTGTTCGATACGATGAGTTGTTATCAGTGCGAGTGGCGCTGTGCGTCGTACAAGAGAAGCGTTATATGCATGTCGTTCCCAAAATTGTGCCCCTGTCACCGGTCAACTCCCTCTCTGCAGACACATTCTCTTGCTTTCTTTCGTCCGGTCATTCCCTTGGGTGCATTCGTCTATGGGACGTGCCCTTTTCAGTTCTTTTACTTTTATCTTTGCCAATTCCAAAGCCGTGCGCACCCCTGACTTGAGACCTCGCTATGGGGAGGACTACGTAGGCAGAGGGGAATGGAAGGTACCAGTTCTGAAGAAGACGGCTTCCGGTTGAGGGTGAAACTAGAGTTAACGTCCGCTCGACGACCGGGTTGAGCCGTGTGAATCGTGCCGAGAAGAAATATCCTCCTTTATGGCGTTCTTTCCATTAGCTTCTTTCCATTAGCTCGCGTCGTCCCGTTTTCGCTTGCCATTACCTTATCCGCGGTCGGAATTATGCAATATCATCCGCTTGCACATTGATTCCTTTAGCAAATGTAAGTTTATTCGTTGGAAATTCTGCGCGAATCCTCACAGAAATTCCACAGCGAATAACTCCGCTGTGGAATTCTTCTATTCCGTATTGTTATCGCGGCATCCTTATTAGATAGTAGCTGTGGGAAAAGTCGGTCTCTGTTGTAACGTGAGATGCAGCTTGCATGCATCCAGTCGATCGTCGTCCAGACATTCGCACAGGAAGTTGGCGGCGGCGAGGAGATTTTTTCGCTCCGCGAATGTTTGCCCCCAACTCAACGTGGGTTACTATTCTGGTTTCATCAGTTATGTCATCGCTTCATTCCTGTCGGTCCTTCGAATTTTATGCAGTTGAACGTGCAAGCTTGTATCATTAATAGCGCGTTTTAGGTTTTACTGTTAAGATTTCGCAATTTCTCGAAGTTTGAATCCGCGGCTAAGACACTCGTAAGCAAAGTCCGGAGTTCATTTAGTTATTGTGCTTTGGTCTTGTCATACCTTTTTCACTCCTCTGATTCCAGCAAACCCTGCGATGGTGTTTTTCGTCACAATTCATTTCCAACTTCAGCAAAGGCGCTTTCTCTCGCGTCAGTATAGCAATATCCCATTTTTTCCACAACTTCTTCATAATAGGAAATTGGATAAGAAAACGTTTTTATGCGGCGGGATTTATCCTCGAGCTGTCTTTGAGGAAGTAGCAGCAAAATTTTGCTTCTCGTTGCTTGTGCGCAGTAAAATACTATTCGTGTCGCTGCATCCAACACGTTCATTGCTCGGTCGCCAACCGTCGGAACGATTTCCGTCCTCGTAATTTTACTTATTTTCTTATCAAATTTATCGAGACAGAAATTAAGAAATATCCGACGGCTTTATGTAGGAAATTCTTACTTCCCCCCTCAGCTTGTTTTTTGTCGGGATAGATTTACAGGTCCTGCTTATTAGATCGTAAACTGATGTAGCTGGGTAGTTCAGTTTATTGCTTGCCTAGTCGACGTGTTTAGACAGCGTGTGACACTATTACTACGATTGGAGGGCCGAAGACCCCTCCTAGAGCGAAGTGGGCCGTCGGTGGAGGTCGTGGTTGTAGCTCGACGCCAATGCGACCACGCTTCATCCTTTTGTTTACCCCTTCCCCTAACGATGCAGCCCTACCTGTACGCGCATTCAGTTTTTCTCTGGCTGGCCTAGCTAAAGACTTGTTTTTATCCTGCCAATTGAAGAGGTTGCATACTTTCAGCGATATTTTTCGTCGCTGGCGTAGTACAACTGTGCTTACTAAATGCACCTTTGCAAATCTTCATTTGAGATATTTACTAACAAATTTAGGTCGTAGATGATCTATTTCGGAGAGATTGTGGTCAGATATTTTATTGACGTACGTTGATTACGTAAAAAGTGATGTGGAAAGCGCCATATCCCAACTAAAACTCAGCTTCTAGTTTCGAAAATGTCATTTTATTCTTTCGTAAGTAAGGGCGCGTAAATTCCCTTGACCTGTAAATAGACGTCTGAAAACAGTTGAAACGGTATCGATATCTACGGCTGGAATCTCATGTTAGATATCTATCGAAAGTAAAATGATTTTCGACACGCCTGATCGTATGCGTAATCGCAGAGTTTATTGCCCCCTTCCTAAACTTGCGGGTGTAGTGCAACTTTTTCAGTAAATATTCCTCAATGAATATAAAATGGATAAATCTTAAGACTATTTTTTATATCCTTTTGTAGTTTAACTTTTTTTTGCATTAGAGCTAAAGAATGCATTTTTGTTATATTTATTGTAAGAGCTGCAAAGTACTTGCATCTTGAGATATCACTTAAATTATTCACCTGTATTTGATCTAACTTAATTCTGTAAACTACTAAGGACTATCACTAACCAATTTCATGTTTCATGGAATGAAATCACAAAAATCTTGATTTGCCCAGTTCTGTATGCCAATAAGTTCTGATAAATTACAAAACTTCAAATTAAGACTTAAATGACATACTACCTTCTAGATACTACTAGGTGTGGTAGTATTGTCATCGCTAAATAGCTTTTGACTAGTTAAAAAAAGCTAGTTTCAATTTTTGGGACTGCTGGATTTTTACAGAATATCTTAAGTAGCCTTTTCCCAGTTTTCTTACCAATAGAAGTGTCTTCACCTTTCTTAAGCTTCACCACTACAATCCTTAACAAACCTTGGTACTTACACCCCTTACTGTCCCATGAGTTGTATCTTCACAGGTTTCCTTTCCCTTTACTACTTCTCTTGCTGAATCTCATTATTCTTGTACAAGTAATTTTTTGTTTGTTACATTAATTTCTCCAACCTTTGATTTAAAGTAACAAGAATTGTTCAAATTAGCACAAAAATATTTATGAAGTTATTCATCCTAATGTTATTACCAGAAAGTTCTGAATAGCATTGATCTGTTAATGTTTACATTAAAGTATCTATTCTTAAAATTATTCAAAAAGGTCTTTGAAATTATAGTAATGAGTCTGTTCCAGTAACAAGCAGTTATGCGATCATATTGTCTTTAAGTTCATTCCTAAGGTAATTGAAAACAAGGTTTTTACTAAGTTAGTGAGTAGTTTGTCATATGAAGCTAGGGACTGTAATCAGATTAAAATAGTAATTTCCACAATTTCAGTGTTTGTAAGATAACTAAAAATATCCGATGTAGAGGTGATTGTGTTTTGCTTTACTTAACATTTTAATTCATACGTAGACATCTCTTCAGAAGATGTTCTCTCCTCTTTTCAAGACACAACAATGCTGGAACCTTACATTTGTACCCTTGCTTTTATTTCTGTTCAATTTTTGTTCCATTCCATTTCTGTTGACAGCATATACCATTGATTAATGATTATTTTTTGTTTTGACTTTGTATAGTCTATCATACCAAATTTTGTGAGTAATAAAACAAAATGTACTGCTGTCATTTATACAGCATCATGTAGCTCTTGCAATATCAACTCATGCAGAAGCAGTTGTTGGCTTTTCTTATGTATTTCTCATCAAAGCAAAGTGTAATGTATCTCATGCTGTATTTTACTCAGTTGTGATATTCAGTTCTTGTTATTAACAGTTCTGGGATTTATTGAGTTTGAATCCTCTGCATTTTACTCTACTAAATATTTAGGTTGGTCTTCAGCAGTCACTGACGTTTTGATGTCCTGTTTGTTTATTTATGTACCCTCTTTTGAAACTGCCTAAGTAACGGTTTGTTTTTCCAAGCTATTTATGGCAGTTCTTAGTGCTATTGAAGAAAGGAGCTAAAACTTCTGATTCTCATAATATAGGTTTATGAGTATGTTTTCTTCATTGAGTTAATTGAAAGATGAGAAGAATATTTCTATTCTGTCCCAAAGGAGGACAAGCAATAAAATAACCTTATCTGAATTTCATCCAACAGTACTCTAATTTTTCTTCCAGTAATTACAGTCATGTAGCTCTAATGTTGCTGTTTAAAGTAGTTTGGCAAGTTATTCAATTCATGTGAAGAATATTAATCTTACATAACCCAGAATTCAAAGTGAAACTGATGGCAAGAAATGAAGTTATGTGTCTTACTTCAGAGATAGAGAGCAAAAGTTCTAGGAAAATGCATCAAAGTGCCTCCGTTGTTAATATTTCTTCATTTCTGAACAATCTTGGAGACTACACTAATATTCCGCTCTGGCTGGTGGTAATGGTCTTTTTTAGAATATGGAGACTATTATGTGGCTTTATCTGAGGCTTTTGTTTATCCAGCATTTCCTCTAACATGTGGATGTCTGATGGTGACCCTCTAGGATGAAGTTTCCTCAGATTTATCATTGGTATCTAATTTAACATTAAAACAGATGTTGATGTATTTGTATTTGATTAATATAGCAATCTTAATCTCATTAAGGGAAAACATGTTTATGACCTCTTAAATCCTGTTTCAAACAAGGAAGGCCTTTTTATATTTATTGGTTCTCTTATTTTTTTTGTCTGATTTCTCTTGCGAGTAATATCTAATGAGACTTAATTGAAAATTGAGTGGATTGCTTAAAAGAGTCAGAACTAGGTAACAGTCCTTTTCCATTAAGGTTCTTGAAGGATCCATTTTCATAAAAACTTGCAAAACTGAATGTTTATTCCCAAATGGAAAGATAAAATATGATAGGAATTGATTGGTTGACAGAAATAACACATAGGTTGAAGTAATTCATTGTACAGTACAAAATTATGAAGTATTTAATATTGTAAAATGCAGCATTTTCAAGCAGTGTATGTAGCATATGACAATGCTTTATAATTCACAGTTGAAACAAGAAGTAGTTTGGTAGTCTTGTGTATACAGAAGATTGTTTCATTTTTTGCTCTTAAAATTAGTGGAAAGGAGCCATATGATATCCATATATACATAATATTAAGCTATTTCATTAAAATTTTAAATTTTCCAC